>OZ007507.1:5994804-6356858 GCA_963931865.1 Axinella damicornis | reverse complement strand
AATGGGATGTATGGTCTACACCATTCCTTCCACCACTTCCAGTCCTTTGATCCCGTCCAAAGCCTCCCCCTCATCCTCAACAAAACCGGAGATATCTGGTATGGGATAATTGGAAAGAAGCATGTCGGACCAGATTATGTCTATCCATTTCCATTTGCCTACACTGAAGAAAATTACAACCTGGATCAGGTTGGACGAAACATAACATTCATGAAGGAACTTGTGTACAAATTTCTGACTGAGGCAAAAGAGAAGGACAAACCATTTCTTCTGTACATTGCATTCTTTGATGTGCATCGGTGTGGCAACATTGCCAAGTATGGACAATTTTGTGAGAAATTTGGAGATGGCACCCCTGGAATGGGTATAATTCCAGACTGGAAACCGGTCGACTATTCTCCTGAAGATGTGTATGTGCCATATTTCATCCAGAATACAACTGCAGCTAAGGAAGATCTGGCAGCTCAGTATCGAGCTGTAAGCAGAATGGACCAGGGTATCGGCTTGTTTATGCAAGCCCTGAAAGATTTTGGATTCGAGAATGATACGATGGTGATCTACACAGCTGATAACGGGATCCCATTTCCAAATGCGAAAACCAACCTCTATGATCCAGGCATGGCTGAACCCATGATGATCTCCAATCCATTAGCACGCCAGAGGTGGGGAGGAGAGACTAAAGCAATGGTCAGCCTTACCGACATTGTTCCAACTGTCCTGGACTGGTTTGGGCTACCCTATCCCAAGTACACCATCTTCGGGCCTAATCCTGTGACCCTGCATGGTCACTCCATGCTGCCTCTCACAGAAAAGGAGCCAGCATCAGGTTGGGACACTGTCTTCTCGAGCCACAACTTCCATGAAGTCAGCATGTACTACCCTACTCGTGTCTTGAGGAACCAACAGTTCAAACTGATCCATAATATGAATTACAAGATGCCCTACCCGATTGCAGCTGACATATATGGCTCACCAACATTTCTGGACCTCCTACATCACACAATCAACGGCACAGCTACCAACTGGTTCAAGACTCTGAACCAGTATTACTATCGTGACCCCTGGGAGCTCTACGACTTGCAACAAGATCCTCATGAAATGAATAACCTTGCCTCTGTGCCCCAGTACAAAGACACCTTCACCAAACTGGCAAGTGCACTACATGAGTGGCAGAATGCTACTGATGACCCCTGGCTCTGTGCTCCAAATGGTGTACTCGAAAATGGCTCCAACAGTCAACCAGTATGCCTTACGCTGGACAATAATGTGTAGATGGTAACTTACGTTGTAGCTTGTGCAAACCATTGCATTTCTTCAGAGTAGGCAGGTTGTACCGGTGAGGTAGTACAGGGTTTTGTGTTCAGCAGTACGTTTTTTGCATGTATCAAATTTGTCACGGTGTACCCCTCTGAATTAACTAAACGTACATGTAGTCACAACCTTAAAGAGACTCAAGTGACATGAGCTGTCAGAAAGACACAAAACTGTACATTACTCCCTGCATGCTCCTGGCCCAGGAACCCATGACAATGGAGATGTATATATCTATAGAGCTGCAGCTGTGGCCAATAATCAGTCAACAAGTGATGCTGCTAATGGTATATATAATTTGAGGACAATGTGGTCAAATTTTATATAGATGACAAGTCTTTAATTATAGTATCTATTGAGATAATCGATACTTCGGACATAGTTTCGTTGAATCAAGTTCTGATGTGCCATCAGTACAGGGCAATAGTCACAAATAATCAGTGGTAGCTATAGCTACAAGGAGGCACAGCTGCACAAAATTAGTAATACAATCAGCAGAATAAGACATGTAGATATGTTCACACACATTGTTACACTAAATCTGTCGAACTCGACCTCCTGGACACTGGCAGGTTTTGTTCCTGGAATCAGGATTGATAAAATCTTCTCCATTACAACTCTGGCAAATGCAAAATATATGTAGCTACATTATTATTTCAACACCATCTGTATTCACCCATCACTGTAAATCAACTCCAAAGGGAAAGATTTGTTCACGTGTAACTGGCCTGGCAGTGGGGCAACGAACTGATCAAGCCCAGAGTTTTGGGGGAATACTTGCATGAGTGCACCTTAAAAGTTTTCTATCCCTTGTTGAGCAGGAAAAAGGCATAATCATACATGTAGGCATAATAGGCTAATAGCTGGAGGTGGATCCTTCAGCCGGCCGTTTCCGGTTGCGGGCGCCATCTGCAGCCGGTTGAAATGGGTTGCGCGCGCCAGCGGACTTCCCTCTTTAGTGCTGCTTGAACACTCTGCATTCTGACATCTCTTCTTGAAGCATTCTCCACTCCAAATTATGCGTATTCAAGAGAAGCTAGTGAGCAGGTTTGGGTCTCTACTGTGTAGTCATGCCAGATAGCTATTCTAACCAGGTACCGTAGCTAGCCACTTTTCTCCACGGCTGTGAGATAAAATCTAGGCGGAGACCTGGGAACGAAGCGTCGCGTAGAGCTTTACATAAAGGTCTTCGTAAATTAAAGTACAGCACGGATTCCGCATTACGTCATCAACATCAAGGTCAGGGTTCACCCTATAACCAAGGTACGCGCGCATGCGCTTAGGCAAATTATGCCGGGAAATCATGGCACGTCTAGATCTACAGAGTCAGTATAGCTAATTCTCGAGAACTTAGCTTCTTCATCTTGGTAGAATAGGCACTAGCTATTAGTAGACTCTACCAGCAAGTAGCTCGGTATGGCTAACCGGGTAGAGCATCTGGAGTCAGAGCTGCAGAGCCCAGAGCCGGAGGCAACTCAGCAGCTGCTCACGGAATATTCTGAAAGTTGCCACAACGGAACAAAGTGTGAGTATATTCTTTGTTTACATAATGGTAGCTTATTAGCAAAAGGTAATCCAACTAGCCTAATCGCCAAAGGTCATAGGTCCATCATTAATAGGGCTGAGGAAAATTATGTATATAGCTTCACACACTCCTATGCGCATACATCAGTCATACAAGTAGCTACAGGTTTTTAAAGTTAGGTGCAATTGCAAGATGGTTAATCGATCACCACTCCCATTATTGTAACAGTTGTGGAGCTTCTCAGTAGGTGCGCTGCATGTATCAGGAGCAAGAGATCAAGTGAATATTGCCGACTGCAAATGGAACACGATGAGGAAAGGTGTACGGTGTGTTCAGCATGCTACGCTAAAGATCCAGAATCTAGTTTGACTTCTTGTCGGCAAAACAAGAAGCATCAACAACCAAACGCTACTGCTCAATACCCTGTGTCACTGGGAACACACAAAGACCTGCCACAGTGCTGTGAAGAACTTTGGGGATTACAGGTACAGTGCACGTTGGAAGAGAACGGTGGACAGGGAGTAGCTGATATGTACATTACTGGGTACATGATACCCTTTACAGAAGAGAAACGTGACATGTGGATGAAGAAATTGTCAAACCAAACAGGTATCGAGTACACAGTACAGAATGGCAGGCACACTAACCTTTCCAGTCGAGAGAAGGGTGTTGCCAATATTGACGGAAAACTACAGGCATATGTAGTGAGGTCAAGCCAGGTATACAGATGTAAGAGGGCAGGCAAGGGACGAGGAAAACGTCCCCCTCTCAGTACATCTACGAAACACCGAGTACATCCTGGCACTAGAAAGTTGGGGTGCAAGGCCTCAGTCCAAACCAAGACACTTGAGTTGGGAAATGGACAACAAATCTTGCAGGTGAATGTACCCACAACAGCAGCCCACCTGCCAGCCCATAATGTGGGTTCGTTAGCAGATCAACTTACCCTGAAACCACTGCAGGAGGTGAAGGATAAGGTGGGGGAGCTTGTACGTGACACCTTCCTTACAAGCAAAGCATTGAAGATCTCCCTCAAGGCCTAAGGAACTGATACCCAGGCACATTGCTGAAGGAATCATCGCCGAGGCTCCTTCAGTTCTGAACAGAGCATACTACCCTACCAATGACGACATTCGTGTAATTTCACGTAATGCAATAATTGAAGAACGGAATGCCAAGTTCGACCAAGACGCTGTACTCTGTCTTCTTGAGAGTGAGAAGAAGACAACTGGCCTGGACTACTACTTGAGACAGTACAAAAACAAGGAGAGGTATGTTTCTGACGTTAACTTGCAGGTGCACAAGATTCATTATTAATACATGATTGTATAATCATAACAGGAGCACCTACTGCATGTATGATGTTGCAAGGCCACATGCATACTACTGACATTGAAAACTATGTCTGTATAACTGCAGTTTGGTCCTGGATACTCCAATCATTCCTCCAGTGCTGCTTCAGCGCTACCAGAGATTGCAAGAGCTGTTCTCAACCTAGCAGAGATTGAAGAGGCAGAGGAAACTGTTACAGTTGCCAGACATGCAGCTGATAGTCAGTCTTTTCTACTAGTGTTCCAGACACCTCAACAGAGGAAATGGCTGGCAAAATATGGGAACACAGTAACATGTATGGATGCCATCTACAAAACCCTGAAATATTTTTTCCTGGTAGCAAAAACGGCAATAGGAAAAGGCCGTGTTATTGGGACCATCATCCCGCAGTATGAGATGGAAGAATTGATTGCTGAGGGACTTACAGTTATAAGCTTGTGGAATCCTGGATGGTGTCCAGATTTCTTTATGACCGACAAGAGTGCACAGGAACTGAGTAAGCTAAATCCACACATATTTTTAACAAGTAACATGTATACTGCTGCGTTAGGAGTTTGTAACAATGTAGTTGGGTGAAGTACTACCCAGCATAATGCATGGTGTGCTCTAATTCGAAAACGTTGGTGAGGGGACCAATTTGATGTGTATACTACACTTTACCTTTGTAGGTGCCAGATGGGAGATGACCCACTTCTTGGAGCATCACGGAGGTCTGTGGGGAGACCAAAACTGCCAAGAAAGAAAAAAAAGCTTCAATCAGGTATATACAAACACTGCACGTCAACAATCATCAGTTATACTTATCTAGCCTATATTTATCTTCCATCCAAATGAGTAGGGGCCCTCTCCCAGGCATCACCACCGGCTCTGGTTCTTTCTCCGCAAACACAACCACTACCTCTAGATCTCTCTGAGACACAATCTACAACTCCAGCTGCAAAAGCCGTAAGTGTACTTGGTTCTTCACATGCTCAAATGAATATTGATTTGTTTAGTAACTCTTAGATGGAACCCACATGTACAAGTACTGCTGACACTGGTGCTCCAAAGGCTGAATGGACAGGTGATTTTAAAATGACTAGCTATAAAATGAGGTGTTACATGTATTTTCGTGCATACAGGGAGGAGGAAGAGGTGTGGGGTCTGCAGTGGATGCACAGCACTTGACTGTGGTCAGTGCAGCAATTGCAGAGCTATGAAAAAGTTTGGAGGTCTTGGAAACAGGAAAAAGTCGTGTGTCAGTCGAGTATGCCAGAAGCTTAGTACTACCCCCCGCACCCCTCTTCACGCTACTGTCAGGAAACTACAATCAATCGCTAACAAACTGCGTAAGTGGTATCACAGTTATACATGCAATACATACATGTAGGTGCACAAAAGTATCCCCCTATACAATAGATCACCGAGTCTCTGTCAAGAGGGTTACTGTTGGTCAGTATCCATCAGAGGTGAGACAAATGAACTACATTAATTTTACTTTGACCATTATCAACACAAGTTTGCTTATATTATCCCATGCCATACACTCTAGGGAAGAAAGAGCTGGGGCTTATTTTCTTGTAAGAACATCCATACCCGTACATCACCAGATGCTACTGAACATGGGAAAGGGCTTAATACTGGAAATGATGAGAACTATCAACGTGCAAGCCCTTTTCCTCAGTAGGTGGACCAATTATATTTATTATTGCAATATTAACACTCATATTTCATGTCTTGCTGTATGCCTTCATTAATTAACATCATTATAATAATAATAACAATACATGTACCAATAGCGTCAATCAGAAAACTCAGCAGAGAAGTGAATCTGGTTCCAGTCTGCGTGGATTAAGTCGAGTATAACAATCCACCACTCTGCACACGGTCAGTAGTAGACCACACCCACTCACGGTTCGCCCAGACCATCGCCCCCCCCCCCCCCCCCCCCCCCCCACCAGCCTACGGGCTTGATGTGAAATGTCATTCAGTCACGAAAAAGCATCTTCAAGAAATCAACCGAAAAGTCGTAGTCTCAGTGGGAGATGGGAACTGTCTCTTTCGCTCAATCTCAATGGGGCTACTTGGCACTGAAACCAGAGGTATTCACTAAGCTTTGCAGTGTAATCCATGCAGAATCGCTTCAGCAACGCTGTCAACGTATGAGTAAACAAGGAATATGGGGATCTACTGTAGAGTTGATAGCTACAGCAACTGCGTTTCAGGTTCCAGTCTATGTGTTCTGTCAACCAACAAAGAGTGCATGGAAATGGCTAAAGTATAGACCCCGTACAACTTGCACATAAGATCATAAGTTATGAAGGCCGAATATGGAATCGAGCTTTCTTACCATAACCAGTCAGACTAAATGTCAGTTCAATATTGTTGTATTGTTGTATAATTAGAAATTACTGCGTTTCCGGTTGATGACGTAGTGCGGAATCCGTGCTGTACTTTACGAATACCTTACATAAAATAGCAAAAAATCCCACGTGTAGTACGTGGGACGATTTTACGTGCCCAATCCCACGGGTAGTACGTGGGACGATTTTACGTCAACAACTCCACATACAGTACGTGGGACGATTTTACGTACGCCCAAATGACGTAAAATCCCCCAGTGTAAGTTGGGATAGTATATCTTACGTGGCAGGATTTTACGTCGATTGAAGTGACGTAAAATCTTCCCTCGTAAGATGCATGGATCGACGGACGCAAGATACGGAATATGCATGGGTGATATTAAGTGGGAGAAGCTGGGTAAAACTGCAATTGGAGGGCGGGGCTAGACGTGATGGGCTGGGCGCGGAGGATAGGTCAACCATGAATCTCATTAAGTAGATCCACGGCCATACAGTACACGTACTGTAGCTATATGTGGCCATTTGTGCAGTAAATTAAGAGGACGTTGGTCCTGCAAGAAGTAGCTACATACTGTATACGTAATGGGCATGCATGTGCATTCAGCACTGGCCCTGGCCCTTACCTAACCTGATTGCCCTATATACTTCCTGCCGGACCAATAACCACTTTGTACATGTGAATTTCATGATGTACACCTGCATTACTGATATTCCGTGTTCCGTCACAGAAATGAATAGATAAGGTTATAAATGATAAGTTGATGAATGTTGCCATGGTATACCGCATTACATTTATTAAGATGTGAAGTGAAGTGATAGTCTGCCTTGAACAGACAGTATGAGTTTTCACCTGAAAAAAAAAAGATAAGTGGCTTGTATATCAATGGGTAGGAAGTCACCATTGTGTAGAGTTGCTGCTGTGGTATAGTGCATAAGTAAGTGTTCTAGGAAACAATGCGATAGTCTTTACTTGAAGTATGGTCACGCAGGCAATCGACGTAAAATCCTGCCACATAAGATATACTATCCCAACTTACACTGGGGGATTTTACGTCATTTGGGCGTACGTAAAATCGTCCCACGTACTGTACGTGGAGTTGTTGACGTAAAATCGTCCCACGTACTACCCGTGGGATTTTTTACTATTTTACGTAAAGATATGCACGACCGAACGAAGCTAATGAAGTCCATCATTGCATAGCCATTAGGCAAAGTGGCTACAACTGTGGCTCCTGTATTGCAAAGGTGCTAGGTTGCTTGTTCCAGCATAATTATTTGCAGAGGTGCTAGCGCGAGCTGGTTCCAGCATTGCAGAGGTGATAGTCTGTGTGCTGGCTCCTTGGCATGTGTGCATGCTGGCTCCCCGGCCGGTACGCGGTGTAGTCTCGCGGGACCAGACCAGTGTGGGTCTGGCCCCTCGAGACTAGGCCGGTGTGCGTGCTGCATGGCACCAGCATTACAAAGGTAATGTTACTGGTGTGCTGGGTGCCTGACGTGCGTGTTGGCTCGTGGTTGGCTTGGATGGGTGGGGCTAGAATCTTGCAAACGAAAATATTTCAAACCTTCCGTTATTTTAGATAGGTATTCAGCCAAAAAAGAGCACGACTCCTACTACTATACTTCCTGAACCCCTGCCAGCTCGGTAGCAGCGGAGAAGACTTTCAATCACGCACATGCCAGGTCAGCTAACATTCATAGTCATTTCGACCTACCCATAATTTGCACTTGAAAGTAGTGTAGTCAAGAACAGCAATAAGCTATGTATAAGTTTACTGCACTTTCACTTTAGCATTCTTGTTTGTGTATAATTATATTCTTAGGTATGTCCTCACAAGTGGAATGGTGCCACTGACGGCAACACGGACATCGACAGAAGACCATTGGTTCATCCACTGTGTGAGGTAAGCAATGTGTACAGAAGATCTCATTCTTCTCTGTGTTTATTGGTTTCGACCCACGAATGTAGACTGAGTGAAATGGGGTTAGCTCTCTCTCTTGCATGAAGTTCTTATTCTGGTTGTATCTGTAGCTTGCTGGGTTGTTGCCGTGATATATATAAGTCAAGATAATGGGGGAACTGACTATGGTGCTTATGGTATAATCACGATTATCGATTATATCACGATTATGCTAAGTTTCCGTTTGAAGGAGGCCTGCATACACGATGCAAACTTTCAAAGTCACAAGGCAATGGTGGACAGAAGCCATGCTTGAAAGAACCCACAGAAGCCTTGGATAGAAGCCATGGCCAATAGGCCTGAGATAATTATGCTTCAACTTGTAGCTATTATTCTATTCCTTAATTCTTTCAAAATCTTGCTATTATTCCCAAAACCCTTGCTATTATATTCTCATATTATTCTCAACAAATAACTTTATAATCAACGCTTGTTATACTGCAACATTACGGAACATTCAACATAGTCTTGAGTGAGCAAAGATTGCACCTGAGGTACTGGCAAATCAGAGTCCTCGGACAACACTCAACAAATCAACTACAATATCCGTGCTAGTGCTGCAAATATCAGCCATTATTACCATTGTGCAGCAAAATGGAAGTCAATTTGTGCCTCACCCCTTACTTCCACATGCAAAAGCTTGCTATTATTCTCGAATTATTCTCAATTCTTTACCATTGCTACTATTCTCAAAATTATTCCGGCATAATTATCTCAGGCCTAATGGCCAAGCAGTGCTTATTTATTCATTGTCCTCATTCACAGTCCTGCTAAGTGTATTCATGAAAACCCATAAGCACTTTTGCGTGTCTGACTAACATCCCAGCTGCGCGATGCTTAGAGATAATCACGATTAATCGCATAATCGAAATAATCGCTCAGCCCTAATGGTTATGGTCAAAAGAGTCCTCAACTCATTCAACTGTCACCCAGTGGTTTGTTCAGTATGAAGAATCTGGATAGCCAGGACTTCTCACCCCAGTGTTTGTCGCTTTTAATGAAGGGGAAGGGTGTTAAAACTCGCAGGCCCGTAGGGAGGGGGATTCGATGGGGTTCGTACAAACCCCCCTTCTGGGCAGGCCGAAATAAAATTATAACTCTACTGTTTCTTTGCAAGTAGCTAGATAGCCATAGAGAAATCACCATCGTCAGAACAAAGCAGTTTCTGCAGCGTGCGCACCTGTCACAGCCGCCTAGCGCCAGAGCACATTGCGGTATTAAAGATTCACATGATGGAACAGCAGAAACGGTCGTGTCAATTTCACATCGCGTTCACATGCGCACACCCTCATCATTACACTTGTATGCAGAGGGGGAACAGCACCTCTCCAAATTGAGATAGGCAGATATGTTTGCCTCCCTGTGGAAGAGAGAGAGTGCAATACAGGCATGGTGGAGGATGAGCAGCATTTCTGTGTAGGTTGCCCCAGTTTGAAGAAAGCTAGGGGCCCTCTGCTGCGTCGGATGGAGCAAGCTCACCCAGGCTTTGCAATGTTAAAGGACAATGACAAATTCGTTCGAATTGTGCAGCAGGCAAATCTGGACAGTCACATTGCCAAACTTTTATACATAATGTTCATCAACAGAGGTGTTCACTAAGTGCTGTAGTCGTTCGAATTCATGTACTGCACATAGCATCAGTTTAATGAAGTATGTTTCTTTTATAAAATTAATGTATGTGTGTGACTTGTAAGTCGTGTGTGTCGGCTGAGTGCATATTGCACATGTCACAAGAATAAAATCTTATCTATCTATCTATCTATGCAGAGTTGCACTGCGAATGAGACGGTCACGGATTGCAAGGAAGCCAGAAGCAGTGGCAGTGCAGTGCAAAGCGACTACGAGAGCCCATCTAGGTCCCTGAAAAATGACCGTGAAAAATCTTTTTCCGTGCCTCGCGCGGATTGGATCGGCGCTACGTGCCTCTGTTCACTGCCTTCGGCAGTGCCTGTACCGAATCCCTGTCCTGGAAATCCTGCCTATGGGCCTGACTCATCATGTGCAGTGACGTAGATGGACATTGGGTGGAGTGTGGAGGGGATGGCATGTTCACGTGACGTGTTTTACCAGACATTCACCTACGTTAGTACTGCAGGTGACAAATGCTGGGGTGAGGAGGCCTGGGAATGAGGCTAGAATCTGGACGAAGGAGCCATTGGTCAAATGGAAGGTCATGTCCCACAGATGGACCTGCTGGCTTGCTGTTGTGAATGTCCGTCATCTTTTCTCCATTCACAATGGCTCTAATTCCCTTGTACAGCGGATTGCACTTCCATTCGCATATTTGCGGATTCCATAACCATGCTGAAAGTTAGTGGCAAGAACTTCCTGTGGGTGTAGCTTTACGGAAATAACATGCACGGCCTGGAACACGCTGGAGTCTGGAAGTTGTGGGCATCCTGCGTGAGCGTCATAGACTACTTGCAGAACACAGTTTCTGCAAAATCTACGGATTACACAAATTTTTGAACAGAAGGGCAATCCGCTATACACTTTTTGTTGCTGTTCTGGCCCTTGTCTTTCATTAGCTTTTTCCTCTTCCTTCTGTTACCCAGGAGCGATGCTGGTTTGTCAAGGCCATTACAAATGCAGTCATCAGAATCACTGGCATGAATCTTTACATCTGTGGACAGAAACAACTGTTATGATTGTGAGGTATCTTGTATATCTTGTAATGTACTTATGGTACATAATCCAATCTGGGAATGCAATCTACTGGGCTACCAGGAAATGCACTTATCAAAGCAGCGTGAGGTCCAAGTAATTACACATTTGCAAAGTGCACAGTCAGATTGTAGGTATAATTATAGTACCTTGGTAGCCTCGTTCTAGCAACTCAATAAAGTGTGCGTCACACGAGCGTGAAAACGTGGAAACGTTTCCGGAAACAAATGCGCACCCGCCTAATACAAAGCCCAAGGTCCTGACCACGCCCATAAACTAATTATCGAGGCTTGGTAATGTGCGTTCCCAGGCTCCTCAATCATGCGGACAGCAATGATGGAGACCACTCATTCGAATTGTAGCTAGAGCGATAGTCCAACTATGTATCTATTTATTGTGTTGCCTGACTCATAGTCCTGTGTCAGTGTATGTTGATTAAATCGCTCCACCTCTTCAGTGACTACACAACAGGGGGCCTACGCATGTCAAATCGTACAGGGAGAGCTTTCATCTGTTCATGCCACAGTGTGCTGCATGTGTGATGTGCCTGCTAGACTGGTTTAGGGGGGAGCAAATAAAAGGTGCAGCAGGCACATTAACAAGTAGCCAGCACTGCATGTGATGAGAGACCCACCTCAATCCCCTAGAAAATTAAACTGTTCCATGCTGGTAATATGGCTGAGAGCAGTGATTGTATATCATCCAAGAAATAGTCTGTCTTATGGAGACTGTTTGTCTTACATTTTAGGCCTGTGTACAGCTGCTTTGGAGTTACAGGAGCTACACAAGATACTGCTGACCCTGAATTCCAAGACTCTGTAATGTACCCAGCAGCCAGAACTGGTTTCCTATTGTGTGACCTATGTTATCAATCATTGTTTGATTATCCACGATGCTTGTAGCTACTGAACTCACTGTTCTGGTTTTGTTACACCTGTGTCTGCTGGCCCTGCACTGTTTTAGATTTCAGCCACTACTGTCCAATCTTATTGTGTTCTTGACAAGCAAGAAGACATCTGGGCAATTATGGATTGTGATGTGTGACCCAATTAGCATTTCGATTGAGTCAAAATCCCAGGGTAACCCACGCGGAGGGAGTACTCATCCACCCCACTCAGGAGGGGCAATATAAAAACTACTAGAGGTTGCCATCCAGTTTTCTTGAATCATGCAGTATATGACAGCAATCACATAATTACTACAACAATTAAATGTCACAGTACTTACAGTAAGTAACATTGCAGCCATTCCTAGTTTGAAATACGCAGTAGTTCTCATGTGAGGTTCAAGGTGGCCTTACCTTTCAAATAGTTTCCCGTGCAGGCCCGCGCATATCTGCAGTACGGAGCTCTGATTGGTCAGTATTGATTGGTCCGCTTTCTGCATTCTGATTGGTCAATGTAGCCGGATGTAATACATTTTGGGCGGGAATTTTGAATCGCTTGAACAGAAACGTGACAGTGCGGCGAGGGAGAAGAGGACTGCCTTCTTTGAACAGCGCTGAAGCGACAGGAGGCTGACTGAATCCACAATCCCAGAAGATTTCCAAGAACACAACTCACGACGTCAAGGCAGTTCTTCCTCATCACGCCTTTCTCCGCCAAGCGAATTCTACTCTCCTCGAGTACTCTCTCCACCCTTCTTCCTGGTCCTCAGCTGTAGCTGTACTCCAAGTGCTTGCAGTTATCTCCTGTCTGATGTGTTTCTCGTGTCGGCTGTGTTCCTCGTGTCGGCTGTGTTCCTCGCGATCGTGTAGACTGTCTTCCTCGTGTCGGCTGTAATCCTCGTGTCGGCAATGTGTCGACTGTGTTCCTCGGCTGTGTCGACTGTGTACCTCGGCTGTGTTCCTAGTAGGCTACTGCTCCCCATGTCTGCTAGGACGCCTACTGGCTGATGCTACCTCTCCACTCACAACATTATACTACTAAAGTCGTGACAAAGGTAAGCCTAAATCAACTTCTTATCATGTTTAGTGGGTTCTTCGTGTACCTAGCTATAGCTGTATTCCCGCGTTTGCTGTGTATCTTACCTTGTACCTGTTGTGTTCCTACTGGTCGTCGTATTTACTGGGACACCTACTTTTGCATTATGCTGATGCTAGCTACCATCTCCACTCATCACGTTCCTTCACCGTGCCACCTTCCAGTGGTCAGTTTGTTATCTGAATTCTTTGTGATCCAAGATTGACTGAATTCTGATGTGTGCTGTGCATCTCGTGACGGTGGTGTTCCTACTGGTCCTCATGTTTGCTGGGAGCATATACTTTTGTGCTGATCCCCATCTCCACTCAACACGTTCCTTCGCCGTACCACCTCTACATAAGTTAAATTAATTTGTTATCATGCTTGCTGAGTTCTTCATGTTCCTAGATTTGCTGCATTCTGATGTGTGCTGTGCTTCTCGTGATGGCTGTGTTCCTACTGGTCCTCATGTTTGCTGGGAGCCTACTTTTGTGCTGATACCCATCTCCACTGATCACGTTCCTTCGCCATCCCACCTCTACTTCCCCTGTAACTTAAATGAATTTGTAACCATGCTTGCTGAGTTCTTCGTGTTCCTAGATTTGCTGCATTCTGATGTGTGCTGTACACCTCTTGACGGTGGTGTTCCTACTGGTCCTCATGTTTGCAGGGAGCCTACTTTTGTGCTGATGCCCATCACCGCTCTTTCGCCATCTCACCTCTACTTTCCTTGTAAGTTAAATTAATATTAATTTATTACCATGCTTGTTGAGTTCTTCGTGTTCCTAGATTTGCTGCATTCTGATGTGTGCTGTACAACTCCTGACGGTGGTGTTCCTACTGGTCTTCATGTTTGCTGGGAGCCTACTTTTCTGCTGATGTCCATCGATCTCCGCTCATCACGTTCCTTCGCCATCCCACCTCTACTTCCCTTGTAAGTTAAATTAATTTGTTACCATGCTTGCTGAGTTCTTCGTGTTCCTAGATTTACTGCATTCTGATGTGTGCTGTGCTTCTCGTGATGGCAGTGTTTCTACTGGTCCTCATGTTTGCTGGGAGCCTACTTTTGTGCTGATGTCTATCTCCGCTCATCACATTCCTTCGCCATCCCACCTCTACTTCCCTTGTAAGCTAAATTAATTTGTTACCATGCTTGCTGAGTTCTTCGTGTTCCTAGTTTTGGTGCATTCTGATGTGTGCTGTACACCTCTGGACGGTGGTTGTCCTACTGGTCCTCATGTTTGCAGGGAGCCTACTTTTGTGCTGATGCCCATCTCCGCTCCTTCGCCATCCCACCTCTACTTCCCCTGTAAGTTAAATTAATTTATTACCATGCTTGTTGAGTTCTTCGTGTTCCTAGATTTGCTGCATTCTGATGTGTGCTGTACACCTCTTGACGGTGGTGTTCCTACTGGTCCTCATGATTGCTGGGAGCCTACTTTTGTGCTGATACCCATCTCCACTGATCACGTTCCTTCTCCATCCCACCTCTACTTCCTCTGTCAGTTAAAGTAATTTGTTATCATACTTGCAGAGTTCTTCCTCTTCCTAGATTTGCTGCATTCTGATGTGTGCTGTGCTTCACGTGATGGCTGTGTTCTTACTGGTCCTCATGTTTTCTGGGAGCCTACTTTTGTGCTGATGTCCATCTCCACTCATTGCGTTCCTTCGCCATCCCACCTCTACTTCCCCTGTAAGTTAAATGAATTTGTAACCCTGCTTGCTGAGTTCTTCGTGTTCCTAGATTTGCTGCATTCTGATGTGTGCTGTACACCTCGTGACGGTGGAGTTCCTACTGGTCCTCATGTTTGCAGGGAGCCTACTTTTGTGCTGATGCCCATCTCCGCTCCTTCGCCATCTCACCTCTACTTCCCCTGTAAGTTAAATTCATATTAATTTATTACCATGCTTGTTGAGTTCCTCGTGTTCCTAGATTTTCTGCATTCTGATCTGTGCTGTACACCTCGTGACGGTGGAATTCCTACTGGTCCTCATGTTTGCAGGGTGCCTACTTTTGTGCTGATGCCCATCACCGCTCCTTCGCCATCTCACCTCTACTTCCACTGTAAGTTAAATTGATATTAATTTATTACCATGCTTGTTGAGTTCTTCGTGTTCCTAGATTTGCTGCATCTGATGTGTGCTGTACACCTCGTGACGGTGGTGTTCCTAGTGGTCCTTATGTTTGCAGGGAGCCTACTTTTGAGCTGATGCCCATCTCCGCTCGTTCGCCATCCCACCTCTACTTCCCCTGTAAGTTAAATGAGTTTGTAACCATGCTTGCTTAGTTCTTCGTGTTCCTAGATTTGCTGCATTCTGATGTGTGCTGTACACCACGTGACGGTGGTGTTCCTACTGGTCCTCATGTTTGCAAGGAGCCTACTTTTGTGCTGATGCCCATCACCGCTCCTTCGCCATCTCACCTCTCCTTCCCCTGTAAGTTAAATTAATATTAATTTATTACCATGCTTGTTGAGTTCCTTGTGTTCCTAGATTTTCTGCATTCTGATCTGTGCTGTACACCTCGTGACGGTGGTATTCCTACTGGTCCTCATGTTTGCAGGGTGCCTACTTTTGTGCTGATGCCCATCACCGCTCCTTCGCCATCTCACCTCTACTTCCACTGTAAGTTAAATTGATATTAATTTATTACCATGCTTGTTGAGTTCTTCGTGTTCCTAGATTTGCTGCATTCTGATGTGTGCTGTACACCTCGTGATGGTAGTGTTCCTACTGGTCCTCATGTTTACAGGGAGCCTACTTTTGAGCTGATTCCCATCTCCGCTCGTTCGCCATCCCACCTCTACTTCCCCTGTAAGTTAAATGAATTTGTAACCATGCTTGCTTAGTTCTTCATGTTCCTAGATTTGCTGCATTCTGATGTGTGCTGTACACCTCGTGACGGTGGTGTTCCTACTGGTCCTTATGTTTGCAGGGAGCCTACTTTTGTGCTGATGCCCATCACCGCTCCTTCGCCATCTCACCTCTACTTCCCTTGTAAGTTAAATTAGTATAAATTTCTTACCATGCTTGTTGAGTTCTTCGTGTTCCTAGATTTGCTGCATTCCGATGTGTGCTGTTCACCTCTTGACGGTGGTGTTCCTACTGGTCCTCATGTTTGCAGGGAGCCTACTTTTGTGCTGATGCCCATCACCGCTCCTTCGCCATCTCACCTCTACTTCCCCTGTAAGTTAAATTAAATTTCATTTATTACCATGCTTGTTGAGTTCTTCGTGGTCCTAGATTTGCTGCATTCTGATGTGTGCTGTACACCTGGTGACGGTGGTGTTCCTACTGGTCCTCATGTTTGCAGGGAGCCTACTTTTGTGCTGATGCCCATCTCCGCTCCTTCGCCATCCCACCTCTACTTCCCTTGTAAGTTAAATGAATTTGTAACCATGCTTGCTTAGTTCTTCGTGTTCCTAGATTTGCTGCATTCTGAAGTGTGCTGTACACCTCTTGATGGTGGTGTTCCTACTGGTCCTCATGTTTGCAGGGAGCCTACTTTTGTGCTGATGCACATTACCGCTCCTTCGCCATCTCACCTCTACTTCCCCTGTAAGTTACATTAATATTAATTTATTACCATGCTTGTTGAGTTCTTCGTGTTCCTAGATTTGCTGCATTCTGATGTGTGCTGTACACATCTTGACGGTGGTGTTCCTACTGGTCCTTATGTTTGCAAGGAACCTACTTTTGTGCTGATGCCCATCACCGCTCCTTCGCCATCCCACCTCTACTTCCCCTGTAAGTGAAATGAGTTTGTAACCATGCTTGCTTAGTTCTTCGTGTTCCTAGATTTGCTGCATTCTGATGTGTGCTGTACACCTCGTGACGGTGGAGTTCCTACTGGTCCTCATGTTTGCAGGGAGCCTACTTTTGTGCTGATGCCCATCTCCGCTCCTTTGCCATCCCACCTCTACTACCGCTGTAAGTTAAATGAATTCGTTACCATGCTTGTTAAGTTCTTCGTGTTCCTAGATTTGCTGCATTCTGATGTGTGCTGTACACCTCTTGATGGTGGTGTTCCTACTGGTCCTCATGTTTGCAGGGAGCCTACTTTTGTGCTGATACCCATCTCCGCTCCTTCGCCAACCCACCTCTACTTCCCCTGTAAGTGAAAGGAATTTGTTACCATGCTTGTTGAGTTCTTCGTGTTCCTAGATTTGCTGCATCTGATGTGTGCTGTACACCTCGTGACGGTGGTATTCCTAGTGTTCCTTATGTTTGCAGGGAGCCTACTTTTGAGCTGATGCCCATCTCCGCTCGTTCGCCATCCCACCTTTACTTCCCCTGTAAGTTAAATGAGTTTGTAACCATGCTGGCTTAGTTCTTCGTGTTCCTAGATTTGCTGCATTCTGATGTGTGCTGTACACCACGTGACGGTGGTGTTCCTACTGGTCCTCATGTTTGCAAGGAGCCTACTTTTGTGCTGATGCCCATCACCGCTCCTTCGCCATCTCACCTCTACTTCCCCTGTAAGTTAAATTAATATTAATTTATTACCATGCTTGTTGAGTTCCTCGTGTTCCTAGATTTTCTGCATTCTGATCTGTGCTGTACACCTCGTGACGGTGGAATTCCTACTGGTCCTCATGTTTGCAGGGTGCCTACTTTTGTGCTGATGCCCATCACCGCTCCTTCGCCATCTCACCTCTACTTCCACTGTAAGTTAAATTGATATTAATTTATTACCATGCTTGTTGAGTTCTTCGTGTTCCTAGATTTGCTGCATCTGATGTGTGCTGTACACCTCGTGACGGTGGTGTTCCTAGTGGTCCTTATGTTTGCAGGGAGCCTACTTTTGAGCTGATGCCCATCTCCGCTCGTTCGCCATCCCACCTCTACTTCCCCTGTAAGTTAAATGAGTTTGTAACCATGCTTGCTTAGTTCTTCGTGTTCCTAGATTTGCTGCATTCTGATGTGTGCTGTACACCACGTGACGGTGGTGTTCCTACTGGTCCTCATGTTTGCAAGGAGCCTACTTTTGTGCTGATGCCCATCACCGCTCCTTCGCCATCTCACCTCTACTTCCCCTGTAAGTTAAATTAATATTAATTTATTACCATGCTTGTTGAGATCCTTGTGTTCCTAGATTTTCTGCATTCTGATCTGTGCTGTACACCTCGTGACGGTGGTATTCCTACTGGTCCTCATGTTTGCAGGGTGCCTACTTTTGTGCTGATGCCCATCACCGCTCCTTCGCCATCTCACCTCTACTTCCACTGTAAGTTAAATTGATATTAATTTATTACCATGCTTGTTGAGTTCTTCGTGTTCCTAGATTTGCTGCATTCTGATGTGTGCTGTACACCTCGTGATGGTAGTGTTCCTACTGGTCCTCATGTTTACAGGGAGCCTACTTTTGAGCTGATTCCCATCTCCGCTCGTTCGCCATCCCACCTCTACTTCCCCTGTAAGTTAAATGAGTTTGTAACCATGCTTGCTTAGTTCTTCATGTTCCTAGATTTGCTGCATTCTGATGTGTGCTGTACACCTCGTGACGGTGGTGTTCCTACTGGTCCTCATGTTTGCAGGGAGCCTACTTTTGTGCTGATGCCCATCACCGCTCCTTCGCCATCTCACCTCTACTTCCCCTGTAAGTTAAATTAGTATAAATTTCTTACCATGCTTGTTGAGTTCTTCGTGTTCCTAGATTTGCTGCATTCCGATGTGTGCTGTTCACCTCTTGACGGTGGTGTTCCTACTGGTCCTCATGTTTGCAGGGAGCCTACTTTTGTGCTGATGCCCATCACCGCTCCTTCGCCATCCCACCTCTACTTCCCCTGTAAGTGAAATGAGTTTGTAACCATGCTTGCTTAGTTCTTCGTGTTCCTAGATTTGCTGCATTCTGATGTGTGCTGTACACCTGGTGACGGTGGTGTTCCTACTGGTCTTCATGTTTGCAGGGAGCCTACTTTTGTGCTGATGTCCGTCTCCGCTCCTTCGCCATCCCACCTCTACTTCCCTTGTAAGTTAAATGAATTTGTAACCATGCTTGCTTAGTTCTTCGTGTTCCTAGATTTGCTGCATTCTGAAGTGTGCTGTACACCTCTTGATGGTGGTGTTCCTACTGGTCCTCATGTTTGCAGGGAGCCTACTTTTGTGCTGATGCACATTACCGCTCCTTCGCCATCTCACCTCTACTTCCCCTGTAAGTTACATTAATATTAATTTATTACCATGCTTGTTGAGTTCTTCGTGTTCCTAGATTTGCTGCATTCTGATGTGTGCTGTACACATCTTGACGGTGGTGTTCCTACTGGTCCTTATGTTTGCAAGGAGCCTACTTTTGTGCTGATGCCCATCACCGCTCCTTCGCCATCCCACCTCTACTTCCCCTGTAAGTGAAATGAGTTTGTAACCATGCTTGCTTAGTTCTTCGTGTTCCTAGATTTGCTGCATTCTGATGTGTGCTGTACACCTCGTGACGGTGGTGTTCCTAGTGGTCCTCATGTTGGCAGGGAGCCTACTTTTGTGCTGATACCCATCACCGCTCCTTCGCCATCTCACCTCTACTTCCCTTTTAAGTTAAATTAGTATAAATTTGTTACCATGCTTGTTGAGTTCTTCATGTTCCTAGATTTGCTGCATTCCGATGTGTGCTGTTCACCTCTTGACGGTGGTGTTCCTACTGGTCCTCATGTTTGCAGGGAGCCTACTTTTGTGCTGATGCCCATCACCGCTCCTTCGCCATCTCACCTCTACTTCCCCTGTAAGTTAAATTAAATTTCATTTATTACCATGCTTGTTGAGTTCTTCGTGGTCCTATATTTGCTGCATTCTGATGTGTGCTGTACACCTGGTGACGGTGGTGTTCCTACTGGTCCTCATGTTTGCAGGGAGCCTACTTTTGTGCTGATGCCCATCTCCGCTCCTTCGCCATCCCACCTCTACTTCCCTTGTAAGTTAAATGAATTTGTAACCATGCTTGCTTAGTTCTTCGTGTTCCTAGATTTGCTGCATTCTGATGTGTGCTGTACACCTCTTGATGGTGGTGTTCCTACTGGTCCTCATGTTTGCAGGGAGCCTACTTTTGTGCTGATGCCCATCACCGCTCCTTCGCCATCTCACCTCTACTTCCCCTGTAAGTTAAATTAATATTAATTTATTACCATGCTTGTTAAGTTCCTCGTGTTCCTAGATTTTCTTCATTCTGATCTGTGCTGTACACCTCGTGACGGTGGTATTCCTACTGGTCCTCATGTTTGCAGGGTGCCTACTTTTGTGCTGATGCCCATCACCGCTCCTTCGCCATCTCACCTCTCCTTCCACTGTAAGTTAAATTGATATTAATTTATTACCATGCTTGTTGAGTTCTTCGTGTTCCTAGATTTGCTGCATTCTGATGTGTGCTGTACACCTCGTGATGGTAGTGTTCCTACTGGTCCTCATGTTTACAGGGAGCCTACTTTTGAGCTGATTCCCATCTCCGCTCGTTCGCCATCCCACCTCTACTTCCCCTGTAAGTTAAATGAGTTTGTAATCAAGCTTGCTTAGTTCTTCGTGTTCCTAGATTTGCTGCATTCTGATGTGTGCTGTACACCTCGTGACGGTGGTGTTCCTACTTGTCCTCATGTTTGCAGGGAGCCTACTTTTGTGCTGATGCTCATCACCGCTCCTTCGCCATCTCACCTCTACTTCCCTTGTAAGTTAAATTAGTATAAATTTCTTACCATGCTTGTTGAGTTCTTCGTGTTCCTAGATTTGCTGCATTCCGATGTGTGCTGTTCACCTCTTGACGGTGGTGTTCCTACTGGTCCTCATGTTTGCAGGGAGCCTACTTTTGTGCTGATGCCCATCACCGCTCCTTCGCCATCTCACCTCTACTTCCCCTGTAAGTTAAATTAAATTTCATTTATTACCATGCTTGTTGAGTTCTTCGTGGTCCTAGATTTGCTGCATTCTGATGTGTGCTGTACACCTGGTGACGGTGGTGTTCCTACTGGACCTCATGTTTGCAGGGAGCCTACTTTTGTGCTGATGCCCATCTCCGCTCCTTCGCCATCCCACCTCTACTTCCCTTGTAAGTTAAATGAATTTGTAACCATGCTTGCTTAGTTCTTCGTGTTCCTAGATTTGCTGCATTCTGAAGTGTGCTGTACACCTCTTGATGGTGGTGTTCCTACTGGTCCTCATGTTTGCAGGGAGCCTACTTTTGTGCTGATGCACATTACCGCTCCTTCGCCATCTCACCTCTACTTCCCCTGTAAGTTACATTAATATTAATTTATTACCATGCTTGTTGAGTTCTTCGTGTTCCTAGATTTGCTGCATTCTGATGTGTGCTTTACACATCTTGACGGTGGTGTTCCTACTGGTCCTTATGTTTGCAAGGAGCCTACTTTTGTGCTGATGCCCATCACCGCTCCTTCGCCATCCCACCTCTACTTCCCCTGTAAGTGAAATGAGTTTGTAACCATGCTTGCTTAGTTCTTCGTGTTCCTAGATTTGCTGCATTCTGATGTGTGCTGTACACCTCGTGACGGTGGTGTTCCTACTGGTCCTCATGTTTGCAGGGAGCCTACTTTTGTGCTGATGCCCATCACCGTTCCTTCGCCATCTCACCTCTACTTCCCCTGTAAGTTAAATGAATTTGTTACCATGCTTGTTGAAATCTTGGTGTTCCTAGATTTGCTGCATTCTGATGTGTGCTGTACACCTCGTGACAGTGGTGTTCCTACTGGTCCTCATGTTTGCAGGGAGCCTACTTTTGTGCTGATGCCCATCACCGCTCCTTTGCCATCTCACCTTTACTTCCCCCGTAAGTTAAATTATTATTAATTTATTACCATGCTTGTTGAGTTCTTCGTGTTCCTAGATTTGCTGCAATCTGATGTGTGCTGTACACCTCGTGACGGTGGTGTTCCTACTGGTCCTCATGTTTGCAGGGAGCCTAGTTTTGTGCTGATGCCCGTCTCCGCTCCTTCGCCATCCCACCTCTACTTCCCCTGTAAGTTAAATGAGTTTGTAACCATGCTTGCTTAGTTCTTTGTGTTCCTAGATTTGCTGCATTCTGATGTCTGCTGTACACCTCTTGACGGTGGTGTTCCTACAGGTCCTCATGTTTGCAGGGAGCCTACGTTTGTGCTGATGCCCATCACCGCTCCTTCGCCATCTCACCTCTACTTCCCCTGTAAGTTAAATTAATGTTGATTTATTACCATGCTTGTTGAGTTCTTCGTGTTCCTAGATTTGCTGCAATCTGATGTGTGCTGTACACCTCGTGACGGTGGTGTTCCTACTGGTCCTCATGTTTGCAGGGAGCCTACTTTTGTGCTGATGCCCATCACCGCTCCTTCGCCATCTCACCTCTACTTCCCTTGTAAGTTAAATGAATTTGGTACCATGCTTGTTAAGTTCTTCGTGTTCCTAGATTTGCTGCATTCTGATGTGTGCTGTACACCTCGTGACGGTGGTGTTCCTAGTGGTCCTCATGTTTGCAGGGAGCCTACTTTTGTGCTGATGCCCATCTCCGCTCCTTCGCCATCTCACCTCTACTTCCCCTGTAAGTTAAATGAGTTTGTAACCGTGCTTGCTTAGTTCTTCGTGTTCCTAGATTTGCTGCATTCTGATGTGTGTTGTTCACCTCTTGACGGTGGTGTTCCTAGTGGTCCTCATGTTTGCAGGGACCCTACTTTTGTGCTGATGCCCATCTCCGCTCCTTCGCCATCTCACCTCTACTTCCCCTGTAAGTTAAATGAGTTTGTAACCGTGCTTGCTTAGTTCTTCGTGTTCCTAGATTTGCTGCATTCTGATGTGTGCTGTACACCTGGTGACGGTGGTGTTCCTACTGGTCCTCATGTTTGCAGGGAGCCTACTTTTGTGCTGATGCCCATCTCCGCTCCTTCGCCATCCCGCCTCTACTTCCCTTGTAAGTTATATGAATTTGTAACCATGCTTGCTTAGTTCTTCGTGTTCCTAGATTTACTGCATTCTGAAGTGTGCTGTACACCTCTTGACGGTGGTGTTCCTACTGGTCCTCATGTTTGCAGGGAGCCTACTTTTGTGCTGATGCCCATTACCGCTCCTTCGCCATCTCACCTCTACTTCCCCTGTAAGTTACATTAATATTAATTTATTACCATGATTGTTGAGTTCTTCGTGTTCCTAGATTTGCTGCATTCTGATGTGTGCTGTACACCTCGTGACGGTGGTGTTCCTACTGGTCCTCATGTTTGCAGGAGCCTACTTTTGTGCTGATGCCCATCACCGTTCCTTCGCCATCTCACCTCTACTTCCCCTGTAAGTTAAATGAATTTGTTACCATGCTTGTTGAAATCTTCGTGTTCCTAGATTTGCTGCATTCTGATGTGTGCTGTACACCTCGTGATGGTAGTGTTCCTACTGGTCCTCATGTTTACAGGGAGCCTACTTTTGAGCTGATTCCCATCTCCGCTCGTTCGCCATCCCACCTCTACTTCCCCTGTAAGTTAAATGAGTTTGTAATCAAGCTTGCTTAGTTCTTCGTGTTCCTAGATTTGCTGCATTCTGATGTGTGCTGTACACCTCGTGACGGTGGTGTTCCTACTGGTCCTCATGTTTGCAGGGAGCCTACTTTTGTGCTGATGCCCATCACCGCTCCTTCGCCATCTCACCTCTCCTTCCACTGTAAGTTAAATTGATATTAATTTATTACCATGCTTGTTGAGTTCTTCGTGTTCCTAGATTTGCTGCATTCTGATGTGTGCTGTACACCTCGTGATGGTAGTGTTCCTACTGGTCCTCATGTTTACAGGGAGCCTACTTTTGAGCTGATTCCCATCTCCGCTCGTTCGCCATCCCACCTCTACTTCCCCTGTAAGTT
The DNA here is from genome assembly GCA_963931865.1 of Axinella damicornis. Taxonomy (NCBI): domain Eukaryota; kingdom Metazoa; phylum Porifera; class Demospongiae; order Axinellida; family Axinellidae; genus Axinella; species Axinella damicornis. The sequence continues at coordinate 6,332,958 of OZ007507.1, read as the reverse complement.
AAATGAGTTTGTAATCAAGCTTGCTTAGTTCTTCGTGTTCCTAGATTTGCTGCATTCTGATGTGTGCTGTACACCTCGTGACGGTGGTGTTCCTACTTGTCCTCATGTTTGCAGGGAGCCTACTTTTGTGCTGATGCTCATCACCGCTCCTTCGCCATCTCACCTCTACTTCCCTTGTAAGTTAAATTAGTATAAATTTCTTACCATGCTTGTTGAGTTCTTCGTGTTCCTAGATTTGCTGCATTCCGATGTGTGCTGTTCACCTCTTGACGGTGGTGTTCCTACTGGTCCTCATGTTTGCAGGGAGCCTACTTTTGTGCTGATGCCCATCACCGCTCCTTCGCCATCTCACCTCTACTTCCCCTGTAAGTTAAATTAAATTTCATTTATTACCATGCTTGTTGAGTTCTTCGTGGTCCTAGATTTGCTGCATTCTGATGTGTGCTGTACACCTGGTGACGGTGGTGTTCCTACTGGACCTCATGTTTGCAGGGAGCCTACTTTTGTGCTGATGCCCATCTCCGCTCCTTCGCCATCCCACCTCTACTTCCCTTGTAAGTTAAATGAATTTGTAACCATGCTTGCTTAGTTCTTCGTGTTCCTAGATTTGCTGCATTCTGAAGTGTGCTGTACACCTCTTGATGGTGGTGTTCCTACTGGTCCTCATGTTTGCAGGGAGCCTACTTTTGTGCTGATGCACATTACCGCTCCTTCGCCATCTCACCTCTACTTCCCCTGTAAGTTACATTAATATTAATTTATTACCATGCTTGTTGAGTTCTTCGTGTTCCTAGATTTGCTGCATTCTGATGTGTGCTTTACACATCTTGACGGTGGTGTTCCTACTGGTCCTTATGTTTGCAAGGAGCCTACTTTTGTGCTGATGCCCATCACCGCTCCTTCGCCATCCCACCTCTACTTCCCCTGTAAGTGAAATGAGTTTGTAACCATGCTTGCTTAGTTCTTCGTGTTCCTAGATTTGCTGCATTCTGATGTGTGCTGTACACCTCGTGACGGTGGTGTTCCTACTGGTCCTCATGTTTGCAGGGAGCCTACTTTTGTGCTGATGCCCATCACCGTTCCTTCGCCATCTCACCTCTACTTCCCCTGTAAGTTAAATGAATTTGTTACCATGCTTGTTGAAATCTTGGTGTTCCTAGATTTGCTGCATTCTGATGTGTGCTGTACACCTCGTGACAGTGGTGTTCCTACTGGTCCTCATGTTTGCAGGGAGCCTACTTTTGTGCTGATGCCCATCACCGCTCCTTTGCCATCTCACCTTTACTTCCCCCGTAAGTTAAATTATTATTAATTTATTACCATGCTTGTTGAGTTCTTCGTGTTCCTAGATTTGCTGCAATCTGATGTGTGCTGTACACCTCGTGACGGTGGTGTTCCTACTGGTCCTCATGTTTGCAGGGAGCCTAGTTTTGTGCTGATGCCCGTCTCCGCTCCTTCGCCATCCCACCTCTACTTCCCCTGTAAGTTAAATGAGTTTGTAACCATGCTTGCTTAGTTCTTTGTGTTCCTAGATTTGCTGCATTCTGATGTCTGCTGTACACCTCTTGACGGTGGTGTTCCTACAGGTCCTCATGTTTGCAGGGAGCCTACGTTTGTGCTGATGCCCATCACCGCTCCTTCGCCATCTCACCTCTACTTCCCCTGTAAGTTAAATTAATGTTGATTTATTACCATGCTTGTTGAGTTCTTCGTGTTCCTAGATTTGCTGCAATCTGATGTGTGCTGTACACCTCGTGACGGTGGTGTTCCTACTGGTCCTCATGTTTGCAGGGAGCCTACTTTTGTGCTGATGCCCATCACCGCTCCTTCGCCATCTCACCTCTACTTCCCTTGTAAGTTAAATGAATTTGGTACCATGCTTGTTAAGTTCTTCGTGTTCCTAGATTTGCTGCATTCTGATGTGTGCTGTACACCTCGTGACGGTGGTGTTCCTAGTGGTCCTCATGTTTGCAGGGAGCCTACTTTTGTGCTGATGCCCATCTCCGCTCCTTCGCCATCTCACCTCTACTTCCCCTGTAAGTTAAATGAGTTTGTAACCGTGCTTGCTTAGTTCTTCGTGTTCCTAGATTTGCTGCATTCTGATGTGTGTTGTTCACCTCTTGACGGTGGTGTTCCTAGTGGTCCTCATGTTTGCAGGGACCCTACTTTTGTGCTGATGCCCATCTCCGCTCCTTCGCCATCTCACCTCTACTTCCCCTGTAAGTTAAATGAGTTTGTAACCGTGCTTGCTTAGTTCTTCGTGTTCCTAGATTTGCTGCATTCTGATGTGTGCTGTACACCTGGTGACGGTGGTGTTCCTACTGGTCCTCATGTTTGCAGGGAGCCTACTTTTGTGCTGATGCCCATCTCCGCTCCTTCGCCATCCCGCCTCTACTTCCCTTGTAAGTTATATGAATTTGTAACCATGCTTGCTTAGTTCTTCGTGTTCCTAGATTTACTGCATTCTGAAGTGTGCTGTACACCTCTTGACGGTGGTGTTCCTACTGGTCCTCATGTTTGCAGGGAGCCTACTTTTGTGCTGATGCCCATTACCGCTCCTTCGCCATCTCACCTCTACTTCCCCTGTAAGTTACATTAATATTAATTTATTACCATGATTGTTGAGTTCTTCGTGTTCCTAGATTTGCTGCATTCTGATGTGTGCTGTACACCTCGTGACGGTGGTGTTCCTACTGGTCCTCATGTTTGCAGGAGCCTACTTTTGTGCTGATGCCCATCACCGTTCCTTCGCCATCTCACCTCTACTTCCCCTGTAAGTTAAATGAATTTGTTACCATGCTTGTTGAAATCTTCGTGTTCCTAGATTTGCTGCATTCTGATGTGTGCTGTACACCTCGTGATGGTAGTGTTCCTACTGGTCCTCATGTTTACAGGGAGCCTACTTTTGAGCTGATTCCCATCTCCGCTCGTTCGCCATCCCACCTCTACTTCCCCTGTAAGTTAAATGAGTTTGTAATCAAGCTTGCTTAGTTCTTCGTGTTCCTAGATTTGCTGCATTCTGATGTGTGCTGTACACCTCGTGACGGTGGTGTTCCTACTGGTCCTCATGTTTGCAGGGAGCCTACTTTTGTGCTGATGCCCATCACCGCTCCTTCGCCATCTCACCTCTACTTCCCTTGTAAGTTAAATTAGTATAAATTTCTTACCATGCTTGTTGAGTTCTTCGTGTTCCTAGATTTGCTGCATTCCGATGTGTGCTGTTCACCTCTTGACGGTGGTGTTCCTACTGGTCCTCATGTTTGCAGGGAGCCTACTTTTGTGCTGATGCCCATCACCGCTCCTTCGCCATCTCACCTCTACTTCCCCTGTAAGTTAAATTAAATTTCATTTATTACCATGCTTGTTGAGTTCTTCGAGGTCCTAGATTTGCTGCATTCTGATGTGTACTGTACACCTGGTGACGGTGGTGTTCCTACTGGACCTCATGTTTGCAGGGAGCCTACTTTTGTGCTGATGCCCATCTCCGCTCCTTCGCCATCCCACCTCTACTTCCCTTGTAAGTTAAATGAATTTGTAACCATGCTTGCTTAGTTCTTCGTGTTCCTAGATTTGCTGCATTCTGAAGTGTGCTGTACACCTCTTGATGGTGGTGTTCCTACTGGTCCTCATGTTTGCAGGGAGCCTACTTTTGTGCTGATGCACATTACCGCTCCTTCGCCATCTCACCTCTACTTCCCCTGTAAGTTACATTAATATTAATTTATTACCATGCTTGTTGAGTTCTTCGTGTTCCTAGATTTGCTGCATTCTGATGTGTGCTTTACACATCTTGACGGTGGTGTTCCTACTGGTCCTTATGTTTGCAAGGAGCCTACTTTTGTGCTGATGCCCATCACCGCTCCTTCGCCATCCCACCTCTACTTCCCCTGTAAGTGAAATGAGTTTGTAACCATGCTTGCTTAGTTCTTCGTGTTCCTAGATTTGCTGCATTCTGATGTGTGCTGTACACCTCGTGACGGTGGTGTTCCTACTGGTCCTCATGTTTGCAGGGAGCCTACTTTTGTGCTGATGCCCATCACCGTTCCTTCGCCATCTCACCTCTACTTCCCCTGTAAGTTAAATGAATTTGTTACCATGCTTGTTGAAATCTTGGTGTTCCTAGATTTGCTGCATTCTGATGTGTGCTGTACACCTCGTGACAGTGGTGTTCCTACTGGTCCTCATGTTTGCAGGGAGCCTACTTTTGTGCTGATGCCCATCACCGCTCCTTTGCCATCTCACCTTTACTTCCCCCGTAAGTTAAATTATTATTAATTTATTATTATGCTTGTTGAGTTCTTCGTGTTCCTAGATTTGCTGCAATCTGATGTGTGCTGTACACCTCGTGACGGTGGTGTTCCTACTGGTCCTCATGTTTGCAGGGAGCCTAGTTTTGTGCTGATGCCCGTCTCCGCTCCTTCGCCATCCCACCTCTACTTCCCCTGTAAGTTAAATGAGTTTGTAACCATGCTTGCTTAGTTCTTTGTGTTCCTAGATTTGCTGCATTCTGATGTCTGCTGTACACCTCTTGACGGTGGTGTTCCTACAGGTCCTCATGTTTGCAGGGAGCCTACGTTTGTGCTGATGCCCATCACCGCTCCTTCGCCATCTCACCTCTACTTCCCCTGTAAGTTAAATTAATGTTGATTTATTACCATGCTTGTTGAGTTCTTCGTGTTCCTAGATTTGCTGCAATCTGATGTGTGCTGTACACCTTGTGACGGTGGTGTTCCTACTGGTCCTCATGTTTGCAGGGAGCCTACTTTTGTGCTGATGCCCATCACCGCTCCTTCGCCATCTCACCTCTACTTCCCTTGTAAGTTAAATGAATTTGGTACCATGCTTGTTAAGTTCTTCGTGTTCCTAGATTTGCTGCATTCTGATGTGTGCTGTACACCTCGTGACGGAGGTGTTCCTAGTGGTCCTCATGTTTGCAGGGAGCCTACTTTTGTGCTGATGCCCATCTCCGCTCCTTCGCCATCTCACCTCTACTTCCCCTGTAAGTTAAATGAGTTTGTAACCGGGCTTGCTTAGTTCTTCGTGTTCCTAGATTTGCTGCATTCTGATGTGTGTTGTTCACCTCTTGACGGTGGTGTTCCTAGTGGTCCTCATGTTTGCAGGGACCCTACTTTTGTGCTGATGCCCATCTCCGCTCCTTCGCCATCTCACCTCTACTTCCCCTGTAAGTTAAATGAGTTTGTAACCGTGCTTGCTTAGTTCTTCGTGTTCCTAGATTTGCTGCATTCTGATGTGTGCTGTACACCTGGTGACGGTGGTGTTCCTACTGGTCCTCATGTTTGCAGGGAGCCTACTTTTGTGCTGATGCCCATCTCCGCTCCTTCGCCATCCCGCCTCTACTTCCCTTGTAAGTTATATGAATTTGTAACCATGCTTGCTTAGTTCTTCGTGTTCCTAGATTTACTGCATTCTGAAGTGTGCTATACACCTCTTGACGGTGGTGTTCCTACTGGTCCTCATGTTTGCAGGGAGCCTACTTTTGTGCTGATGCCCATTACCGCTCCTTCGCCATCTCACCTCTACTTCCCCTGTAAGTTACATTAATATTAATTTATTACCATGATTGTTGAGTTCTTCGTGTTCCTAGATTTGCTGCATTCTGATGTGTGCTGTACACCTCGTGACGGTGGTGTTCCTACTGGTCCTCATGTTTGCAGGAGCCTACTTTTGTGCTGATGCCCATCACCGTTCCTTCGCCATCTCACCTCTACTTCCCCTGTAAGTTAAATGAATTTGTTACCATGCTTGTTGAAATCTTCGTGTTCCTAGATTTGCTGCATTCTGATGTGTGCTGTACACCTCGTGATGGTAGTGTTCCTACTGGTCCTCATGTTTACAGGGAGCCTACTTTTGAGCTGATTCCCATCTCCGCTCGTTCGCCATCCCACCTCTACTTCCCCTGTAAGTTAAATGAGTTTGTAATCAAGCTTGCTTAGTTCTTCGTGTTCCTAGATTTGCTGCATTCTGATGTGTGCTGTACACCTCGTGACGGTGGTGTTCCTACTGGTCCTCATGTTTGCAAGGAGCCTACTTTTGTGCTGATGCCCATCACCGCTCCTTCGCCATCTCACCTCTACTTCCCTTGTAAGTTAAATTAGTATAAATTTCTTACCATGCTTGTTGAGTTCTTCGTGTTCCTAGATTTGCTGCATTCCGATGTGTGCTGTTCACCTCTTGACGGTGGTGTTCCTACTGGTCCTCATGTTTGCAGGGAGCCTACTTTTGTGCTGATGCACATTACCGCTCCTTCGCCATCTCACCTCTACTTCCCCTGTAAGTTACATTAATATTAATTTATTACCATGCTTGTTGAGTTCTTCGTGTTCCTAGATTTGCTGCATTCTGATGTGTGCTTTACACATCTTGACGGTGGTGTTCCTACTGGTCCTTATGTTTGCAAGGAGCCTACTTTTGTGCTGATGCCCATCACCGCTCCTTCGCCATCCCACCTCTACTTCCCCTGTAAGTGAAATGAGTTTGTAACCATGCTTGCTTAGTTCTTCGTGTTCAAAGATTTGCTGCATTCTGATGTGTGCTGTACACCTCGTGACGGTGGTGTTCCTACTGGTCCTCATGTTTGCAGGGAGCCTACTTTTGTGCTGATGCCCATCACCGTTCCTTCGCCATCTCACCTCTACTTCCCCTGTAAGTTAAATGAATTTGTTACCATGCTTGTTGAAATCTTGGTGTTCCTAGATTTGCTGCATTCTGATGTGTGCTGTACACCTCGTGACAGTGGTGTTCCTACTGGTCCTCATGTTTGCAGGGAGCCTACTTTTGTGCTGATGCCCATCACCGCTCCTTTGCCATCTCACCTTTACTTCCCCCGTAAGTTAAATTATTATTAATTTATTACCATGCTTGTTGAGTTCTTCGTGTTCCTAGATTTGCTGCAATCTGATGTGTGCTGTACACCTCGTGACGGTGGTGTTCCTACTGGTCCTCATGTTTGCAGGGAGCCTAGTTTTGTGCTGATGCCCGTCTCCGCTCCTTCGCCATCCCACCTCTACTTCCCCTGTAAGTTAAATGAGTTTGTAACCATGCTTTCTTAGTTCTTTGTGTTCCTAGATTTGCTGCATTCTGATGTCTGCTGTACACCTCTTGACGGTGGTGTTCCTACAGGTCCTCATGTTTACAGGGAGCCTACGTTTGTGCTGATGCCCATCACCGCTCCTTCGCCATCTCACCTCTACTTCCCCTGTAAGTTAAATTAATGTTGATTTATTACCATGCTTGTTGAGTTCTTCGTGTTCCTAGATTTGCTGCAATCTGATGTGTGCTGTACACCTCGTGACGGTGGTGTTCCTACTGGTCCTCATGTTTGCAGGGAGCCTACTTTTGTGCTGATGCCCATCACCGCTCCTTCGCCATCTCACCTCTACTTCCCTTGTAAGTTAAATGAATTTGGTACCATGCTTGTTAAGTTCTTCGTGTTCCTAGATTTGCTGCATTCTGATGTGTGCTGTACACCTCGTGACGGTGGTGTTCCTAGTGGTCCTCATGTTTGCAGGGAGCCTACTTTTGTGCTGATGCCCATCTCCGCTCCTTCGCCATCTCACCTCTACTTCCCCTGTAAGTTAAATGAGTTTGTAACCGTGCTTGCTTAGTTCTTCGTGTTCCTAGATTTGCTGCATTCTGATGTGTGTTGTTCACCTCTTGACGGTGGTGTTCCTAGTGGTCCTCATGTTTGCAGGGACCCTACTTTTGTGCTGATGCCCATCTCCGCTCCTTCGCCATCTCACCTCTACTTCCCCTGTAAGTTAAATGAGTTTGTAACCGTGCTTGCTTAGTTCTTCGTGTTCCTAGATTTGCTGCATTCTGATGTGTGCTGTACACCTGGTGACGGTGGTGTTCCTACTGGTCCTCATGTTTGCAGGGAGCCTACTTTTGTGCTGATGCCCATCTCCGCTCCTTCGCCATCCCGCCTCTACTTCCCTTGTAAGTTATATGAATTTGTAACCATGCTTGCTTAGTTCTTCGTGTTCCTAGATTTACTGCATTCTGAAGTGTGCTGTACACCTCTTGACGGTGGTGTTCCTACTGGTCCTCATGTTTGCAGGGAGCCTACTTTTGTGCTGATGCCCATTACCGCTCCTTCGCCATCTCACCTCTACTTCCCCTGTAAGTTACATTAATATTAATTTATTACCATGATTGTTGAGTTCTTCGTGTTCCTAGATTTGCTGCATTCTGATGTGTGCTGTACACCTCGTGACGGTGGTGTTCCTACTGGTCCTCATGTTTGCAGGAGCCTACTTTTGTGCTGATGCCCATCACCGTTCCTTCGCCATCTCACCTCTACTTCCCCTGTAAGTTAAATGAATTTGTTACCATGCTTGTTGAAATCTTGGTGTTCCTAGATTTGCTGCATTCTGATGTGTGCTGTACACCTCGTGACGGTGGTGTTCCTACTGGTCCTCATGTTTGCAGGGAGCCTACTTTTGTGCTGATGCCCATCACCGCTCCTTTGCCATCTCACCTCTACTTCCCCCGTAAGTTAAATTAGTATTAATTTATTACCATGCTTGTTGAGTTCTTCGTGTTCCTAGATTTGCTGCAATCTGATGTGTGCTGTACACCTCGTGACGGTGGTGTTCCTACTGGTCCTCATGTTTGCAGGGAGCCTACTTTTGTGCTGATACCCATCATCGCTCCTTCGCCATCCCACCTCTACTTCCCTTGTAAGTTAAATTAATTTGTTAACATGCTTGTTGAGTTCTTCGTGTTCCTAGATTTGCTGCATTCTGATGTGTGCTGTACACCTAGTGACGGTGGTGTTCGTACTGGTCCTCATGTTTGCAGGAGCCTACTTTTGTGCTGATGCCCATCTCCGCTCCTTCGCCATCCCACATCTACTTCCCCTGTAAGTTAAATGAATTTGGTACAATCCTTGTTAAGTTCTTCGTGTTCCTAGATTTGCTGCATTCTGATGTGTGCTGTACACCTCGTGATGGTGGTGTTCCTACCGGTCCTCACGTTTGCAGGGAGCCTACTTTTGGGCTGATGCCCGTCCCCGCTCCTTCGCCATTCCACCTCTACTTCCCCTGTAAGTTAAATGAGTTTGTAACCATGCTTGCTTAGTTCTTCGTGTTCCTAGATTTGCTGCATTCTGATGTGTGCTGTACACCTCTTGACGGTGGTGTTCCTGCAGGTCCTCATGTTTGCAGGGAGCCTACGTTTGTGCTGATGCCCATCACCGCTCCTTCGCCATCTCACCTCTACTTCCCCTGTTAGTTAAATTAGTATTTATTTCTTACCATGCTTGTTGAGTTCTTCGTGTTCCTAGATTGCTGCATTCTGATGTGTGCTGTACACCTCGTGATGGTGGTGTTCCTACTGGTCCTCATGTTTGCAGGGAGCCTACTTTTGTGCTGATGCCCATCACCGCTCCTTCGCCATCTCACCTCTACTTCCCCTGAAAGTAAAATTAATGTTGATTTATTACCATGCTTGTTGAGTTCTTCGTGTTCCTAGATTTGCTGCAATCTGATGTGTACTGTACACCTCGTGACGGTGGTGTTCCTACTGGTCCTCATGTTTGCAGGGAGCCTACTTTTGTGCTGATACCCATCATCGCTCCTTCGCCATCCCACCTCTACTTCCCTTGTTAGTTAAGTTAATTTGTTAACATGCTTGTTGAGTTCTTCGTGTTCCTAGATTTGCTGCATTCTGATGTGTGCTGTACACCTAGTGACGGTGGTGTTCGTACTGGTCCTCATGTTTGCAGGGAGCCTACTTTTGTGCTGATGCCCATCTCCGCTCCTTCGCCATCCCACCTCTACTTCCCCTGTAAGTTAAATGAATTTGGTACAATCCTTGTTAAGTTCTTCGTGTTCCTAGATTTGCTGCATTCTGATGTGTGCTGTACACCTCGTGATGGTGGTGTTCCTACCGGTCCTCATGTTTGCAGGGAGCCTACTTTTGTGCTGATGCCCATCTCCGCTCCTTCGCCATCCCACCTCTACTTCCCCTGTATGATAAATGAGTTTGTAACCATGCTTGCTTAGTTCTTCGTGTTCCTAGGTTTGCTGCATTCTGATGTGTGCTGTTCACCTCTTGACGGTGGTGTTCCTACTGGTCCTCATGTTTGCAGGGAGCCTACTTTTGTGCTGATGCCCATCTCCGCTCCTTCGCCATCGCACCTCTACTTCCCCTGTAAGTTAAATGAATTTGTTACCATGCTTGTTAAGTTCTTCGTGTTCCTAGATTTGCTGCATTCTGATGTATGCTGTACACCTCGTGACAGTGGTGTTCCTAGTGGTCGTCATGCTTGCAGGGAGCCTACTTTTGTGCTGATGCCCATCACCGCTCCTTCGCCATCTCACCTCTACTTCCCCTGTAAGTTAAATTAATATTAATTAACTACAATGCTTGTTGAGTTCTTCGTGTTCCTAGATTATCTGCATTCTGATGTGCGCTGTACACCTCGTGACTGTGGTGTTCCTACTGGTCCTCATGTTTGCAAGGAGCCTACTTTTGTGCTGATGCCCATCTCCGCTCCTTCGCCATCCCACCTCTACTTCCCCTGTAAGTTAAATGAGTTTGTAACCATGCTTGCTTAGTTCTTCGTGTTCCTAGGTTTGCTGCATTCTGATGTGTGCTGTTCACCTCTTGACGGTGGTGTTCCTACTGGTCCTCATGTTTGCAGGGAGCCTACTTTTGTGCTGATGCCCATCACCGTTCCTTCGCCATCTCACCTCTACTTCCCCTGTAAGTTAAATTAATATTAATTTATTACCATGCTTGTTGAGTTCTTCGTGTTCCTAGATTTGCTGCATTCTGATGTGTGCTGTACACCTGGTGACGGTGGTGTTCCTATTGGTCCTCATGTTTGCAGGGAGCCTACTTTTGTGCTGATGCCCATCTCCGCTCCTTCGCCATCTCACCTCTACTTCCCCTGTAAGTTAAACTAGTATTAATTTCTTACCATGCTTGTTGAGTTCTTCGTGTTCCTAGATTTGCTGCATTCTGATGTGTGCTGTACACCTCGTGATGGTGGTGTTCCTACTGGTCCTCATGTTTGCAGGGAGCCTACTTTTGTGCTGTTGCCCATCTCCGCTCCTTCGCCATCCCACCTCTACTTCCCCTGTAAGTTAAATGAATTTGTTACCATGCTTGTTAAGTTCTTCGTGTTCCTAGATTTGCTGCATTCTGATGTGCGCTGTACACCTCGTGACGGTGGTGTTCCTACAGGTCCTCATGTTTGCAGGGAGCCTACGTTTGTGCTGATGCCCATCACCGCTCCTTCGCCATCTCACCTCTACTTCCCCTGTAAGTTAAATTAGTATTTATTTCTTACCATGCTTGTTGAGTTCTTCGTGTTCCTAGATTGCTGCATTCTGATGTGTGCTGTACACCTCGTGATGGTGGTGTTCCTACTGGTCCTCATGTTTGCAGGGAGCCTACTTTTGTGCTGATGCCCATCACCGCTCCTTCGCCATCTCACCTCTACTTCCCCTGAAAGTTAAATTAATGTTGATTTATTACCATGCTTGTTAAGTTCTTCGTGTTCCTAGATTTGCTGCATTCTGATGTGTGCTGTACACCTCGTGACGGTGGTGTTCCTAGTGGTCCTCATGTTTGCAAGGAGCCTACTTTTGTGCTGTTGCCCATCTCCGCTCCTTCGCCATCCCACCTCTACTTCCCCTGTAAGTTAAATGAATTTGTTACCATGCTTGTTAAGTTCTTCGTGTTCCTAGATTTGCAGCATTCTGATGTGTGCTGTACACCTCGTGACGGTGGTGTTCCTAGTGGTCCTCATGTTTGCAAGGAGCCTACTTTTGTGCTGATGCCCATCACCGCTCCTTCGCCATCTCACCTCTACTTCCCCTGTAAGTTAAATTAATATTAATTAACTACAATGCTTGCTGAGTTCTTCGTGTTCCTAGATTTGCTGCATTCTGATGTGCGCTGTACACCTCGTGACGGTGGTGTTCCTACTGGTCCTCATGTTTGCAGGGAGCCTACTTTTGTGCTGATGCCCATCTCCGCTCCTTCGCCATCCCACCTCTACTTCCCCTGTAAGTTAAATGAGTTTGTAACCATGCTTGCTTAGTTCTTCGTGTTCCTAGATTTGCTGCATTCTGATGTGTGCTGTTCACCTCTTGACGGTGGTGTTCCTACTGGTCCTCATGTTTGCAGGGAGCCTACTTTTGTGCTGATGCCCATCACCGCTCCTTCGCCATCTCACCTCTACTTCCCCTGTAAATTAAATTAATATTAATTTATTTCCATGCTTGTTGAGTTCTTCGTGTTCCTAGATTTGCTGCATTCTGATGTGTGCTCTACACCTGGTGACGGTGGTGTTCCTACTGGTCCTCATGTTTGCAGGGAGCCTACTTTTGTGCTGATGCCCATCTCCGCTCCTTCGCCATCCCACCTCTACTTCCCTTGTAAGTTAAATGAATTTGTAACCATGCTTTCTTAGTTCTTCGTGTTCCTAGATTTGCTGCATTCTGAACTGTGCTGTACACCTCTTGACGGTGGTGTTCCTACTGGTCCTCATGTTTGCAGGGAGCCTACTTTTGTGCTGATGCCCATCACCGCTCCTTCGCCATCTCACCTCTACTTCCCTTGTAAGTTAAATGAATTTGTTACCATGCTTGTTAAGTTCTTCGTGTTCTTAGATTTGCTGCATTCTGATGTGTGCTGTACACCTCTTGACGGTGGTGTTCCTACTGGTCCTCATGTTTGCAGGGAGCCTACTTTTGTGCTGATGCCCATCACCGCTCCTTTGCCATCCCACCTCTACTTCCCCTGTAAGTTAAATGAATTTGTTACCATGCTTGTTGAGTTCTTCGTGTTCCTAGATTTGCTGCATCTGATGTGTGCTGTACACCTCGTGACGGTGGTGTTCCTACTGGTCCTTATGTTTGCAGAGAGCCTACTTTTCAGCTGATGCCCATCTCCGCTCGTTCGTCATCCCACCTCTACTTCCCCTGTAAGTTAAATGAGTTTGTAACCATGCTTGCTTAGTTCTTCGTGTTCCTAGATTTGCTGCATTCTGATGTGTGCTGTACACATCTTGACGGTTGTGTTCCTACTGGTCCTCATGTTTGCAGGGAGCCTACATTTGTGCTGATGCCCATCACCGCTCCTTCGCCATCTCACCTCTACTTCCCCTGTAAGGTAAATTAATATTAATTTATTACCATGCTTGTTGAGTTCTTCGTGTTCCTAGATTTGCTGCATTCTGATGTGTGCTGCACACCTCGTGACGGTGGTGTTCCTAGTGGTCCTCATGTTTGCAGGGAGCCTACTTTTGTGCTGATGCCCATCACCGCTCCTTCGCCATCTCACCTCTACTTCCCCTGTAAGTTAAATTAAAATTAATTTATTACCATGCTTGTTGAGTTCTTCGTGTTTCTAGATTTGCTGCGTTCTGATGTGTGCTGTACACCTCGTGACGGTGGTGTTCGTACTGGTCCTCATGTTTGCAGGGAGCCTACTTTTGTGCTGATGCCCATCTCCGCTCCTTCGCCATCCCACCTCTACTTCCCTTGTAAGTTAAATGAATTTGTAACCATACTTGCTTTGTTCTTCGCGTTCCTAGATTTGCTGCATTCTGATGTGTGCTGTACACCTCGTGACGGTGGTGTTCCTACTGTTCCTCATGTTTGCAGGGAGCATACTTTTGTGCTGATGCCCATCACCACTCCTTCGCCATCCCACCTCTACTTCCCTTGTAAGTTAAATTAATTTATTACCATGCTTGTTGAGTCCTTCGTGTTTCTAGATTTGCTGCATTCTGATGTGTGCTGTACACCTCGTGATTGTGGTGTTGCTACTGGTCGTCATGTTTGCCGGGAGCCTACTTTTGTGCTGATGCCCATCACCGCTCCTTCGCCATCTCACCTCTACTTCCCTTGTAAGTTAAATTAATATTAATTTATTACCATGCTTGTTGAGTTCTTCGTGTTCCTAGATTTGCTGCATTCTGATGTGTGCTGTACACCTCGTGACGGTAGTGTTCCTACTGGTCCTCATGTTTGCAGGGAGCCTACTTTTGTGCTGATGCCCATCTCCGCTCCTTCGCCATCCCACCTCTACTTCCCCTGTAAGTTAAATGAATTTGTTACCATGCTTGTTGAGTTCTTCGTGTTCCTAGATTTGCTGCATCTGATGTGTGCTGTACACCTCGTGATGGTGGTGTTCCTACTGGTCCTCATGTTTGCAGGGAGCCTACTTTTGTGGTGATGCCCATCACCGCTCCTTCGTCATCTCACCTCTACTTCCCCTGTAAGTTAAATTAATATTAATTTATTACCATGCTTGTTGAGTTCTTCGTGTTCCTAGATTTGCTGCATCTGATGTGTGCTGTACACCTCGTGATGGTGGTGTTGCTACTGGTCCTCATGTTTGCAGGGAGCCTACTTTTGTGCTGATGCCCATCACCACTCCTTCGCCATCTCACCTCTACTTCCCTTGTAAGTTAAATTAATATTAATTTATTACCATGCTTGTTGAGTTCTTCGTGTTCCTAGATTTGCTGCATTCTGATGTGTGCTGTACACCTCGTGACGGTTGTGTTCCTACTGGTCCTCATGTTTGCAGGGAGCCCACTTTTGTGCTGATGTCCGTCACCGCTCCTTCGCCATCCCACCTCTACTTCCCCTGTAAGTTAACTGAATTTGTTACCATGCTTGTTGAGTTCTTCGTGTTCCTAGATTTGCTGCATTCTGATGTGTGCTGTACACCTCGTGATAGTGATGTTCCTACTGGTCCTCATGTTTGCAGGGAGCCTACTTTTGTGCTGATGCCCATCACCGCTCGTTCGCCATCCCACCTCTACTTCCCCTGTAAGTTAAATGAACTTGTTACCATGCTTGTTGAGTTCTTCGTGTTCCTAGATTTGCTGCATTCTGATGTGTGCTGTACACCTCGTGATGGTGATGTTCCTACTGGTCCTCATGTTTTCAGGGAGCCTACTTTTGTGCTGATGCCCATCACCGCTCCTTCGCCATCTCACCTCTACTTCCCCTGTAAGTTAAATTAGTAATAATTTATTACCATGCTTGTTGAGTTCTTCGTGTTCCTAGATTTGCTGCATTCTGATGTGTGCTGTACACCTCATGACGGTGGTGTTCCTACTGGTCCTCATGTTTGCAGGGAGCCTACTTTTGTGCTGATGCCCATCTCCGCTCATCACGTTCCTTCGCCATCCCACCTCTACTTCCCCTGTAAGTTAAATTAATTTGTTATCATGCTTGCTGAGTTCTTCATGTTCCTAGATTTGCTGCATTCTGATGTATGCTGTACACCTCGTGATGGTGGTGTTCCTACTGGTCCTCATGTTTGCTGGGAGCCTACTTTTGTGCTGATGCCCATCACCGCTCCTTCGCCATCTCACCTCTACTTCCCCTGTAAATTAAATTAATATTAATTTATTTCCATGCTTGTTGAGTTCTTCGTGTTCCTAGATTTGCTGCATTCTGATGTGTGCTCTACACCTGGTGACGGTGGTGTTCCTACTGGTCCTCATGTTTGCAGGGAGCCTACTTTTGTGCTGATGCCCATCTCCGCTCCTTCGCCATCCCACCTCTACTTCCCTTGTAAGTTAAATGAATTTGTAACCATGCTTTCTTAGTTCTTCGTGTTCCTAGATTTGCTGCATTCTGAACTGTGCTGTACACCTCTTGACGGTGGTGTTCCTACTGGTCCTCATGTTTGCAGGGAGCCTACTTTTGTGCTGATGCCCATCACCGCTCCTTCGCCATCTCACCTCTACTTCCCTTGTAAGTTAAATGAATTTGTTACCATGCTTGTTAAGTTCTTCGTGTTCTTAGATTTGCTGCATTCTGATGTGTGCTGTACACCTCTTGACGGTGGTGTTCCTACTGGTCCTCATGTTTGCAGGGAGCCTACTTTTGTGCTGATGCCCATCACCGCTCCTTTGCCATCCCACCTCTACTTCCCCTGTAAGTTAAATGAATTTGTTACCATGCTTGTTGAGTTCTTCGTGTTCCTAGATTTGCTGCATCTGATGTGTGCTGTACACCTCGTGACGGTGGTGTTCCTACTGGTCCTTATGTTTGCAGAGAGCCTACTTTTCAGCTGATGCCCATCTCCGCTCGTTCGTCATCCCACCTCTACTTCCCCTGTAAGTTAAATGAGTTTGTAACCATGCTTGCTTAGTTCTTCGTGTTCCTAGATTTGCTGCATTCTGATGTGTGCTGTACACATCTTGACGGTTGTGTTCCTACTGGTCCTCATGTTTGCAGGGAGCCTACATTTGTGCTGATGCCCATCACCGCTCCTTCGCCATCTCACCTCTACTTCCCCTGTAAGGTAAATTAATATTAATTTATTACCATGCTTGTTGAGTTCTTCGTGTTCCTAGATTTGCTGCATTCTGATGTGTGCTGCACACCTCGTGACGGTGGTGTTCCTAGTGGTCCTCATGTTTGCAGGGAGCCTACTTTTGTGCTGATGCCCATCACCGCTCCTTCGCCATCTCACCTCTACTTCCCCTGTAAGTTAAATTAAAATTAATTTATTACCATGCTTGTTGAGTTCTTCGTGTTTCTAGATTTGCTGCGTTCTGATGTGTGCTGTACACCTCGTGACGGTGGTGTTCGTACTGGTCCTCATGTTTGCAGGGAGCCTACTTTTGTGCTGATGCCCATCTCCGCTCCTTCGCCATCCCACCTCTACTTCCCTTGTAAGTTAAATGAATTTGTAACCATACTTGCTTTGTTCTTCGCGTTCCTAGATTTGCTGCATTCTGATGTGTGCTGTACACCTCGTGACGGTGGTGTTCCTACTGTTCCTCATGTTTGCAGGGAGCATACTTTTGTGCTGATGCCCATCACCACTCCTTCGCCATCCCACCTCTACTTCCCTTGTAAGTTAAATTAATTTATTACCATGCTTGTTGAGTCCTTCGTGTTTCTAGATTTGCTGCATTCTGATGTGTGCTGTACACCTCGTGATTGTGGTGTTGCTACTGGTCGTCATGTTTGCCGGGAGCCTACTTTTGTGCTGATGCCCATCACCGCTCCTTCGCCATCTCACCTCTACTTCCCTTGTAAGTTAAATTAATATTAATTTATTACCATGCTTGTTGAGTTCTTCGTGTTCCTAGATTTGCTGCATTCTGATGTGTGCTGTACACCTCGTGACGGTAGTGTTCCTACTGGTCCTCATGTTTGCAGGGAGCCTACTTTTGTGCTGATGCCCATCTCCGCTCCTTCGCCATCCCACCTCTACTTCCCCTGTAAGTTAAATGAATTTGTTACCATGCTTGTTGAGTTCTTCGTGTTCCTAGATTTGCTGCATCTGATGTGTGCTGTACACCTCGTGATGGTGGTGTTCCTACTGGTCCTCATGTTTGCAGGGAGCCTACTTTTGTGGTGATGCCCATCACCGCTCCTTCGTCATCTCACCTCTACTTCCCCTGTAAGTTAAATTAATATTAATTTATTACCATGCTTGTTGAGTTCTTCGTGTTCCTAGATTTGCTGCATCTGATGTGTGCTGTACACCTCGTGATGGTGGTGTTGCTACTGGTCCTCATGTTTGCAGGGAGCCTACTTTTGTGCTGATGCCCATCACCGCTCCTTCGCCATCTCACCTCTACTTCCCCTGTAAGTTAAATTAGTAATAATTTATTACCATGCTTGTTGAGTTCTTCGTGTTCCTAGATTTGCTGCATTCTGATGTGTGCTGTACACCTCATGACGGTGGTGTTCCTACTGGTCCTCATGTTTGCAGGGAGCCTACTTTTGTGCTGATGCCCATCTCCGCTCATCACGTTCCTTCGCCATCCCACCTCTACTTCCCCTGTAAGTTAAATTAATTTGTTATCATGCTTGCTGAGTTCTTCATGTTCCTAGATTTGCTGCATTCTGATGTATGCTGTACACCTCGTGATGGTGGTGTTCCTACTGGTCCTCATGTTTGCTGGGAGCCTACTTTTGTGCTGATGCTCATCTCCGCTCATCACGTTCCTTCGCCATCCCACCTCTACTTCCCTTGTAAGTTAAATTAATTTGTTATCATGCTTGCTGAGTTCTTCGTGTTCCTAGATTTGCTGCATTCTGATGTGTGCTGTGCACCTCGTGACAGTTGTGTTCCTACTGGTGGGGATGCGTTCCTTCTGATCCTCATGTTACTTAAGATTCCTGGTTTTTGAAGAGTGCTGATTCGATCATCCTCTGAACTCATCATGTTTCTTTTTATGATAGCAACCACTTTTAACAGATGAATTTTCTGAACGGTGCGTCCGGCTGGCACATTGTGTCATTGTACCATTTGTCTCGGTAGCAGACCCGCGCACGGTGGACCGGAGTACCATTGCTGTTGAGAAGGTTAGCCAACAAGCGCTGCATGGGTATGTGTCCTCCAGAAAACTTATAGTTAGTATGAAACTTATTCACCTATCAGGAGTGTAACAATTGACATCTTCGTGCTATTCAGCACATTGTGACCTAGTAACAGTTGAGTTGTGGCCTGATGGTTATCCATACTATAGCTCTGGCCGCCTCCCTGGTATGTACCACCCTGGCACTGGTGAACTGCATGGAGTTGAGATACTGGACACACCCACTGCTTGCTCTAGCTGTGGTAAGTTGTCAAGGTTTGGATTATAGTGTAGCCCCTTTCCTGGCTTCCAGTACTTTATCATGTGTGTATGGCAATTTATTATGTCGTGTGCATTAGTGGATATGAATGTATGCATTCACTGGCAGGTGCTGCGTGTGTCAGGGTTCTGGGTGGACCTGGCTCTCATGGAGGAGTACAGAGGCCCAGTGCGTATGTGTGTGTGTTGTGTGTGCATGTGTCTTGACTCTCACATTGTGGGTTGCAAAATTGAGACATCAGATGCACCCATTAATTTTGTTGTCTTCCCCCCCCCCCCCCCCCCCCCCCCCCCCTCTTCCTACCTCCCCTCTCCTCCTTCCAGCCACCCCAGCATAAGGGGTGGTCTACCTTTCGTCCTCTGGCCATGGGTAAAGCAAACTGGAGTTATGAAGCATGAAGTTGTGTTAAAGGTATTATTGTATACATACACAGTCTCCAATGGCAATGGCTTTTGTTAGGAACTCACTTTCTCCCTCCTTAGCTGCTAACAGTCTGGTCCAGCTAGTATCATAGCAGTGGGTCGTCATCAGCACTAGTCTTGCAGTTTGTTTCCTCTATGACTCCTCTAGTAGGGGCGGGGAGGGGTTTGGTGAATAGCTCAACACTTGCACAAATCCATGGTATTTCATACTTTGATTTCAGGATTTTTATCTCACGGCTCCATACTGAAACCAATCGATGATGACATCATGATAACATATGTTGTAGAAATTGAATCAGTCTTTCCTGTCTTGGCAGTCTTTCCTCATGAACACTGATGGCAAGAATGCAGCTATTGATCTGTGCTGGGGTTGAGTTATTCACCAGACACCACCACTCCCCTCTCCTTCACCCACTCCACTCCCCCCTCTCCTTCACCCACTCCACTCCCCCCTCTCCTTCACCCGCTCCACTCCCCCCTCTCCTTCACTCGCTCCACTCCCCCCTCTCCTTCACCCACTCACTCCCCTCTCTCCTTCACCCGCTCCACTCCCCCTCTCCTTTACCCACTCCACTCTGCTCCCTCTCCATCACTCATTCCTCCCTGGACACGTGCCCAGACCCTTTCCTCCTCCCTCGCACGAAGGGTCTGGTTCCGAGACTAGTTGTTCACTAGTCTCGGAACCAGACCCTTCGCGCGGGGGAGGATCGTAGGGCCCATAGTATCACTTCTTCAGCTTGTGCCTACAAGTCATGTTGAAATGACAGGCCAAGTTGTGGGGATGGTAGTATGGAAGCAGTAGCTATATGCCTCGTTCTCGTCAATTGCAACTTCTCGGACTATTAAATTTAAAAAGCTATATAAGTATACTTAGATGCCAGCGTTTCATTTCCAAGGTGGGTGGGGCTCTGGGAACAAAACATTTAGCAGGTATTGCGAAGTTAGTCTTGTGCCCAGCCCTTCACGCGCGCCTATGTACTGACATTCCACCCTTGCTGTGAATGTGTGTGCGGACAGCTCTCTGTGCAGAGGTCTGACAAATGTTCGCGAGCATAACCGTTCGTCCTACTATTACTACTGTCTCTAGACATTGATATGCTTCAAAGGTCTATCCTCGTTCGCCATGTCTGCATGAATCCGATGTAGCTCCTTAATAGTGTCCCTGGCGAGCACTGGGTCTAGCCAGACATCTTGTCAAGAAGGTCGCGTGAATCACAGTCTAGTCCCACCATCACTTCCTTTACCATGTCACACATGCAGTACTCAGTTGTGTAGTCCCGCCCCCAAACCCCCCACTTCCTTTACTGTGTCACACATGCAGCACTCAGTTGTGTAGTCCCACCCCCAAACCCCCCACTTCCTTTACTGTGTCACACATGCAGCACTCAGTTGTGTAGTCCCACCCCCAAACCCCCTACTACCTTTACTGTGTCACACATGCAGCACTCAGTTGTATAGTCCCACCCCCAAACCCCCCACTTCCTTTACTGTGTCACACATGCAGCACTCAGTTGTGTAGTCCCACCCCCAAACCCCCTACTACCTTTACTGTGTCACACATGCAGCACTCAGTTGTATAGTCCCGCCAACAAACCCCCCACTTCCTTTACTGTGTCACACATGCAGCACTCAGTTGTATAGTCCCATCCCAAACCCCCCACTTCCTTTACTGTGTCACACATGCAGCACTCAGTTGTATAGTCCCACCCCCAAACTCCTCACTTCCTTTACTGTGTCACACATGCAGCACTCAGTTGTATAGTCCCGCCCCCAAACCCCCCACTTCCTTTACTGTGTCACACATGCAGCACTCAGTTGTATAGTCCCACCCCCAAACTCCTCACTTCCTTTACTGTGTCACACATGCAGCACTCAGTTGTATAGTCCCACCCCCAAACCCCCCACTTCCTTTACTGTGTCACACATGCAGCACTCAGTTGTGTAGTCCCACCCCCAAACCCCCCACTTCCTTTACTGTGTCACACATGCAGCACTCAGTTGTGTAGTCCCGCCCCCAAACCCCCTACTTCCTTTACTGTGTCACACATGCAGCACTCAGTTGTGTAGTCCCGCCAACAAACCCCCCACTTCCTTTACTGTGTCACACATGCAGCACTCAGTTGTGTAGTCCCACCCCCAAACCCCCCACTTCCTTTACTGTGTCACACATGCAGCACTCAGTTGTGTAGTCCCGCCAACAAACCCCCCACTTCCTTTACTGTGTCACACATGCAGCACTCAGTTGTATAGTCCCACCCCCAAACCCCCCACTTCCTTTACTGTGTCACACATGCAGCACTCAGTTGTATAGTCCCACCCCCAAACTCCTCACTTCCTTTACTGTGTCACACATGCAGCACTCAGTTGTATAGTCCCACCCCCAAACCCCCCACTTCCTTTACTGTGTCACACATGCAGCACTCAGTTGTATAGTCCCACCCCCAAACCCCTCACTTCCTTTACTGTGTCACACATGCAGCACTCAGTTGTATAGTCCCGCCCCCAAACCCCCCACTTCCTTTACTGTGTCACACATGCAGCACTCAGTTGTGTAGTCCCGCCCCCAAACCCCATACTTCCTTTACTGTGTCACACATGCAGCACTCAGTTGTATAGTCCCACCCCCAAACCCCCCACTTCCTTTACTGTGTCACACATGCAGCACTCAGTTGTATAGTCCCACCCCCAAACTCCTCACTTCCTTTACTGTGTCACACATGCAGCACTCAGTTGTATAGTCCCACCCCCAAACCCCCTACTTCCTTTACTGTGTCACACATGCAGCACTCAGTTGTATAGTCCCACCCCCAAACCCCCCACTTCCTTTACTGTGTCACACATGCAGCACTCAGTTGTATAGTCCCACCCCCAAACTCCTCACTTCCTTTACTGTGTCACACATGCAGCACTCAGTTGTATAGTCCCACCCCCAAACCCCCCACTTCCTTTACTGTGTCACACATGCAGCACTCAGTTGTGTAGTCCCACCCCCAAACTCCTCACTTCCTTTACTGTGTCACACATGCAGCACTCAGTTGTATAGTCCCACCCCCAAACCCCCCACTTCCTTTACTGTGTCACACATGCAGCACTCAGTTGTGTAGCCCCGCCCCCAAACTCCTCACTTCCTTTACTGTGTCACACATGCAGCACTCAGTTGTGTAGTCCCGCCCCCAAACCCCTCACTTCCTTTACTGTGTCACACATGCAGCACTCAGTTGTGTAGTCCCACCCCCAAACTCCTCACTTCCTTTACTGTGTCACACATGCAGCACTCAGTTGTGTAGTCCCGCCCCCAAACTCCTCACTTCTTTTACGGAGCATGCGTATATCGCTTCCCGTATACATGCGGATGATACTAAAAGCGATCCACACTGTGGTCGGTTGGGTCTGTGACCGAGACTAGTACTGACTCAGAGACGTTACAAGAGGCCATACTGTTCTAATAGTTAGATTTCAGTCTTCCCTCCAATGCCTCTTCCCCCTCCCTATTCTCCTGTTCAGCTGTTTGGACTACCAGGTCTGTTGTGCACCATAAGCCAGAACAGCCCAAGTGAGAGACCACCAGTTGAAATCTATGGCCCTGTTGGATTGCGGCAGTACCTGCGTGTGGCTCTCAATCTCTCCCGTTCTCAGCTGGGGTTCAATTATATTGTACATGAGCTACACCATGATGTCAAACCTGGGGAAATTGATGGAATGGTATGTTGTGCATCCATGTGTATTGTATATTAGTATGGTGTGTGTGTGTGTGTGTGTGTGTGTGTGTGTGCGTGTGTGCGTGTGTGCAATTGCACACGTGCATGTGTGTGTGCGTGTGTGCATGTGTGTGTGTGCGTGTGTGTGTGTGTGTGTGTGCACGTGTTGTGTGTGTGTGTGTGTGTGCGTTTGTGTGCACGTGTGTGGTGTGTGCATGTGTGTGTGTGTGTGTGTTCATGTGAGAGATTTCCTCTCCCCCAAGTGATAGTGTACATGTGCTTCCAGGTATAGACTTGCAAAAAGCAGCAGATCAACAACAAATGTGCAGTATGACTTTGAAAGTGTATGCCAAGAGAAGGACATTTCTAGGTAACAACTATCCACTAATGTTTATGTGCAGACTGATACTCCAAGTCATACGTAGCTTGTCACTACTTTCAGCACTGTTCATCAGGAAATTTGAAGTGTTCGTTGTGTCTCTTCCGTAAAGGCTGAGTGGTGTCCGGATTACAGTGCAACTGGAGAGAGGCATCCTCAGGAACTGAGCGGAAGGACAATACACAGAAATGAGCAAGGCTACTGGGATGTGTAAGTGTGGAAGCGAGACTGCAGTTTCAGTCATAGATGACTTACAACCTTAACCCATTAACTGGTCAGTTATTTTCTCTGGAGGTCACCTTTTAAGCATACCATATTTGCAGTTCTCTCCGGTTTTTGGCCACCAGACTTCACAGTGGTCATGCAGCCATCTTGCACACAACAGTTGCTGATAGTTAAAATACCATAACTAAAATGTATGTGCCCAATCCGCTAAGTTTTGTCACCTTCAGTGATAGTGACCATACGGTATCCTATACATTCAAACACAGCTGTTATAATTGCTGTATGCTCTCACACATGCTTATGTGTACACTTCCTGCAGTTGTCACGAAGGTTTGCTGAAGGTGACTGCAGCCACTCTGAAACACAGGATAGTCAGCTTTGGCTATGTGATCACTGAAGATCCCCTGCCTGGAAAGTAAGAGTTAATTGTGATCCTCGTTCTTGCACAGCCTGGATATAGTGTTCCATGCACATAGCTGTAATCACATCCAACTGCTTTGCAGGCTTCTGGTAGAGAGGTTGAAGTCAATGGGAGTCCCTCCCAGTCCACTGTACTCCAAGTTGAAGCAAGGAGAGGCCATCACAACCCAAGAAGGAATACATGTTAGCCATGCAACTGTCTCCGGTAGCATTCTCTCTGACATTCAACTATGAACAGTCAGTCAGAGGCCATGGTTAGGTCAGGTCTCTTTCTCAGCGCTTCCCTTCTAATTTTCAGCGAGGGTATGGAGTTGATAATTATATGTGTATCCATCACCATACCATACTGTACAGGTGTCGCCTGCTGAGGTACTGGGTCCTCCCCGTCCTGGGAGGAAGCTAGTGATTCTCGGAGATACCTCTGACAGTTCTGACATAATGCCTCTTGCGATGGATGCTGATGTGCTGGTACATGAAGCAACCAATGAAAATTCTCTTGGACAGAAGACGCAACAAAATGGGCACTCCACTCCTGGCAAGTTACATGTTATGTGTACAAGTACAGTACGTCAGATGTTGACCTAGGTTCACTGTGTTGCTGTATGATCCATCTTTCTCTTGAGAGGAAACAATGCTTCTGCTCGCTGGATTGCATGTGCACACAATTGTTCCTTAAGTTACTGCTTAAATTACGAGACAGTATTGAGTCATGATGCATGATTGTGGTTAGTCAATCTCTTTTGAGGGGAGATTCCACGCTGCCCACCAATAGAGGAACCCTGACCAACATATAATTATGTAGCTGTGTTGTGCCACCTTAATATCACTGGGGCAAGCTGTGAGTGAGCCACAAGATAGCTGCTTATGGGGCATGAACCGATGTGAGAGTAACACCTGAGGCATTGTTGTCAAATGTGACCACTATATAGGTCATGCACGTGACTTTGTATGATTGACTGGAGAATGCAGATTCGGTTCAGGTTGTCAGGGTTTCATTTAGAATGGGGACAAAATCATAGAATGGGCCGGGGGCAGCAAATGCGCAAGTATGGGCAAATACTCCCTTCCATGCACCCCAAATGCCCCCTTTCATATGCACCCCAAATCCTGATTGTCTTCATGCATAAACAACATTATGTCTCCCTTTATATTATTTTTCCTCCTACAATTTACATCCATACACACACACATGTAGCCATGGCTGCCAGTTTCTGCCAGCAAGTGCGTGCCAAGCAGCTGATTCTGACCCATTTCAGTCAGAGGTACAAGTGTGCAGGTGATGCTGTGGGTCCAGGAGATGAGAGTGTTGAGAAACTGGTGGCAGAAGCCAGGGACGCTCTAGGAAGTGCGACTGTAACTGCTAGTGTTAGTGCAGCAGAGGATCTGAAAACATATTGCATTCCAGCTAAGAAGTGAAGGATTTGCATAGTATTTGATAGTAATACATGCTCATTCATGTGATATTGCAAGCTGCAGGTACATGTATGCATGTATATACTGCATGTTGATTCTCCAACTCGGACTGTACGTTGGTATATAATATATTATGGTTAGCCTCGTTCCCAGGTGCTTGCATTATCAAACACTTGCATGGGAATGAGGCTATATTATGAATCATGATGCCACCGGCCCCAAACGAATGAAGGAAGTTAAACTACACAGCAGAGGTACACCTCCAATATTGTTGTGTACTACTGGCCATGGGGTGTTACTGCATGTACATATTCTGGATTACCACTAGAAGAAATAGTTAATATTGGGACAACGTACAGCTAGTGCTATGCCGGCACTTCACATTATGAACACAATAACCATCAGAAAGTATAATAAACCCATGATAATAGACTCGTAATACCTAATTGTTGCTGCTCAAACAATTATTATGCATGCAGTATGCATACAAGAATCACAGAACTCCATGCAAACCCCACCCCCATGATGCATGTGCAGCCCAACCAACCATGCATATGCATGTACCCGCCCCACTCCAACCCGTGGGGCCACGCCCCATATATATGACACCTGCTCCCATATGCAAATGTACACCACTGACACTACTAACTAGTCTCACTATCCCACTAACTAGTCTACAATCATTTACTGTTTGGGACCTTCTTGGTTCACTACTAGAACCTTGCAGCAGCACTCTCAATTGGTAGTTGGTGTGAAGTGGACCGGCTGCATGCATGAGCAAGTTATATAAGAGTCCAGTTGTGTTCAAGCCATTAGCTTGGGTGCATGAGGTCAAAGTGAAGTGAGCCCTCTGAATACCTTTTGTATACTGCTATATGCAGGGAAGGTTCAGGATGTTCTGATTTGAATGATTGACAGCAAAACTACATTGATAGCCTATAGTAGCCACAATGAGGTGGGGCTGCTCCTAACTGTACTTGATACGAATAACTTTACTGAGTTCTTCCACCACTGAGCTAGCATGTGTCTTTGTTAGGTATGGCTGGATGAGAGTCACCAGTTGTGCCAGTGATTTCCAGGTCGGGTCCATCCTGGCACATGCTAAAGTCACATTTCCAGAACTCTGCATGAAAGAGGAGCAGTCTTGGTGATCGATGGATACATGTATCAGTTCATGAAACCATAGGTTTCACACAATCATTTCATTATCGTGCTGAATGGTTCAACAAAAGGAGGTGCTGCATGTGACAGATTCCAGCTGATACATATACATGTATTGCCCACAGACTTATAGACGAGAATGGAACTATACTTAGGCTATTCTAACCAATCAGGTTACAGTATTTATGGGTCATATATCCTGTGGCAGGCCGAACGCACATACTGTAAGCCAGGGATATAACCTATACGTATTCCCTTCACCGGGCAGGCATTACAGGTACCATACACTAGCATACCTGATTCCGGAGCCATTCCAGAAGGCTGGGAGGAATTTGGGCCAGAAGTGCCAATTTCTCGGGCTTGGCGTCAATTTTGTGTATTAGATGATCAGTGATGCACCCAGCCAGGGAGAGGAGCTCCTGGCTGACTTTGCTCTTGTCGCTGATACCTAGGAACACCTGTGTACACATAGGCAACATGGAACTGTGACTTAATAACACTGCTTTGTAAATCAGATAGACTCTATGTTGTGGAGGTCAATTTAAGCATAATTATGTGTGTAGAGGTCAATGTCAATTTTAATTTTGTGTACATGTGTAGATGTGCGTGTGCGTGTGTGTGTGTGTGTGTGCGTGTGTGCATGTGTGCATGTGTGTGTGTGTGTGTGTGTGTGTGTGTGTGTGTGTGTGTGTGTGTGTGTGTGTGTGTGTGTGTGTGTGTGTGTGTGTGTGCATGCGTACATGTATACATGTGTGTGTGTTCGGCACACCTCTCTCCCATGGTCCCCGTGTCCTGAAGCAAAGAGGTTGAGTACCCAGTGCCTCTTGATGTTATGACTGTTCAGCTCCCAGAGTTCAGCAAGGAGGAAGATGAGGTCTCCGAGCTCTGACACCTCCACATTCGGCACAGCACCTGACGAATGCTGCTTCAGAGCTACAGAGTTCACTGTCACTATATTCGGTCCAGAAGATTCCAAACACAAATTCACAGCTTCACACAGGAACTGAAATTGGAATGCAATGGTATAGGCAGTAACTACTTTTGCTGCATACAGCATGTTCTGTAACATAAATAATTATTTTGACGACATATTATGCCATGTAATGTACACAATCAATCCAAACAGCCCTCAGAAAAGCGTATGGAGACAGAAATTCTGACTACACTGTTGTGATCTCTGTCATGTACTGGCTCCAACGTATAATGATAATTGTGCTGAAACTCAACTTGTTGGTATTGGCTTCATGTTGGCTGCCATTGCTTGCTTTGACTGTCGTTGGCAGTACCGTAGTCGTGCGTTATATGCGCCTAGCGAGATGCGCATAATATCGAATATGACATTCCTCGAATAGGAAGTGTGCTTCAATTCAAATTATAGCTGTTTTCCACTCCGAAGGATCGAAAATGGCAGAGTTTCTGGAAGAAGACTGCAGTGCTTAACAGTGAGTACCTGGGACGAAAGTTGAACCTGCGCCTAACAGCGAATATGTGCCCATAAGTGAGATGCGCCTAATAACGCACGACTACGGTATGGGACATCATGTAACATGCATTAACTCTTTACCAACCATATGAATCAGCCTAAGGACCTGTGTTAAATAAATTAAGGTATAACACCTAGTATTAAATTCCCCATACAAATTCTTATAGCCTTATGGGAGATAATGACGGTATTTGATGTCATTGGTTGGCAAAGAGTTAATCGGGGTGGACCATAAGCTAACCTAGTACCAGCAGCATGGGAACAAGGCTAGCTGTACATACGTATGAGCTAGTGGATGCAATCAGAGTCTGCTGAAGTATCAAGAGTAAGACTTGGGGTACGTACCATTCTGCAGTGACCTACCAGGAGTGCAGTTGCCATTAATTTTATGAAACACAAAGTTGTACCATAATGATACATGTTATGCCGTCTAATATACTCACTCGCACCACCAGTAATGGATAACAAGTAGCTTTACTCGCTCAGTTACTTCCTAATTCGCCTATTGGCAGTCTGTCGCCAGGTAACGTATATAGCTGCTTCATGATCGCGTCTGCTGCTCCCGATTGTGTCCGCTTCATCTCCTGCTCCCATATTGCGTCCGCTTAAGTTGCTGCTCCCCGATTATGTCTGCTTCAGCTGCTGCTCCCTGATTGCGTCCACTTCAGCTGCTGCAACCCGATTGTGTCCGCTTCAGCACTGCTGTTGCACCCGGATCGCGTCCGTTACAACTACTGTGCCAGGCTGCTCTTAGGAAGGTCCAGCCCCTGCCCTATACACATTCTTTGTGGAGTTCAAGGTTCGGAGGTCGCACACATTACTAGTCGAGTCTAGTCCCTCCACTCGAACATCCCACTTCCGTAATGCACTCACAAAATCTTAACGTACTGATAGAGGACCAAACGTTTTGGCTACCGTCCAGTAGCTCTACATGACACATGAATGAATACAGATGCACACATTTATTGATACAATACGATACACAATCTCAATAACACCAACACTGGACATCAGTCTATGTACACCGTCCCTCAGTCCAATCCCATCTCTAATCACTATGCAAAGGACAGATTGTCCAATACCACAGACCTTTACTCTCTTCTGTTGCAGCTGCAGAGGAATTTGTTCCAGGTGAGGTTCTGTCACCAGGAATGTGCCCTTCTTCAGAGCACCTCTTACCCAAGTGGGAAAGAAGGCAACCACATTCACAGCACTCTTCATCTGCAGTGCTATCTCTGTGAAGAGGAGGAGCTCGAAGTAGGTTTTCACCACAGTGTTGCCGGGCACAGGGAATGCCTGCACAATGTCCACTAAGAATCTCCTTCCACGAGGCCTGCAAGGGAAACACATGGTGTTTGAGTAGCTATCATCCGTATTTACAGAAAGCACAGTTTGATAGAGAGATGCTCCATGAACACACGTCAGTTTATATACAGGTCCATGCACAATGTACAAAGGTAACTAATATGGAGATACAATACATATTTCACATGTATAACCCTTCCGACCCACAGCAGAAGTCTATTTCAGCCTCTAGCTAAGCAGCTGCTGCTACAGTCGGTGGTTACATCTGAACGGGAAGTCTGTGACAACGTTGCGATAGAAAGCAACCCGGTTTTTCACCTAGGCCTCCCCGCATCACAGGAAACAGCGCAGGGAGGCTGGTTTTAGAACTTGTGCACATGCTAATTGCAAGGACTAGCCATCCTATCCCTTTTGAACGTTTCAGTGATAATGTATGTGTATGTAGTAAACCCGAGCTATCTCTTAAAGAGTGTGCAGTTGCTCTTCCCTGCAAGGACTGCAAAGGGATAATTACAGGCCGTTGCATGGGCTGTCCTAGAAAATGGCTTTGTTAGGCTTTCTGATGCCTTTCGCTCAGCTTTCCCAGGTGTTACTTACCACTCCTGACTCGCACTGGAGTGCTGTGCTGTACAAAGGCTTTAACTACCTCCAATACAATGACAGAGCCACCATTCTGAACGTAAATTGGGACGATGCAGCCGGATTCAGACTTGACTCTTTAACCACACATCGATTGCATCGCAGCCCTGTCGTCCGGGGGAAGGAAATATTGGCTACACGAACTGATTTTGTCAATAGCTAATAGTCCTTTGCTGCTCCAAACAACCTCATACAATATCTCTGCTACCTAGACTACTGGACTACTCTGTGCTGGTGTTGTCAAGGGTAGTGGTGTGTTTCCCAAGAACCGCCCAGCATGCTGCTGACTATGACATGTTGGAGAAGACAGCAGTAAGACCAGCATTCCTCCATCCCAATACAGCCTGCCCTACCAGAATGGCCCATAATGGCCAGATGCGCCCTCGTGCCTTCTAGTCCAACTCCTCATATCCTTGACGGCGTTTGAACTGCTTCCAGCCACTGCATATCTCCGTGCAAGCATACAAAACAACTGTTTATCCCTATTCAGTATATATCACTCCTCACACTTTATCATATCTTTTATGTGGCTTGAATTTACCTTTTGCAGCCCACATGTACCCATGCAAGTGCTGTAACAGTTGCTATCATTCCAAATCTTAGTAACTAGTGCAGGCTTTCCTGCCCTGCATGCTATAACAGGGTTCCATACATAACTAACTATGCATCCACACACCTACACAGGTACGGATAATCGTTACACCTATACATCGGATCTGATCGCCCTGTCTGCCTGTGTTAACCATTCTCCACCGCCGTTACCAAGCATCCTAAGCAAAATTGTCACTCCCCTCAATCTTCATGCGTGGGAGCTCTGGATTAATCTGCATCCGGACCAAGTCTTTGCCTCCTATGTCCTAGATGGCATAGCCAACGGTTTTAGGATTGGTTTCTCTTACCCCAGCCATACCTGCTCTGCTGCGAAAGGTAACCACCAATCGGCAATTGAGCATCCCACGGTCATCTCTGAAGCCCTCGCAAAGGAGGTAGCGCAGGGCCACCTAAAAGGTCCGTTAAACTAAAAAACCCACCCATATACCCTCCCTCCTATGGTTGTCTCCTTTTTTTACTCCGTCTGTTTCAGACGTGATGGAGTTGGGCCATGGCTGGGAGCTGTGCCCCCAGGTTTACCCCCCAAGTCTCGTATGGTGGGGGGATCCTTATCTGGGGGTAAAAGCGGCTCGATCCCTGCCATGGCTCAGCTTACCCTCCAAGGAGTGCAAGGGCATATGTGGTTCCCACTTAGTTAGGTCTGCATGAGTAATATCATATAGCCGGTTGTATGAGTGATTAACCAGTATGTATTCAGCAAAGGTGACCATGAAGTCAAACCTGCTCCTCATGGGTTAGCCAAACATGGTGAGGGAGCCAAACATGGTGAGGGAGCCAAACATGGTGAGGGAGCCAAACATGGTGAGGGAGCCAAACATGGTGAGGGAGCCAAACATGGTGAGGGTTATGTGCGTACCATGCCAAGCACATTGTCAAAGTTAAAGGCAACTGCTTCTGGTAGTACAGCAAAGAAGGCTCTTGCTTTCGTCTCAGAAGCCGAAGGTGGCATTGAAAGCGGCTCGATCCCTGCCATGGCTCAGCTTACCCTCCAAGGAGTGCAAGGGCATATGTGGTTCCCACTTAGTTAGGTCTGCATGAGTAATATCATATAGCCGGTTGTATGAGTGATTAACCAGTATGTATTCAGCAAAGGTGACCATGAAGTCAAACCTGCTCCTCATGGGTTAGCCAAACATGGTGAGGGAGCCAAACATGGTGAGGGAGCCAAACATGGTGAGGGAGCCAAACATGGTGAGGGAGCCAAACATGGTGAGGGAGCCAAACATGGTGAGGGTTATGTGCGTACCATGCCAAGCACATTGTCAAAGTTAAAGGCAACTGCTTCTGGTAGTACAGCAAAGAAGGCTCTTGCTTTCGTCTCAGAAGCCGAAGGTGGCATTGAAAGCGGCTCGATCCCTGCCATGGCTCAGCTTACCCTCCAAGGAGTGCAAGGGCATATGTGGTTCCCACTTAGTTAGGTCTGCATGAGTAATATCATATAGCCGGTTGTATGAGTGATTAACCAGTATGTATTCAGCAAAGGTGACCATGAAGTCAAACCTGCTCCTCATGGGTTAGCCAAACATGGTGAGGGAGCCAAACATGGTGAGGGAGCCAAACATGGTGAGGGAGCCAAACATGGTGAGGGAGCCAAACATGGTGAGGGAGCCAAACATGGTGAGGGTTATGTGCGTACCATGCCAAGCACATTGTCAAAGTTAAAGGCAACTGCTTCTGGTAGTACAGCAAAGAAGGCTCTTGCTTTCGTCTCAGAAGCCGAAGGTGGCATTGAACACGCCAAAAGCGCTGGAGTTCTGCCTCGAAGTCGCCAGCAGGTGAATGATATCCGAAGAAAATTGGTAGGCCCTTCAGATCCCGACCCAATTTTCTCTCTCATGCTTATGTGCAAGGAGAGTCAAGGTCAAAGGAGTGGCAATCCATTTGTGCGGCTAGTTAATGGTGCACCATTTCCTATGATGGTTCTTGCGTACGACTGGATGCTTGATGACCTTGTGCGTTTCTGTGTTGGGCCCACGGAATATTCAGTCTTTGGTGTTGATCCCACATTCAGCCTTGGAGATTTCGACGTTACGGTAACAACATATCACCAGTTGCTACTTTGTCACCGAGGTGACCCTCATGGCAAATCACCATGTATGATTGGTCCACTGTTCGTACACTTGAAGAGGGATTTTGCCGCGTACCGCTTCCTCTCTGATCAGCCTCCGGCCCTCTCTCTCTAAACTGAAGTGTTTTGGGACAGATGGTGAAGATGCACTTGTTGAAGCACTCAGTACGGCATTTTCTGGTGCTGTTCATCTCCGTTGCTTCCTACACTTTAGAGGCAATATAGAGGAAAAATTGCGGAAGCTCAGAATTCCTTCAGTGGCAGCAAAAGCATTTGTTCATGATATACTTGGCAATCCTACCGAGCTTGAACTGGGCCTTGTGGATGCAGATGACGAAATTGAGCTCGATTCTATGCTAGACTCATTGAAGGCAGTGTGGAATGACAGAGAGCAGCAGTAGCTACAACTCCCCTCCACAATTTCATGCCTGGTTCCTAAAGTACTGCCGACAGACTGTAGCTGATAACATGCTACGACCAGTGAGAGAAAGAGCTCTTTTGGGTTCCCCTCCTCAGCCTTATTATACAAATGAGGTTGAGTCGAAGAATCATGTTTTGAAGCAACAAATGAAGTATAAGGCTGCAGAGCTTCCTCAGTTTGTGGAGCATATGGAGAAGCTGCTGGGAGAACAAAAGCGAGAAGTGGAGAGAGCAGTTGCCACCACTGGGGAATACAGACTCTCACCAGACTACTCACACCTTGCTGTTTCTACACAGAAGTGGTTTACAAAGAATGAACAGCAGCGCCAACGATCTATCAGCAAGCTCATGAAAGCTAAAGTTTCTTCTAACCTTCCTATACAGGGAAAGGAAGGTGAGCAGTTGGCTGGAGAGAGTGAGGATGAAGAGCAGCTGTCATCAGAACTGAGCCCCTTGCACTCTCTTTGTATTCCTGCGGACAGTCACTTGCAGTGGATGAGGCATCTATGGTGAGGGCACCCGGTAGCTCTACAGACTGGTTTGTCAAGAGTGCAAGTGGACAGCAGCCACACTATGTGAAGGCCGGTTCAAAGGGGGGATATGCATGTGACAGCAACTGCCTGGCCTACAAGTCCATGAAGATCTGTTCACATACTGTTGCTGCCGCTGTGAAGGTTGGCAGCATCCAAGAGCTGGTTTCCTGTCACAAAAAAACTGAAGACTGTGCCTAATCTTACTTGTATTGCTGAGGCAGGGAAGCCTTCGAATGTAGGAAAGAAGCCACGCCGAAAAGCATCCACCAAACGGAATGTCTACTATCATGCACAAAAAACATGTGTGGCGCCTAATTTTCGGGATTTTGTGCCAGAGGATCATATCCTCATCGATATTACCAGCCATCTGAAATGGGAGCACAAGCAACTCTTACTTGACGAGTTTGGCTGGGACCTGTAGATAACAATCTCTTTTGGGGTTTCTTTTTTTCAACTATTTAGTCTGTGCATGCATGTGTTGCTTGAGGCCTGTTTGTAGTGTATCACCTTACTTGTGATTGATCTAGCCACCGCACAACATATCTTTGGGGTTCCTTTTTTTCAACTTGTAGTCTGTGCATGCATGCATGCATGTGTTGTGTATCATGTTTGTGTATCACATTTGTGTATCACCTGATTTTACTGATCTCGCTCGCACTTCCGGAGCTTGCGTTGAAAATACCGGTATATAGGACTGGGATATTTGGTCCGGCAGGAAGTAGGTAGCTAATGGCACTTCGTTGCTCTAGCTAGCTACCCGCTGGACAAATTTTCAGTTGCGTTTATAAATTGAACACGTTTGATATCATGCGTGAGCTCGAGTATGCAACAGCCTGGTACATGTACGCTACATGTCTCCGTACGCAACACGAAATAGTTCAATGTTGACGCATGATTGAAAAATTCACTGTACAGCAGTGTTGTGTGGAACCGACCACAGTAGCTATGAGCATATTAGCTATTAGTTTTCAGTTAGTCGCTGCACCGTCCGTGGATCTGGACGTGATGGCTGCTTCACATATTAATGCTGTGCTGACCAGACCAGCCTACCACGCTGTCGCTTGCCTCAGTTTGGTGGTTTGAAGCGAAGTGAAATAGACAGTATAGCAGCCCGCTCGTGTCGTTCCCGTTCCCGTTTCCGTTCCCGTCCCGTTTCCAGTTCCCTGCTTTTCCAGTTGCCCATCTAACAGCACTTGTTTTTAACAATATACGTATGAGAGTGTATTCATTTATACCTCGCGCGCCTTGTGCTGCGCCTCATTGCTGTGCATGCAAATACTTGTGCAGTCGATGATGCCATGTGCTATTACAAAATGGGAGGAGCTAAGAAACCGATAATAGGAAATAGCTGAAATAACAGCAAATGGAACTGGTACTCCAGTATGATATTTTTCATTGAGTATGACGTCTGCAAATGCCTTAGCTAACCTAGTTTTTCAATATTTTTCGCCAACAGATACAACACAGACCGTGAAGGCATTGCTTCACCCCTGCTGCACATGCGCACGCAGGGTAACAATGCTGGTCTTTCTACCGTGCATGTGTGTCATCACAATATCAAGCACGCATCGTGCCAGTGCAGAACTGCACTGAAAACTTACTTGGGTAGGACAAGTACATCCTGAGTAGAGTCTGCCGGTTGCTTCTCGGGGTCATGCTCAGTACGGATGTAGGTCATCTGGAGATGGCAGAATGTACATGCACAGTCAGTGTCAACAAAGGAATGTCAACTTTCAGTTCAATGTTGTGATCAAGGTAAGCTAACATTTGAATAAAGCACAATAGACATGAGAATGTGGTAAGGTGTGAACCAGGTTTGAACCAGCTCATTCCCAGGGCAACCAGGACATGTGTCCATTAGCCTCGTTCCCAGGGCAACTGAAAACGGTGTGAGCCTGGGAACGACGCTATATACCAGGCTATGTGCCCATCCATTTGTGTTGATAGAGTAGAGCTATTGGCTCAGCTTGCTACTACGACCGCACTGCATGGTAAGACAGCCCAACCTGGTTGAAGCAGTTGCACTCAGTTCACTCAGGTAGGCATCCAATAATCGCAACAAAGACTACTGGACAACATATTGTGACTCAAATTAATGTACCTGATAGAGAAAGCCCATTAAATTTCTACAGATGGAGATCATCTCTTCCGCTGCAGATCTCCTTGCAACTGTGCCCTAGAATAGTGTGAGCACAGAGTATCCATCAACAGCAGGACAGCAAGAATCTACTGTTGTCACGGAGACACACCCTTTTCAGAAAATCCAGCATCTGCACAATGGAACTCTCAAAGAGATGATGCCACAGGAACCCGACTAGCCCTACATAGGGAAGAAGTATAAGGCCTTCTACACCTCCAGTTACTACAGTATGCGAAAAAAAACCTGGAGGTGTAGAAGTCTGGGAACAAGGATAAGTGTGTCATTTCTTTCGACCGTGCACAGCTCACTCACAGTTTAATGTACAGATATAAAAGTACCTTTCACAGACTGAATATGTGGGATATCAGAGATGTACTGCAACACAAAGCGATGAATGTGGAGACACTGCGGACGGGAGAGACAAACAGAAGTAGCCTTCACAGCAGGAAGGAATGCCAGTTAGGCGTGAAGATACATTTATGCCTGTTACTCATGCTAATTACCCACACAGTGATGCTATCTATTATACCAATCAGCATTATATATAATTGTCCCACTTAACCCCCACTTATGAGTGTTGATTCAAGGGTCGATATCACATCTTTTAGCCCAGACCCTTCATATGGAGTGTCCAGAGTGCAACTTTCATTTATTACAAGTCTACAGTATAATTATACCTTTTCAGGACTATCTCTACATCTGTAGGCAGCCTGCCAGGCACAGTGCATCAACAGAGAGTTGTATGACAGTGTGTGTGGTAGCAGCTTGAGAAGAGGGCCCAACTGGTATAAAACCTTTCTGTGACCTGTACCAGAGAGACAATATGCATCATGCTCAACAGTTGCACGTGTGGACACAGGATTCTACTCCAGTAACCCGGCTTAATACTTGTAAACTAAGACAAGATCGCAAAGTACTTGAATTGAAAATTGGCTAAAGTGCAAACACACACAAATATTTTAGCATTACAATGTAGCTCTTCAAACCATACTTCCTGTAGCCCATGCAATATTAGCTCATGAATGTCCTCTCACAACTTGTGGCTGCAGGGCTGGACTACTTGTCATGTATACTGACAGCTTCCATGCAGCAGATAATCCACTTAGAAACCCCTCCAGATGCAATCTGGGAATCTGGGTTCAACCCACATCCTGATGTGGGTTTACATAAACCCGTTTCCAATCCAGATTAGTGTTTACATGATCCAGTTTACTTTAATCCGGATCCTGAACTGGTGCCACCACTCCACACTTTCGTTTGCTTAGCCAGTTGCCACTGAGTTTACTATGCAAACTCACCACCAAAGGATGCTGCAATCTACATACATGTACCACCTTCGCTCTTGCTATGATATACAAACCTGCAGAACCTCCATTACTGGTGTGGGGCAGCTTGCTAATGATTATTGGCTTGACATCAACATTAATATTTTAACATTCATTTTCCAACACCACTCTCAGAAATTCATCTCTTATTTGCGATGCTGTAAGCGCTCACAAAGTCCGCAAAATAAGTACATGCCGCTATCGTAGCAATACAGTATAGGGGGTTAGAGCAAGAAGAGGAACAATGGGTCAGAGCTAGCTATAGGACCATACCAATGGGAAGCAATTACAGCAAAGAGTAATGGGGTGGAAGTGTATAACAGCAAAAAGGAAGAGTACATAATCATGACAGCTATGGAACTCACTGAGACAATGACACGCACTCACCACCATCTTCCTCCCGACCAGCATGTGCGTCATCGGAGAGCTGAGCAATGATTTCAGCAGGGACGTGATTCTCAACCAGCCACTGACCCACACAGTGAGCTATCAGGGCAGGACCATTGGCCTCCAGCATTGCTGCACTCACTCCACCCTTCTCAACTGCACGTATGCATAGAGAGATTGCCCACGTGACTTACAAATAGCACCATCCCAGAAGACCAAAAGCACATTGAGCTATAACGTACCTTTGTGAAGCAGGTGAACCTCCAGGATACTAACGTCAGGTATTTCAGTGCCTCCATCTTCCATCTCGCAAACAACAAACGGAGCAGGGGGCAGTCTTCTCATAGCTTCCTGCCTGATAGTGTTGGAAAGGAGGGTGAGAGCTTCAAGGTGGTGGATCAGTCGGATCCACCGCTCCCTCTCTGCTGTCACTGTTTCCCAGGCTTCTTCCTCCTCTCTGGTCTGCACGAGGACAAATGTTGAAAACTGTTGACCACATGCTATTGACTTTCAGTATACAAATCACAACCACTTAATAATATATTATTGTACACTTAATACAGATAGTCCTATACAGTGACAGAGCTACATGTAGCCTCATTCCCAGGGAGGTGAAATGTTTCTTCTCCTACATACCAACAGCCTGGGAATGAGGCTAACTCAATGATGAGTCTATCAGAACAGCTTCAATAATAGTGTAGCTGAGCAGACTGCACATTCCATTTCCACATGCATGTCTGCTTATGTTCTACATACATCTCCTGTAATGCCTAAAATAATATACCTGTGATCCGGAGTCAGTCCCACTGGAAAACTTCTGACAAAGGAGACCGATCAGTAGTGCATGTCCTACACTGTGTGTATGGGCACACTGCAGTCCCACCTCAGACCACATCTCAGCCTCTTGCTGCTCAACAGGAGGCTCTGTATATCCATACAAATTACGATAAGAGCAATGACTTTGAGCGAATATTACATAAATAAGTTCTTGCCTGATAGTTTGGTGATGACTGTGATCATTCTGTGCATGCGGTGTAGCAGAATGGAGGGATTGTTCTCCTGAAGGTTTCCGTTCAGAAACACTCTGCATGAGAGGGACTGCAAGGCACACACAAGTACTTCATCACTTCTGTGCATATGCAGTTACACGCAGGTGACAAAGTGTATGCTTACTAGTAGGGTTTTGACAGGGATCCCACATTTCTGAAACAAGTTGCTGACGTCATACTCCGATACATCCTTGCCGATCAGTGCCTGAATGTCAACAACATTATGTTTACAAACATGATTACACATGTGTACAGAGCAGAAACATGAAGCATCGAGATCTACTGCTACATTACGTCAATCACTCACCAAAAACAGTCCATACCCTGTGGCAATAGAAAGAAAAGAACTCCTTATTATATTTCACAAATGACACCTGTATGTTGTTAAATAACTCACACTTTACCTATATCAATTAAGCAGAGCAGTTTCAGAGAGGCTACTCTTCAGGTTAAGTAACACTGGTCCAGACGGTACTTCCGATCCACCAGCTTCATGACTCAAGATACAGCTGCCAACCTTCTCTGGCAGATCAAAGCAACTCGTAAGGTCTCTCAAACCAACCTTCTTTATGACTTGCTTCTTGGGAGTGAAGGCAACAAAGTACTTCCTCACAACATCCGACAGGCTCTTGGACAGTTCTGATGGTACTCCACACAACTGAGTCAAATGCTAAAGAACAAAAAGTAACACTGGGAATCAAGTACAGATTTGTATTAATCTTATCACAGGAAACATCACACCCCCCCCCCCCCCCCCCCCCCCCCCCCCCCCCCCAACGTGTATGGATGGTACACACAGAGCAGGTGGTTGGCTACAACTATAATTTAACATTTTTCATCACCAGACAAAGTCAAAATAATTCCCTGTTACTGAATTTGAAGTATGTCAGAATGTTAAATTGTGACCACCACAGCATATTCAACAACTACATAATCATATTTCAACAGTATAATAAAAGTGCACAATAAGTGTTTCTTCAGGTCTCAGATGGTTCTTGGCAGACAGGAGGACCTGAAGAAATAGACGGAGGATACTTATTATGCTGGCGTTGGCCATAGTCTGACAGCTATTGTTCATTGCCACCACCAGTTACCTATAGCTCGAAAGAGTGACTCAACGTCACTCCGGTCAGGCTGGTCTGGATTCAGCTTCCAGTAAGTCAAGTAATCCAGCTCACAAGGAAGGCTTTGCTGGTGCAGCACCACAGGGATCACAAACTGGGTGTGGGTAGCCAGCATCTTTTCACAGCTGTAGCGCAGTTCAAAGAGGCAGTAGTCACTCTTGTGGAAGTGCTCTGACAGAACCAGTATGACCCTGCAGCTTCTGTCAATGGAGTTCTTGATGTTCTCTATGATTGAGCAGCCTGGGAGGAAGTCCCTGTGGTGCCAGCACAATTTGAAACCTTTCTGCTCCAGTGGCTGGTAGAGGTAGCTATCAACAATGCTCAAGTCTGGGTCAGCAAATGAGAGGAAGACATCGTATTCACAATTACCTGTAGTTGTCAAGAAGTGTGGACAGGAGTCATCAGATGCACACGCAACAGAGATTATTTGGAAAACAGCCCAGGGTTCCATTACCCTGGCAAGTGCTTGAGTAGTCTCGGTATCAGACCGTTGCACGCGGGTCTGGTACCAAGACTAGTGCCTGAGCTATATGCCTTATGCACAACATTTGCAGCTATGAAGGGTTTAGCTTCC
The DNA here is from genome assembly GCA_963931865.1 of Axinella damicornis. Classification (NCBI taxonomy): domain Eukaryota; kingdom Metazoa; phylum Porifera; class Demospongiae; order Axinellida; family Axinellidae; genus Axinella; species Axinella damicornis. The sequence goes on along the minus strand of OZ007507.1, from coordinate 6,292,982 downwards.
AGAAACCTCTACAGGAACAACCTCCCAAACTGTAAAACCTTGAAAGTCTGAGCTTGAGCATCAGGAATGGTATGCATGAGAGGATAGACATCCCCAATCTGAGATGCAGCCTATCTGTACGGTGACCAAATGGTGCAAAGTATTTATGTTACCATAGCAATACAACCCTGGAATTCCAGTAAGATATGAGCAGAGATATAGTCTACATTAGCATGAACAGTTAGAACTAACTTCCGTCTGGCTGATCCATTATCGCTATCGGCAACAGATGTCTGTAAGTTGATCTAATCCTCTTCCTCAAGCCGCTGGGTTTCTTCCACAAACAAACCACTGCACCAACTGTCACAAGAAAGAGAATGATGGTGGGCGTTCCTAGTGCTGCTGCGATCACTGTTTTCCTGTCAGTAGAACTCGTGGTGTTTACAGGAACATGACCACTAGGAAGCAAGTTCTCTGAAATGCAAGACAACTCTTTATTGACACTCACTGATCCAAGTACTACCCACACAAATAGCTCACAACTTCTTGTCATGTACACTCCTATCATTACCTAGCAGTGAAAATATATAGGCCAACAACTAGTATAAGCTTTCAAATACTTTCTAAACCCTTCATTGTTACATGTACATGCAATCTGATTCAGAGGCACGTACCTCCTGTGGACACTGGTTGCAGTAGACTGCCACCTGCAAATGCATACATGTTCCTCATCGACGAGCCACTGCCAGTAAACCCAAACACTTGAACACCAATCCTTGCTCCAGGATTTGTATGCTGTACGGTATGGCTTGCACGGACGGAAGCCGGTGTGTGTCTGGCTGCCACGAATGCAAGGGTTTCTCCAATCTTAAACTCAACAAAGTTCTCTACTGGGCTGCCATCCAACACAACTGTGCCACTAAGATTCAAATACTCAGCAGGTAGTACTATTGTAAGAAAGTACTGATTAGGGTCGTTGCTATGTATTCTGTTCAGATGATAATAAAATCTGGGATCTGAAACAATGTATTGATTGCGGTACTGTTCCACTGGTGGGATAGTAAAGATAGTTGAATAGTCGGGACCTCTTTGAAGCAAAAGCTGTGTTGTCAATGTGATTGGGAAGTTGTGTGCACGAATCATATAAGCCACTGGGTCTGTCTGGACAAGTACGTCATTAAGGTCATTCCTTGGGGTACTTTGAGCTACAGTGTAAGATTTGTATAGTGAAAAAGAGGAATTCCACACATACCATGTGTTTGAGCCTACTTCCGCAATATCAGTGTTGATAATATATTGCATGGATCGAGTGTAGACTCCTTCATAGTACGACTGTGGGTGGCGCGCAAAAGGCAGTAGATTGAAGGAAGAATCGAATATGTTTGTGAACACTATGTATGTGTAACCCCAGCTGGTGTCAAGCAATTCATAAGTTGGTTGCACAGTGTATCTGATGTCATTCGGGGAGCAAGCAAGTTTATGCACTCTGCCAGCATAGACTTGGATGGGCTTAGTTGCATACACTATAGTGTTTGTGTATGTCTCACCACGCTCTGTCAGCGAGGCTCCAACACAAGAACATCGGAACACCTCATTGCACTACTGACATTTTGGCCAGCTGCTATTGACAGTGCACTATCTGCCAGACACTGGGGATTTCCCTGGGCTTCAAAAGATAGTCCATAGTGTGCTGCAGAGTTGACAGATGGCTTAATGCAGAAATTAGTGAGCTCTGATGGGAAGTTAATGATCAGAATCTGACTTGGGATTGTCCTCGGTGTATTGCTAACAGGAAGATACGATTCATCTTCTGTGATCACAATGTACGGCAGTCCAGGGCCAGTTGATACAGGGTAGGTTGGAAATAGAGATGTAGAATTTTGAATTGAGCTCAAAACATGAACGGAAATGAGTTTATGGCCAACCGTCTTTATTTCTACTGGTTGGTCAATCCAAGCAATGGTTGACATGTTTGTCACAAGCTCAGCAACATCGTTGAGGAACACTGTTCGAAGATCAAACACTGTGGTGTTTTGAGGTGCAACAAAAGTAGTGTGGTTGTGGGGGAATGACAGAGGGGGACTATAGATGCTGTAGGATAAGATCACTTCAACTAAAGATGTGTCATTTGTTGCTATCAACAACAGCTGCATGGAGTAGTCTGTCAAGTTGCAGTCGCGATGCCACTCCACCCAGATCGGAACCTTAAACTCAGTCCCGAAGTTATCTCCAAGTGCACCTGAATTATCATTAGCAATAAGTCATGCAGTAAAACTTTCTACCCCACTGTATAAATTGGCACACACTATTTGAACCTAGGAAGTCACAGTGAAGGAAAGTGTTCACACAATTACCCAACTCACCTGAAGGAGCCCCGACAGAAACTATAAGCACAGCAAAGAGGTGAAGGGCATACATCTTGCTAGTGGTCTATTCATTTCCAGCAGCTTCAACAACGATTATCCAGAGAGTACGCTGATCTAAATGTCGTTTGAAGGGAGTCCACCCTGAGAATAAACACTACTAACTCACGTCAAGTGCTTCTTGCAAATTACTCCCTTACACACAAGCACTAAAAACCCTGTCATGAACTAGATCAGGTAGCAAAGCCATATCACACCACAAGGAGTTGTGCTATTGAATTTCATCTACGAGAGGAGGCCCAACACATTCAGTTTCAGCGTACATGTCTAGCATCCTCACTGCCCATGTACAATCATGCACGGTGAATACGCAGACAGAGGTGGTATGCTGCTTGGCGAATGCAAACTCAGCAAATTCATAAGCAAGACAAGATGGTGGTTTCCAGTCCATGCAGAATTCATCAAGTGTGTGAAGGAAAACATTGGTCTTCAAACTACATGGAAACATCCTCAATCACAAGCTTGCAGCGGGTGAAGTTCAGATGTAGACCCAGCAGTGCTTGCCATGTGGGAACATTTAAGGCATTCATGCCTCAAATGGTAGTACATAGTGCATACTCTTATCAACAATTCGTTGCTCAATTACATCATCCAATTTTGGAAGATATAGTAGCAAATTACAAATGCAAATCATCCAATTTTGGAAGATTTCGTCCAACCCATAAAAGTGGACAAACATAGAGGAAATCCTCCATGCACTGATTGCAACCAGCTATTAGGAGGGAGAACATTCTCTTACACCACACCATGCATTATAATGCGTACAGTAATTTCCAAAAACCCTTTCACTCCATCACAGGTACAATTGGGGCACAATCACCTCGTTCAGCTTGTTGAAAGAGGGAGGGGTGTGGTCGTCCTCACTGCTGAGATCCTCCATCTCTAGCAGCAGCTGACCCAACTGCCTCACTCCAGCTACGTAGTGGAAGAGCTGCTGGTGAGAGGGATCTGGGCCGTCAGGAGGGAAGGAAAGGAGAAGGGGACCCATGTTCAACGGGAATTGGGCTAGTACGTAGGTACACTATATATACATAGCTACACTATATATACATAGCTACCAGTACATCTATTGCATGTGTGCTGTATCTAACAATGCTGCAGGTTTAATATAGAGCTTGCAAGGTGTGGAGCAGAAACCAGGTTTTCTAACTGCAGAATCCGTACAAGGAATCATGGGCTAATATACCACAACTTCCTTTGTAACTACCTGAACACTTTCACTTCAACTTTTTTGTTGCCAGTTCTCAACAGTATATCTTGATAGAGAACGTAAGTGAATTTCAAGGTCTCATCGGTCATGTAGGATGCCGGTTCAGCTTACCGACTCTGGAGAGTGCAAGGTTCAGGACCTTGATAGTGAAGTCGGAGGGAACATCTTGAAGGGGGTGGGCATTAATTATAAGGGTGTCAACAACTTGAAGATAAGAGATTGTGTACTTATATGGATTAGTGCTTCTTTGCTCAAGCAAAATATTTGACAGTTCACATGCAGAACTGGACGTCAAATTAAATACAGTTCTGTGGTATATGCATGTCAAGATAAGATTTGCCTACATCATACCTTCTTCATGGACTGGGAGGATTTCATGTTAGAGACTATCTGTAGTACAAGCTCTGTGTCTCCTGTATGGGGAAGAGAACATGACCAGCCTCTCCTTCTGAACAGCACACTCAACTACACTGCACTAGCTATAATACTCGGTCCCCCCTCATACTGCACACTATCATACCCAGCCCCTCCACTCAACTGCACACTATCATACCCAGCAGCCCTCTGAACAGCACACTCTATCATAACCAGCCCTCCCTCTGAACAGTGCACTCAACTACACACTATCTTATGCATACACAGTCCCTCCCTCTGAACAGCACACTCAACTGCACACTATCATACCCAGCCCCTCCCTCTGAACTGCACACTACATGTATCATACCCAGCCCCTCGCACTGAACAGTGCACTCAACTGCACAGCAGACATTTAAGCCAACAGACCTAGCCTCATCTCTTCCATTCAACAGCTAGACAACAAAATCTAATCGGTACACACCTGAATTAAGAGCATGTGGTAACTTCCGCAAGAAGTGGGCATCATGTGAACTTATGTCGCTCACCCTGATGGGGGAACAGCTACACTGTGAGCACTCAAACTACTGATGACAATACGTACATGTACATGACAATTGGAAACCAATTAAACTATATTCATGCTCCATTGCATTGCAAAATTGTGCAAATAATAATAGAACATCTAGGCTCTAACAAAATCTCTCTTCTATGTAAGTATGCAGCACATGTCCTCTAGCTTCTTCCCTATACTCATAATCTACATACAGATTTCTATGAAGAGTAGGTTACTCCTTTTCTTCCCACCCAATGGTCACAGATCAGACTAAGTGCTATAATGCTTCTGTAAGCTAAAGCACCGCCCTACCTGGCGAGGGTGGGAAACGGTACGGAGAAGGTCACCATTTGTCCATTGGGGCACAGCAGCACTGCAGTATCCTGCAACCCTCTACTCTTCCTCCTCCCATCCGCACCGTCCAGTAGCTTGAGATCCGAGTCCGAAACAAACACACCATGGGGGGAATAGAGAAGCCTGAAATTTGATCAGGACCTCACATGACAACCGTTTAGTGTGACAATCATGCAGGTTAGTACTCCAATTAACGCACATCTAAATATGTGCACACTCTAGCTGCTACATGTAGCTCACTAGCTATGTAAGCAGCTCATAGGGTTCTGATCCCACATTCTATGCCCAACTTATGCAGGATAAATGTTTGTCTCTTCAGGGGTGGAAAAAAGAAGCAAATGGCATAGTCAATTACACACATCAGTGAGGGAGGGCAGGGTTTCATTTAGGGGGAGCATTCGCCCCCCTTGGAATCTCTTTGCCCCCCCTTGGCATTTTCACATTCCCTATTATACAGTACTGTGAAATGAAATAGGCAATGGCACAAGCCATTCAGATTACAGTTCTTGTAACGTGCACATGTAGGTCTGTTTTTGGTTAGTAATAAAATGCGATTTTTGCCCCTCAAATTGCATCAGAATCAATCTCAGAGGATCTAAATTCCAATTTTTTTTCTGGGGGAGGACCCCCAGACCCCCTTTTAGTAACACATCCCACCTTTGTCCCCTCCCTCCCTCCCCCCATTCCCATTTGTAAGTGTTATGAAAATAAATAAGCAGCTATGTACTTTCATACTGTATGTGTACATGTGTTTTGATTGTGAGTTTTGACCCTAAATTGTGTCAGAATCAATCTCAGAGGATCTAAGTTCCAAAATTTTCCTGGGGGAGGCCCCCCAGACCCCCCTGTAAAGTGTAGTAACACATGCCACTTATGCCCCCCCAAAGTTCATCGAACCTTAATTTCGCCCCCTGTTGGGAAAATTTCTAAATGAAAGCCTGGAGGGGATCATTTTCTATTTGCATCCAAATGTTGAGTGGTGGTATGCAAATAGCTCCAGCAATTGCTGGATCGGATTTGCACACAGAGGGCTAATGTGGAGGGGATTGGTCCATCCACTGTTACATGTTCTATTGCAACCAAAACTGTACAATGTTTACTTCCAGGTAATCTAGACAACAATGGGTGCTAAAGCCAACATAACAATGTATTTCAGTTTCAAGAGCGAGTAACACTGTATCATTATGTTTGCAGATCAGAAGGGCTATCCATTCATATCATCAAGTATCCATACCATACAATGCATCCGCCAACCAGACACACAGGATTCCCAATTCAAACTGTGTGTCCGAAGCGGGGAGACAAATCTGGGATGGAAATTATAAGCCTGGGTACGACTGTCTGTACCTGCATCCTTATCCAACCTGAAAGGCAGCAACCCTACGGCCGTGCTGGACTGGCCACAGCTATATGCATGGGAACAAAACAGAAAATAACTGGTATCTCATGCATTCAAGTGTACTCAATGTTGGAAGTGGTGACATTGCTCAATCCACCAATGACTTCATATATGCAGAAATCCTCAGCCACAAGGAGAAGCATTGGTATAATATTATATGGTTGTAGAGTGAAGATGAAATTTGGGTACCAAATCAGTACCATGCAAACAACAATTTTGGCGTAACTGAATCCAGGTCCACACCATGTGGAGCTTCACAGCATGAGTCTCCACAGGTTGTTCATCAGCAAGGAAAGGCTGCATACCGCACGCATACATGTGTCACACCCACACGTCACACTCGTCACATGTGTTGCTGGACCCACAGGTCACGCACACACGTCACACTCACCACATGCATTGCTGGACCCACAGGTCACACCCACACACCACATTCGTCACATGCATTGCTGGATCCATAGGTCTCACCCACACGTCACACTCGTCACATGGATTGCTGGACCCACAGGTCACACCCACACACCACACTCGTCACATGCATTGCTAGACCCACAGGTCACACCCACACGTCACATTCGTCACATGCATTGCTGGACCCACAGGTCACACCCACACGCCACACGTGTCACATGCATTGCTGGACCCACAGGTCACACCCATACATCACACTCGTCACATGCATAGCTGGACCCACAGGTCACACCCACACATCACATGCATCGCTGGACCCACAGGTCACACCCACACATCACACTCGTCACATGCATTGCTGGACCCACAGGTCACACCCACACACCACACTCGTCACATGCTTTGCTGGACCCACAGGTCATACCCACACGTCACACTCACCACATGCATGGCTGGACCCACAGGTCACACCCACACGTCACACTCGTCACATGCATTGCTGGACCCATAGGTCACACTCACACGTCACACCCACACATCACACTCGTCACATGCATTGCTGGACCAACAGGTCACACCCATGTCACACCAACTGTCACACGCCTGTCACATGCCACACTCACAAACAGCCGTTTTGTTCTACATTAGTGGTAAAGAAATACTCAAGGCATACCACAGACTACTTCCTCATCACTGACGTCAATGCAACAGACGGCAAACCATACATGCAAGTGTTACTCACCTCTACGATCTCCCTGCGAGAGGCATATATGCACAGGCATTGTGCCTTCCTCCCTGTATCCTCCCTCTTCTTACTGCGGGCTGGAGAGCGAGGCGGAGTCTCATTGACAAGTAGCCAACCACACTGTGCGTCTCGGTACCCTAGGGGAAAAACCAGTCCCTCTCTGAGTTGAGCAGTAGACTCATTGGGTCACACATTGAACTGCACTAAATTAGTACTTGCTCCAAGTTAGCTAGTACATGTACATGCATGCTAAGTTTGTTGCTGGTGGATAACTGGTAGCTAGACACACGATACAAGAGTGTAGGCTGGGAATGAGGCCAGTGTAGCCTGAGAATGACTGAGAATGGTTGGCATGCTGGGTGTGGCTATCCACTGATGACGTGCCTATGATTGCATCGTTCCCAGGCGCGCGCGCCGCTTTAAGGTTACGTGATACTCGTGCGCGCGCCGTGTGAAATGTATTGGGAAATGCATACTTAAGCTCGCTAACCAAAAATCTCGAGTACGAAGAGCGTGAGCAACTTGATTCTGGCGGTGGAGGTGCGCTGTCACAAGGTGCAGGGCATGACGGAAGCTTTTTTCGATAGTATAATCCCTGGCAAATTTATCTGCTGTCTCGCTCGAGAAAAGCGGTAAATACGGCTTTTTGGCAATGTTGTTTTAGTTAACTAAAACTAAAACTATAATGCATTTCAGTATGGCATATTTCACTTTAGTAATAATTAAAACTAAAACTAAAATGAGGACTGTCTCAGCCTGTTAATTAAAACTACAACTAAACTAGAATGAAAATCATCCCAGAAAGGTGGTTACTAAAACTAAAAGAGCCTTTACTAACCCTTTTGAGATTTAGTAATTAGAACTAAAACTAAACGAAACAATGCGACTTCTACATAATTAAAACCAAAAACTAAACTGTTTCAGTTTTAGATAACTAAAACAACATTGCTTTTTGGCGAACTGAACTGCTCGTTTTTGCACGGCTATACAGCGTATCGGTAAAAGCTTCCGTCATGCCCTGCACCTTGTGACAGTGCACCTCCACTGCCAGAATCAAGTTGCTCACGCTCTTCGTACTCGAGATTCTTGGTTAGCGAGCTTAAGTATGCATTTCCCAATACATTTTGCACGGCGCGCGCACGAGTATCCCGTAGTCTCGTGACGTAGCTAGACTTGGGCTAGCGAACAACTAGTGGGACCAATTACGTACGGCAAGGTGGGACTGCTTACAGCGCCATGGATGGTCCCAGGGGGGACCAATTATTCTGCCGTGGACAGTCCGGGGGGACCGCTTTTGGGGGGGACCAATTATAGTATGACAGGGCTACACACAGTCATGTACCGCACTGGCTTTCTCGTTTCTTTCTTGTTCCTACTTCTGTCTTTGTTAGCTGCTGGTAGTGGTACACGTAAACAGCAGCGAAATGCCCTGGTGATCGTGGTGGACGACGGAGGGTTCGAAACTCAGGTGTATGGCAACAGTCAGTGCAAGACCCCCAACTTGGTCGCGTTCGCAAAGAAGAGCCTCGTTTTCAAGAATGCCTACACTTCAGTTAGCAGCTGCTCCCCCAGCAGGTCTGCAATACTGACAGGTAATTCATGCTGTACTGCTAGTCTAGTGCTGTTGGTGGTAGCTATATAAACATTTTGTAGCTTTATTCTCACGTTTTCACACCTCAGTACCCGTATACGTACTCCTGTGTTTCAGTAATGTACAGTTGTGCAGCACTGACTAGTATAGCAGTAGTGTCCAAGTTCCCCACAAGGCTTGTGGATCTACGCGTGGATACCAGATGCTCTTCTCCCCAACCAATGAGCGCCTAGCTGGGAACGAGGCTGTACAAAGTACGGCAAAGAACAAAACAGGAAGTGATGTAGCTGCTGTACCAACTTCCTGTGTGTTCCCTTCACTTTACTGTTTTCTGTGCACAACCAGGCAGAAATGGTGCTTCTCTCTAACAGTTTCTGGAAAAAGAATGGAGGCAGTGGTACAAGAGAGAGTTGCAAGATCTGTGGTAGGCTGTATGTGTGTGTGTGTGTGTGTGCGCGCGCCTGTGGTTGTGTGTGTGTGGTTTATACAGTAGCATGAGATACAATACATGATTGCATGTGTCTTTCTCCTCCTCCCTCCCCTCATCCCTCCCCCCAGCTAGTAGAAGTCCTCTTTGCCACCTGGAACAATGGAAAAGGCTAATGGCTGGCCCTGCTGCAGAGGATAGAGAAAGACACATCCCAATACTTAGTCCAGTCAGTTTACATACTCAATAGTTATGTGGTTGACTCCAATTGAATTATGAAGTCATATCTGGCTGACACCAATTGTTAAGCACACACACACACACTCACATGGGTGTGGGAGTAGTGGGAGTCTAGCTCAGACTGAAGTGCACAGTAACTTGAGTAAACCTCACTCGCCACCCACTAATTATTTTACAATTAAGCACCACATTTTTTGAATTAGCATGGGAAGGCTGAGTGTCGAAGTGTAGTAAACAAGTATAGCTAGCTGTAGAACTGGTTTTTGCAGTGATATCGATATGTGAGCAATTTAATTCATAGACTTGACATTCACAATTCTTGTCAGAATTGCTAGATCAGATTTAACTGACGCATCGATCAACCTTCAAAGATGCTGCTATAGCTATGTGTATAATTATGGCCTCACTATAATGATACTGTCCACTGATTATTTCAAAGTGCTTTTGCTGTTGGGGAAACAAGTGCTGTAAGCGGAAAACTGCAGTTGACTGTAGGTGAGTAAAATGTAGAATCATTTTGGACACAATGATAGGGGGCCGAAAAATTTAAGATGAAATAACCTTGAATCAATTGTGCAGCAATTGCAAGACTGTTTGCAAACTACGGCTTTTATGACTCATTATACTAAGCTAATAGCTAGTATAATAGTTTCCATGCTCTATTTGCAAGAGAGCTGCTGAACAGAAAGGGGGTTATGCTGCAAGCTGCAAGACAGACTTCTCTGCTGTTTTTTTTCTTCACATAATGCATGACTGTATGAGGGTTGTATACTGAACTATAGGCATCCTAGTACAATCAGTGAGACAGCGAGTAGAGCTCGTGCATGCAATTACTGCGCAAGCGAATGTTGATCTGACCATGGACTCGCATGGAGCAAGACATCGTTAGAGTGGATGCGGTACGATTATGCATGTCGGTGCAGCCTGCATGCATGTTGTGTAGCTACCTTAGCTATAGTCCGTTTTCTGAGATTATTAGTATGAGTCGACCCTCATGCAGGCTCACCTTGCACTATAATGTGGGGTCGATAGGAAATTTACACTTTCCTGCTTGCAATCTGTGTTTAGGTTGCTTTGTGCTGCTGGCAATCTCAACAAGTATTACCGTTTTACCAGGGCCGGCGGGAGCGCGGTCCGGCCCGTCCGGTTTTGGCCGGACCACTTTTTCAGTCAGCCAAAAGAAGTTCCTTGTAGCCTTCCAACAGTGCTTTGCGGCATGGCAGTACTAACGCGGCGACTCGCTGAGATCGAGACTATAAAGGGCGTGGTTCTGCGCGCGCGCGAAACGACACAACACGCCAATATACATATACAAGTAGCTGAGCTCGCTTCGCTCGCTCAGCTACTTCCCCCTTGTACACGTTCGCCTACCGTGCGTAATCCGGCGCCGGACAGCTCTCTGAAGAGCTGCTTCTCCCCGATTGCGTCCGCTTCAGCTGCTGCTCCCAGGCCCGATTGCGGCATCCGCTTCCACTGCTGGCTCCCCGTTTGCCTCCGCCTCCAGCTGCTGCTCCCGGGCCCGATTGCGGCATCCGCTTCCACTGCTGGCTCCCCGTTTGCCTCCGCCTCCAGCTGCTGCTCCCCGATTGCGCCCGCTTCAGCTGCTGCTCGCCGCTTTCATGATCAGCAGCTGCTCCCGATCGCGTCCGCTTCGACTGCTGCTAGCGCTCCCCGATTGCGTCCGCTTCAACTGCTGCTCGCCCGATTGCGTCCGCTTCGACTGCTTCTCCCTGATTGCATACTGGATTCCAGCCCATGCCCGGTCCCAATGTTCTCGAACATTCTTCAAATTAAAGTACAAAGGTCGCGCGTCACTATAGTCTTGTCCCGCCCCACCAACATCCCACTTCCGTCACTCACAGACACACACACAGACACGTAAAATCTTAATGTATTGATATAAATTTTAATGACAATGGAAGGCCGGGGGACCCATATGTGAAGAGTACAGATGAATACATATACAAATACACAATTGTTAAAGTGAAAGTTTACGTTTTCCCATGAAACTATGGTAGCTACACAAACACACCTGTGAGCCAGATGATATTAACATTCTTTGAGTGCAAAATAAATATTAGCTTGTCGATAGAGGGAAAGGAACTGTTGAGGGATCTGCAGCAGTTAAATAGTTCGTCTCTGTAATAACCTCGCCACAACCGGCAAGTGATCAGAAAATGGGTTTCATCCTCAATTTCACTACACCTTGGACAGAGACGTTCCTCCAGTGGAGTAGGTTTAGGGAGGGAGTATCTGCCGTTTCAATCCTTAATTAGTGAGTGGGAACTAGATCGTAGTCTAGCCAGTTGGATACGAATATGCCGTGGGAGGTTGAGGTATGGTTCAAATTCAAGCCTTGTTTTGAACAAACGGTATGTTCTCAATTTTCTGGATGTTGCCAGATCACTTAACCATTGTTGTTGATATTGGTCCCAAAGTCTTTGCGTAAGCTTTTCAATGAGTGTACCTTGTGTAGACTACTCCAAAGTCGCGACGAGTCCTGGTTTCGAGTCGCGTCGATATTCAGGGGCTAGAGACGAGCCAACAGGCAGTGCAGTGCAAAGCAGGTAGGTGCTTATACGAGAGCCAATCTAGCTAGCTGAAAAGCGAAGGTGAGAAAAAAAATTCACGCGCTTCGCGCGGATTAATCGGCGCTTCGCGCCTCTATGCACTCCCTTCAGCAGCGGCCGAACCACTCCAAAATACTGCCTTAGCGGTCACCTCCACATTGCGGTCAGGTTGGGAAAGTTTGAGCCCACAGTCTCCGTACTTCACTGTTCTTCTACTGTCGATTTCACTTCGCTTCGAACATGCGTATTCCGTGCCATGTTTAGCGGTAAGAACTTCCTGTCGCTGGATCTTTACGGAAATTGCACGGCCGGAATACGCTGGAGTCCGGAAGCTGCGGGCACTTTGCATGAGTGTCATACATGTATTTCCAGAACACAGCCGCTCCGTGAAAATCCACATGTTCGAAGCGAAGTGAGTATATAGCGGTGGAAGGTCACCTAAACTAACTCTCTGTACTATACTTTTCATATTTTTTATACAACAGTTTCAGTACATTCACCGATTACATGTATATACACTGTATTATCCATTATTCTTCATGGAACTTACTTGAATCAAAGTTGTTCAGTGTCGCAAGAACCTTTGTAATGAGGTCAAAACTTCACATGACCGCTTTAGAGAGGTTTTCTGTATTGCAGCCACCTCTCTAATGAGGCCAAATATATTTGATCCCCAGGTGACCGCATTAGACAGGTTCCCACTGTAGGTTGCTCCAGGCCTGATAACAGGTTTTCCGCGGGCTAAACTACAGTTGATAACCCTGCATGTATATAAATCGGTATACTGGGAGAGCACCTACAGAAAGCAGCAGCCAGTCTGTCTGAGTCACGGGATAGCTACTTGAAAACAACACCTGGTAGCTACTGCTCAATGGCCTGCTAAAATACTTAAGCTTCAGATGCTATTGAATGCACTGAGCTGCATGGCTCCTGCATATCATATAAAACGGTTGTTATAGCAAAGTATTTTGGTTACCACAATATTATTGTGCGTGTATCCTTCCCATACGTACCAATTCCAACAATGAAGAGCAATTAGAGCATGGATGGCTACTGAAGCTCACTCAAGTATCAGCTCACGATAAATTCTTTTGCATTTATAGAATTAGCATCAAGTTGTAACATTTCCTTATAAGTACACTTACATAATTATGTATCTGTGGTCTAAGTGAAACTTCCAGCCCTTGCCGCGAGCGGTTACAACCTCATGCCATAAGTAATTCTATGAATGCAGTACTGGAAAAGAATTCAGTGGGAGCTGATACTTGAGAGGTACTTGAGTAGCAACCAACTGCATTCTTTGAATTAGCATGGGATGGGTATAGTTACGCACCAGTAGTAACCAATTACTTTTCTTTACAGGGATATATATATTATGTGCATGCATATGTAGCTACACACTAGTACACAGTACACCTAACTCCTGACTCCAGGTCACTGGTGCCTAGGTGAGTGATTCCTAGGCATGATTGACTCTCCCCTGATGTGAATGACTCCTGGAGTCTCACACACCTAGCCTAAAGTAGATATCCTATTGCATAAACCTATTCGTAGATTGGAAGATCACCATATGCACCACTTTCGTCCAGTGCTCCTAAACACTGCCAAATGTAAGTATTATGCTGATCAGTATAGGAAAACTCAGCAGCGAAAGGAAAGCGGCAATTGTGTGGTAGGGCACACTCACCTCTCAGAATAATGCCTTAGGTCTGGCTCTCACCTCGTGAATATATTGCAGTTTCAGCAAATTCACACTTAGATGAGGTAGTATTATGAACTAACGGTCATGGTTGAAAATGTTGGTTTCCCTACAGGTTGCTTTATGAAGTGATGACGGTTCAGGCCACACCATTCATTGTTCATGTAGCAGCACTGCTACTCAGTACCCTCTCCTGCTGCTCTGCTGAGAATGTGTACTGTGTCACACCGACCCAACCCACTGACACTTCATGCTCATCCTGCCCTCACACTTCAACTCACTGTGCCACACTCTATGAGTATGCACGACAAGCCAAATCCTATTTCACTTCCAACACTACTATGGTGTTCTTGCGAGGTGACCACACTCTTGATATGAATATCACTGTTGCCAACATACCCAGGTTGACCATGTGTGGAGTGTCTTCTTCAGGTTACGTTGCAACAGTTGTTTGCAGTGGGCCAGTTGGCCTCAGCTTCACGAGTATGGTTGACTTTAAAATCCATTCTTTGGCTTTTACTTCCTGTGGCAGGAGTTTTGATAAATTTGCCCTGAGTTTTGATATTAAATACACCCTGCTTTTAGAATCCATAGAGTATGTTGAACTAGTTAACTGCTCCTTCCATGACAACCTCGGCACTGCACTCGCAGTACGTCACACCAGTATTGCTCTAGCAGAGAACAATGAGTTCACACATAACCACTGTGATCATGTGGGGTTCACACCTAACTCCTGTGTAGGTACAGTTTTTGCAGCTTTCAACACATCACTGAGTTTCACTGGAACTAGCAACTTCATCAACAACTCAGCCAACTACGGTGGTGCAGTTGCTGCAGGTTCCAACACATCACTCAGTTTCACTGGAACTAGCAACTTCATCAACAACTCAGCCAAATATGGTGGTGCAATTGCTGCAGGTTCCAACACATCACTGAATTTCGCTGGAACTAGCAACTTCATCAACAACTCAGCCAATTATGTTGGTGCAATTGTTGTGGGTTACAACACATCACTGAGTTTCACTGGAACTAGCAACTTCATCAACAACTCAGCCAAATATGGTGGTGCAATTGCTGCAGGCTACAACACATCACTGAGTTTCACTGGAACTAGCAACTTCATCAACAACTCAGCCAGCAACTATGGTGGTGCAATTGCTGCCGGTTACAACATATCACTGACTTTCAATGGAACTAGCCACTTCATCAACAACTCAGCCAACGTTGGTGGTGCAATTTATGCAGAATACAGCACATCACTAAGTTTCACTGGAACTAGCAACTTCATGAGCAACTCCGGAGAGAGTGGTGGTGCGATTTGTGCAGGTTACAACACATCACTGAGTTTCACTGGAACTAGCAACTTCATCAACAGTTCAGCAAAAAACATGGGTGGGGGAGTGTTGCTGGTGAATTCCTCTTTCTCCATTTCATCTAACACAATCGTATACTGGGAGAGCAATCACGCACGGTTAGGAGGAGCAATCTATGTTGAGGATAGATATAACTCCTTGGTTTACTGTACTCAATCTGTCACACATACATCAAAAGATAAATGTTTTTTTCAACTCCCAGGCCAGAATGTCTCCAATGGTATTGATGCCCAATTTGTTTTCAACAATAATTCTGCTGATGATGCAGGCAGTGTGCTATACGGTGGTGCAATAGATAACTGCAAACTTACTGACCTGGAATCATATAGTTCTGGTGAAGTGTTCGATATGTTAGTCCACATTGAGAATGACAGTACGAATTCAAGTATTTCCTCTGAACCATTTCATATATGTCCATGTGAAAACAACCGCCCTGACTGCAGTAAGTCGGACAAGGTTTTCGCAGTGTATCCAGGTGAAACATTCCAGATTTCTATGGTTGCAGTTGGACAGAGAAATGGAACAGTTCCTGCAACCGTCACAGGTCATTTCGCTTCTTCGAATCATTTGCAATTGTATTCAACCACACCCATAGGTAACCTTCATCCTCTCCAGTATCTCCAAGCAACATTTACTACTTGCACCATTCTCAACTACAGTGTGTTTTCACTGCGGAACAGGGTAGTCCTAGAGTTGTACGCAGATGGCCCGTGTTCAACATTTAGCAATAAACTGGATCTAATTCTCAAACTAAAGAACACCTGCCCACCAGGCTTTAGCCTTTCAGGGATAGAAAGATCATGTGTCTGTAACCAACGACTGGCTGAATTCACAAACCACTGTGAGATCACCAATGGATTGGGACGAATAACACACAGATCAAATGACCACTTTTGGGTTGGGTATGACAAAGAACCTAATGCACTAATTCTACACCCACATTGCCCTTTTGGCTACTGTGTGTCTTGTACAGTGGACTTTCCTCTTAACAATACAGATTTGCAGTGTGCCTACAACAGGTCAGGTCTCTTGTGTGGAGCTTGCAAGGAAGGCTACAGTCTTACTCTGGGCACTTCTCAATGCAAGCAGTGCACCAATATCCACCTTACCTTGCTTATCCCTTTTGCTTTGATGGGACTAGCTCTAGTCTTCTTTCTCCTTGTCAGCAAACTGACGGTGGCAACAGGAACACTCAGTGGGCTGGTATTCTATGCAAACATTGTTGGAGTAAACCACACTCTGTTTATACCTGTGGAATCTACTGGCATTTTATCAATCGTCATTGCATGGCTAAACCTTGACTTCGGTGTTGAAACATGTTTCTACGAAGGGATGGATGCTTACAGCAAAACATGGCTTCAATTTGTGTTCCCTGTTTATATCTGGGTGATAGTAGGACTCATAATACTTGCTAGCCATTTCTCATGCAGATTTACAAAATTGCTTGGCAACAACCCAGTTTCTGTCTTGGCAACACTCATCCTCCTCTCATACACAAAGATCCTACGTAACTTGATTGCTGCAATTTATGTAACCTACCTGGAGTACCCAACATACAACAGAGGGGTGTGGCTGTATGATGCAAACATTGACTACCTCAGTATAAAACACATTCCACTCTTTGTGTTGGCAATACTTGTCTTCCTCTTCCTTTTCGTTCCTTTCACTCTCCTTCTCCTCCTTGGTCAGTGGCTGCAGGCTATATCACACCTGAGGCTCTTTGCATGGGTCAACAGCGCTAGGCTGAAGTTTTTCATGGATTCATACCATGCCCCTTACAAGGCAAGACACCGCTACTGGCCTGGACTGCTGCTTGTGGTTCGCTTTATTCTTCTTCTAGTCTTTGCCCTCAATCCTAAGCAAGACCCTAGCATTAACCTCCTAGCAATTCTAACAGGAACTGGTATTGTGGAACTATGGGCCTGGTCTAGTGGTGGGGTTTACAAGAACAGTTATCTAGATGCTCTAGAAGGCTCATTTGCTCTGAACCTGATAATCCTGGTTGGTTCCACCTACCATGTCAATCACTCTGGAGGGAATCAGCTTGCTGTTGGATACACCTCTGCCACCATAGCACTTGTAACATTCATTGGCATCCTTGCCTTTCAGCTGGCAGATGTGACTGGCCTCACTCAATGCCTAAAAAGGAAGTACACATGCTTGAAGAGACACAGAATGGCAGACAGAAGTACAGGTCAAATTGAAGCCGCAGTGGAGCCTGAGTCTGATACTGACTCTCTTCCGGACCGGTTGATAAACCCAAACGGCTATGAAATATTATCACCCACTTCACGAGAACACAGAGTTGCCGAGCCCAAAGAAGTGGCTAATGAAGATCGGAGAAGGCTAATCACTGTGTGCACTTATGGTTCCATTAACTGAGTTGTAGCTTACACTTGCACTTGCAAACTAATTATTAGCTGAGCGACCTGTGTTGTGAGCAACATTTAAGTTATTAATTGATCTGTGTGCCAAGAGATGATTTTACAGTATAAGGTTATTGATTGATCATGAAACAACAGTAAGCTTATTGAAAGTTCACTGACTAGCCACGTGTGTGCTTTACTTATAAATTTTTCTTTTACAAATGATGATTCTTGTGTTCACTAATTGTCTCATTGGCTACTTACAAATTGCAGAGGTGATGAAACTGATAATATGCTATGAGTACACTCGTCCATAAGGCAGATTGAAAAGCCAAGACAAGAGAATGTTGAAATTTTGTAGCCAACATGTATGTGCACTGCACAAAAATTGCAATGAAATTTCAGTGTCAAATTTATTAGATAGACTATACAACACATGCACTGGTGCAACAGCTATTACTACAATGTACAGATAATAGTATTGCCTTAATTTATTATAAGTAACTCAGTTTTTTTTAGCCTATAAAAATCTCAAATGACACAGGAAACATAAATAAGCAACATGCAACTGCTAATACGAGTATGTACCCTCAAGACGACAAGAAACAAGTGCTATCAGTACTGCCTTCAGTAGTAATCAGAGAACGTGGTAGCGTTCTCTATTTAG
The DNA here is from genome assembly GCA_963931865.1 of Axinella damicornis. NCBI lineage: Eukaryota > Metazoa > Porifera > Demospongiae > Axinellida > Axinellidae > Axinella > Axinella damicornis. Next base: position 6,274,618 of record OZ007507.1, on the reverse strand, counting down.
GGATGGCTAAGGAAATTTCGAAATACCATACTGATGCACCAGCAGGAAAACGGCCAAAGAAGCTACTACCCCCCAAACCAAGCATGCAGAGAGAATGATACTGCCTAGCAGTTCACAAAAACACTCGCAAATGTACCTAAGAGTACGCGGGAGTCGAGAAATAAGTCGCCGTAAAATTCCGATTTCGTCATCTTCCGTGACCCCTGCAGAGGATGTGATTGCTGTGCCCCCCCCCTCCCCTCCCTAGTACAGTAATTTAGAGGGTACAACCCCCCCTAGGACAGAAATAGTATTAATGTCTGTCTACCCCCGTATGACAAATCATCGAGTCTTGATGGCAGTGGCGTATCTACGGCAGGGCCTAGCAGGGCACAGGCCCTGCCTGACGGTCAAAATGCCCACCCTGCCAGTAGCAGCTAGGTAGTAGTAAAATGGCCCTGAGACCCCAGCAGCTGTCGATGTAGTAAGCAGCCATGTGCATGGAATCATGGCTGAGTCGCACTTCCCCAAACAGCGCTTGAGGGCGTTGAGACAGTGAGACACACTGGCTAGGTTTGGCGGTAAGTTCCATCCCAAGACATGCAAAATTGCATGCAGAAATGATCTCAGGTGGTGTCAAATTCGGAATTTTCCTGGGGGGCAGGCCCCCAGACCCAATTCACACACTTAGTTCTCTCTGCTGCATCGATTCTCATACATCTGGAACTTGTAGTACAAAGCACGAAGGTGCCACGACAGCCCATCCTGATAACTGAAAAATGAAGGCGAAAATTTGTTTTCCTTGCTTCACGCGGACTGATCAGCACTACACGCCTCTAGCTATTCACTGCCTTTGGCAGCGTACCCCTGTAGTGCCCTACCAATTCTAAGTTCTGGCTACGCCACTGCCCGATGGTGAATTCGTTTCCTGCTGTACAGGAAAGGAGAAAGGTTCCACCCACTTACGACGTACTAATTTCCTGGTTTACCCCCTTGGGACAGGAAATAAGAATAGTTTTGGACCCCATAGGACAGATCAATTTCCTTGTTCACCCCCTCCAGACAGGTAATACAAAGGGTTGGGACCCATAGGACAGATAATTTCCTTGTTAACCCCCTTGGGACAGGTATTATGGATCCCCTATGACAGGGACGGGTAATACGTAAGGTTGGTCTGAACTCCCTGGGACAGATAATCAATTGTTCACTGGGTAATAGGACGGTAACCTCCTACGTTTGTAGTCTGGTGCCCAGACCCTCTCAGAAGGAAGAAGGGTCTGGTGAATATAGTACAACTTGGGCTAGCGCACCTGAGGTTTCACAAATGAACAGTGTTAAGTAGGTGCGTGCATCGTTACGGCCATGAATAATATTATCAGTTTTAGCGATGACATTCAGCAATGGCTACTGCATGCTACATCTGCCAATGCGAAGTATTCGACAGTGAAAACTGGGGACAAGAACCTCTGAATGCGTACCGCTGCTTTGACGGCCTGTGTCAAGAGTTTGCACAACCCAGAAAGCTGCAACTTCAAGTATCAGTAGCTATGCATTGTTTCCAGGACCTGGAAACGCTACGCAAGGCACAAACAACGGTGGACCTCGTGCTTTATAGTTTACATTTACATGCGAGTGACGTCCGCTTCAGCGACCAGCACCGCTAGGAAGAGAAGTGCGTGTGACTCTCCCCTAGCGTCCAGCACGCCTAGATCTCCGATGTCTCCCCACGCGACAGAGACCCGTGGTTGTTCGCACTGACAGTGACGCGAGCATCGTGCCAACAGCGACAAGATCCCTGGCGTTTATACAAACGATGTACCGACAAAGAAATTCTAGCTAGTAAGTAGCTTGTACTTGCAGATTCACCTGTCTTCGTGGGAATTTGTGGGTGTGAGTAGCGTGTGACATGTATTGACCAATCAGATTCGTACCGCCGAAATTCCGCTGTGCTCAAAAATGTTGTACTATATTCACCAGACCCTCCTTCCGTGCGTATTGAGGGTCTGGGAACGAGACTACTAATCAAATTATCGATGATGAAGAGCTATGTCATGGTGTACCCCTCTGAATTAACTAAACGTACATGTAGTCGCAACCTGAACGAGACTCAAGTGACATGAGCTGTCAGAAGACACAAAACTGTACATGTACTCCTGCATGCTCCTGGCCCAGGAACCCATGACAATGGAGATGTATCTATATAGAGCTAGGCAGCTGTGGCCAATAATCCGTCAACAAGTGATGCTGCTAATGGTATATATAATTTGAGGACAATGTGGTCATTTATATAGATGACAAGTCTTTAATTGTAGGAGTATCTATTGAGATAATCGATACTTCGGACATAGTTTCGTTGAATCAAGTTCTGATGTGCCATCAGTACAGGGCAATAGTCACAAATAATCAGGGGTAGCTATAGCTACAAGGAGGCACAGCTGCACAAAATTAGTAATACAATCAGCAGAACAAGACATGTAGGTATGTTCACACACATTGTTACACTAAATCTGTCGAACTCGACCTCCTGGACACTGGCAGGTTTTGTTCCTGGAATCAGGATTGATAAAATCTTCTCCATTACAACTCTGGCAAATGCAAAATATATGTAGCTACATTATTATTTCAACACCATCTGTATTCACCTATCACTGTAAATCAACTCCAAAGGGAAAGATTTGTTCACGTGTAACTGGCCTGGCAGTGGGGCAACGAACTGATCAAGCCCAGAGTTTTGGGGGAATACTTGCATGAGAGCACCTTAAAAGTTTTCTATCTCTTGTTGAGTAGCTATGCATGAGCAGGAAAAAGGCATAATCATACATGTAGGCATAATAGGCTAATAGCTGGAGGTGGATCCTTCAGCCGGCCGTTTCCGGTTGCGGACGCCATCTGCAGCCGGTTGAAATGGGTTGCGCGCGCCAGCGGACTTCCCTCTTTAGTGCTGCTTGAACACTCTGCATTCTGAAATCTCTTCCTGAAGCATTCTCCACTCCAAATTATGTGTATTCAAGAGAAGCTAGTGAGCAGGTTTGGGTCTCTACTGTGTAGTCATGCCAGATAGCTATTCTAACCAGGTACCGTAGCTAGCCACTTTTCTCCACGGCTGTGAGATAAAATCTAGGTGGAGACCTGGGAACGAAGCTAATGAAGTCCATCATTGCATAGCCATTAGGCAAAGTGGCTACAACTGTGGCTCCAGTACTACAAAGGTGCTAGGTTGCTTGTTCCAGCATAATTATTTGCAGAGGTGCTAGCGCGAGCTGGTTCCAGCATTGCAGAGGTGATAGTCTGTGTGCTGGCTCCTTGGCATGTGTGCATGCTGGCTCCCCGGCCGGTACGCGGTGTAGTCTCGCGGGACCAGACCAGTGTGGGTCTGGCCCCTCGAGACACGGCCGGTGTGCGTGCTGCATGGCACCAGCATTACCATAGATAATTATCTATGGCATTACAAAGGTAATGTTACTGGTGTGCTGGGTGCCTGACGTGCGTGTTGGCTCGTGGTTGGCTTGGATGGGTGGGGCTAGAATCTTGCAAACGAAAATATTTCAAACCTTCCGTTATTTTAGATAGGTATTCAGCCAAAAAAGAGCACGACTCCTACTACTATACTTCCTGAACCCCTGCCAGCTCGGTAGCAGCGGAGAAGACTTTCAATCACGCACATGCCAGGTCAGCTAACATTCATAGTCATTTCGACCTACCCATAATTTGCACTTGAAAGTAGTGTAGTCAAGAACAGCAATAAGCTATGTATAAGTTTACTGCACTTTCACTTTAGCATTCTTGTTTGTGTATAATTATATTCTTAGGTATGTCCTCACAAGTGGAATGGTGCCACTGACGGCAACACGGACGTCGACAGAAGACCATTGGTTCATCCACTGTGTGAGGTAAGCAATGTGTACAGAAGATCTCATTCTTCTCTGTGTTTATTGGTTTCGACCCACGAATGCAGACTGAGTGAAATGGGGTCAGCTCTCTCTCTTGCATGAAGTTCTTATTCTGGTTGTATCTGTAGCTTGCTGGGTTGTTGCCGTGATATAAGTCAAGATAATGGGGGAACTGACTATGGTGCTTATGGTATAATCACGATTATATCACTAAAAGTTTCCGTTTGAAGGAGGCCTGCATACACCATGCGAACTTTCAAAGTCACAAGGCAATGGTGGACAGAAGCCATGCTTGAAAGAAGCCTTGGATAGAAGCCATGGCCACGCAGTGCTTATCTATTCATTGTCCTGATTATTGCATTCACAGTCCTGCTAAGTGTATTCATGAAAACCCATAAGCACTTTTGCGCGTCTGACTAACATCCCAGCTGCGCGATGCTTAGAGATAATCACGATTAATCGCATAATCGAAATAATCGCTCAGCCCTAATGGTTGTGGTCGAGGTGAACTAAAGAGTCCTCAACTCATCCAACTGTCACCCAGTGGTTTGTTCAGTATGAAGAATCTGGATAGCCTCATTCCCAGGACTTCTCACCCCAGTGTTTGTCGCTTTTAATGAAGGGGAAGGGTGTTAAACCTCGCAGGCCCGTAGGGAGGGGGATTCGATGGGGTTCGTACAAACCCCCCTTCTGGGCAGGCCGAAATAAAATTATAACTCTACTGTTTCTTTGCAAGTAGCTAGATAGCCATAGAGAAATCACCATCGTCAGAACAAAGCAGTTTCTGCAGCGTGCGCACCTGTCACAGCCGCCTAGCGCCAGAGCACATTGCGGTATTAAAGATTCACATGATGGAACAGCAGAAACGGTCGTGTCAATTTCACATCGCGTTCACATGCGCACACCCTCATCATTACACTTGTATGCAGAGGGGGAACAGCACCTCTCCAAATTGAGATAGGCAGATATGTTTGCCTCCCTGTGGAAGAGAGAAAGTGCAATACAGGCATGGTGGAGGATGAGCAGCATTTCTGTGTAGGTTGCCCCAGTTTGAAGAAAGCTAGGGGCCCTCTGCTGCGTCGGATGGAGCAAGCTCACCCAGGCTTTGCAATGTTAAAGGACAATGACAAATTCGTTCGAATTGTGCAGCAGGCAAATCTGGACAGTCACATTGCCAAACTTTTATACATAATGTTCATCAACAGAGGTGTTCACTAAGTGCTGTAGTCGTTCGAATTCATGTACTGCACATAGCATCAGTTTAATGAAGTATGTTTCTTTTATAAAATTAATGTATGTGTGTGACTTGTAAGTCGTGTGTGTCGGCTGAGTGCATATTGCACATGTCACAAGAATAAAATCTTATCTATCTATCTATCTATCTATGCAGAGTTGCACTGCGAATGAGACGGTCACGGATTGCAAGGAAGCCAGAAGCAGTGGCAGTGCAGTGCAAAGTGACTACGAGAGCCCATCTAGGTCCCTGAAAAATGACCGTGAAAAATCTTTTTCCGTGCCTCGCGCGGATTGGATCGGCGCTACGTGCCTCTGTTCACTGCCTTCGGCAGTGCCTGTACCGAATCCCTGTCCTGGAAATCCTGCCTATGGGCCTGACTCATCATGTGCAGTGACGTAGATGGACGTTGGGTGGAGTGTGGAGGGGATGGCATGTTCACGTGACGTGTTTTACCAGACATTCACCTACGTTAGTACTGCAGGTGACAAATGCTGGGGTGAGGAGGCCTGGGAATGAGGCTAGAATCTGGACGAAGGAGCCATTGGTCAAATGGAAGGTCATGTCCCACAGATGGACCTGCTGGCTTGCTGTTGTGAATGTCCGTCATCTTTTCTCCATTCACAATGGTTCTAATTCCCTTGTACAGCGGATTGCACTTCCATTCGCATATTTGCGGATTCCATAACCATGCTGAAAGTTAGTGGCAAGAACTTGCTGTGGGTGTAGCTTCACGGAAATAACATGCACGGCCTGGAACACGCTGGAGTCTGGAAGTTGTGGGCATCCTGCGTGAGCGTCATAGACTACTTGCAGAACACAGTTTCTGCAAAATCTACGGATTACACAAATTTTTGAACAGAAGGGCAATCCGCTATACACTTTTTGTTGCTGTTCTGGCCCTTGTCTTTCATTAGCTTTTTCCTCTTCCTTCTGTTACACAGGAGCGATGCTGGTTTGCCAAGTCCATTACAAATGCAGTCATCAGAATCACTGGCATGAATCTTTACATCTATGGACAGAAACAACTGTTATGATTGTGAGGTATCTTGTATATCTTGTAATGTACTTATGGTACATAATCCAATCTGGGAATGCAATCTACCAGGAGCGCATAATGAGGAAGCGAGCGGAAGGAAGGGAGGAGCGTGAAACAACCACGCAAAAGATTAAAAATTGAAAACTTTCCCACGGTAGTCCCGTTATTATTTTTAGCTCGCACGTGTACGGAGACTCAAGGATGACGACTACTAGAAGACAGAGAAAAGGCCAGTATCAAGACTCCAATGGTAGCGAGGCAGGGGAATGACATACTGGTAGTGACAGACCTCGCCAAAGTGCTGTATGACGATGCAGTCGATCGAGCCGCTCCACACAGTCAAGCGGGCGTCACGACTAGTGGAAAGAACCGCCCCTTGTGCTTTTCTGGAGTTCATGACTGCTGGGAAACATCCCGCGACACTTACAGACACTATATTCTCTCTCTTCTCTCTCTTCCATCGAGATTTGGCCCGTCGCTGTAGTCAATGAACGATACGTGCTTGCTAATAATAGTAACGGGACTACCGTGGGAAAGTTTTCAATTTTTAATCTTTTGCGTGGTCGTTTCACGCTCCTCCCTTCCTTCCGCTCGCTTCCTCATTATGCGCTCCTGAATCTACTTGGCTACCAGGAAATGCACTTATCAAAGCAGCATGAGGTCCAAGTAATTACACATTTGCAAAGTGCACAGTCAGATTGTAGGTATAATTATAGTACCTTGGTAGCCTCGTTCTAGCAACTCAATAAAGTGTGCGTCACACGAGCGTGAAAACGTGGAAACGTTTCCGGAAACAAATGCGCACCCACCTAATACAAAGCCTAAGGTCCTGACCACGCCCATAAACTAATTATCGAGGCTTGGTAATGTGCGTTCCCAGGCTCCTCAATCATGCAGACAGCAATGATGGAGACCACTCATTTGAATTGTGGCTAGAGCGATAGTCCAACTATGTATCTATTTATTGTGTTGCCTGACTCATAGTCCTGTGTCAGTGTGTGTTGATTAAATCGCTCCACCTCTTCAGTGACTACACAACAGGGGGCCTACGCATGTCAAATCGTACAGGGAGAGCTTTCATCTGTTCATGCCACAGTATGCTGCATGTGTGATGTGCCTGCTAGACTGGTTTAGGTGGGGGGGGGGGGGGGGGGGGGGGGGGGGGGGGGGGGGGGGGGGAGCAAATAAAAGGTGCAGCAGGCACATTAACAAGTAGACAGCACTGCATGTGATGAGAGACCCACCTCAATCCCCTAGAAAATTAAACTGTTCCATGCTGGTAATATGGCTGAGAGCAGTGATTGTAAGAACTAGTCTGTCTTATAGAGACTGTTTGTCTTACATTTTAGGCCTGTGTACAGCTGCTTTGGAGCTACAGGAGCTACACAAGATACTGCTGACCCTGAATTCCAAGACTCTGTAATGTACCCAGCAGCCAGAACTGGTTTCCTATTGTGTGACCTATGTTATCAATCATTGTTTGATTATCCACGATGCTTGTAGCTACTGAACTCACTGTTCTGGTTTTGTTACACCTGTGTCTGCTGGTCCTGCACTGTTTTAGATTTCAGCCACTACTGTCCAATCTTATTGTGTTCCTGACAAGCAAGAAGACATCTGGGCAATTATGGATTGTTATGTGTGACCCACATAAATTATACCCAATTAGCATTTCGATTGAGTCAAAATCCCAGGGTAGCCCACGCGGAGGGAGTACTCATCCACCCCACTCAGGAGGGGCAATATAAAAACTACTAGAGGTTGCCATCCAGTTTTCTTGAATCATGCAGTATATGACAGCAATCACATAATTACTACAACAATTAACTCTTTACCAACCACAAGAAACAGCTTAAGGAAGCAAAATCCTGTATTAAAGTATAACGCTTAGTATTAAATTCCCCATATAAATTCTTATGGCTTATGGGAGCTCATGACGGCTTTTGCAGTCATTGGTTGGTAAAGAGTTAAATGTCACAGTAAGTAACATTGTAGCCATTCCTAGTTTGAAATACGCAGTAGTTCTCATGTGAGGTTCAAGGTGGCCTTACCTTTCAAATAGTTTCCCGTGCAGGCCCGCGCATTTCTGCAGTACGGAGCTCTGATTGGTCAGTATTAATTGGTCCGCTTTCTGCATTCTGATTGGTCAATGTAGCTGGATGTAATACATTTTGGGCGGGAATTTTGAATCGCTTGAACAGAAACGTGACAGGTGCGGCGAGGGAGAAGAGGACTGCCTTCTTTGAACAGCGCTGAAGCGACAGGAGGCTGACTGAATCCACAATCCCAGAAGATTTCCAAGAACACAACTCACGACGTCAAGGCAGTTCTTGCTCATCACGCCTTTCTCCGCCAAGCGAATTCTACTCTCCTCGAGTACTCTCCACCCTTCATCCTGGTCCTCAGCTGTAGCTGTACTCCAAGTGCTTGCAGTTATCTCCTGTCTGATGTGTTTCTCGTGTCGGCTGTGTTCCTCGCGATCGTGTAGACTGTCTTCCTCGTGTCGGCGGTAATCCTCGTGTCGGTAATGTGTCGACTGTGTTCCTCGGCTGTGTCGACTGTGTACCTCGGCTGTGTTCCTAGTAGGCTACTGCTCCCCATGTCTGCTAGGACGCCTACTGGCTGATGCTACCTCTCCACTCACAACATTATACTACTAAGGTCGTGACAAAGATAAGCTTAAATCAACTTCTTATCATGTTTAGTGGGTTCTTCGTGTACCTAGCTATAGCTGTATTCCCGCGTTTGCTGTGTATCTTACCTTGTGCCTGTTGTGTTCCTACTGGTCGTCGTGTTTACTGGGACACCTACTTTTGCATTATGCTGATGCTAGCTACCATCTCCACTCATCACGTTCCTTCACCGTGCCACCTTCCAGTGGTCAGTTTGTTACAATGCTTGTTGAGTTCTTCGTGTTCCTAGATTTGCTGCATTCTGATGTGTGCTGCGCATCTCGTGAAGGTGGTGTTCCTACTGGTCGTCATGTTTGTTGTGAGCATATACTTTTGTGCTGATCCCCATCTCCACTCAACACTTCGCCGTGCCACCTCTACTTCCCTTGTAAGTTCAATTAATTTATTACCATGCTTGTTGAGTTCTTCGTGTTCCTAGATTTGCTGCATTCTGATGTGTGCTGTACACCTCATGACGGTGGTGTTCCTACTGGTCCTCATGTTTGCAGGGAGCCTACTTTTGTGCTGATGCCCGTCACCGCTCCTTCGCCATCCCATCTCTACTTCCTCTGTAAGTTAAATTAATTTGTGACCATGCTTGCTTAGTTCTTCGTGTTCCTAGATTTGCTGCATTCTGATGTGTGCTGTACACCTCTTGACGGTGGTGTTCCTACTGGTCCTCATGTTTGCAGGGAGCCTACTTTTGTGCTGATGCCCATCACCGCTGCTTCGCCATCTCACCTCTACTTCCCCTGTAAGTTAAATTGATATTAATTTATTATCATGCTTGTTGTGTTCTTCATGTTCCTAGATTTGCTACATTCTGATGTGTGCTGTACACCTCGTGACGGTGGTGTTCCTACTGGTCCTCATGTTTGCAGGGAGCCTACTTTTGTGCTGATGCCCAACACCGCTCTTTCGCCATCTTACCTCTACTTCCCCTGTAAGTTAAATTAGTATTGATTTATTACCATGCTTGTTGAATTCTTCGTGTTCCTAGATTTGCTGCATTCTGATGTGTGCTGTACACCTCGTGACGGTGGTGTTCCTACTGGTCCTCATGTTTGCAGGGAGCCTACTTTTGTGCTGATGCCCATCACCGCTCCTTCGCCATCTCACCTCTACTTCCCTTGTAAGTTAAATTAATTTGTTACCATGCTTTTTTAATTCTTCGCGTTCCTAGTTTTGCTGCATTCTGTTGTGTGCTGTACACCTCTTGACGGTGGTGTTCCTACTGGTCCTCATGTTTGCAGGGAGCCTACTTTTGTGCTGATGCCCATCACCGCTCCTTCGCCATCTCACCTCTACTTCCCCTGTAAGTTAAATTGATATTAATTTATTATCATGCTTGTTGAGTTCTTCATGTTCCTAGATTTGCTGCATTCTGATGTGTGCTGTACACCTCGTGACGGTGGTGTTCCTAATGGTCCTCATGTTTGCAGGGAGCCTACTTTTGTGCTGATGCCCATCTCCGCTCCTTCGCCATCCCACCTCTACTTCCCCTGTAAGTTAAATGAGTTTGTAACCATGCTTGCTTAGTTCTTTGTGTTCCTAGATTTGCTGCATTCTGATGTGTGCTGTACACCTCTTGACGGTGGTGTTCCTACTGGTCCTCATGTTTGCAGGAAGCATACTTTTGTGCTGATGCCCATCACCGCTCCTTCACCATCCCACCTCTACTTCCCTTGTAAGTTAAATTAATTTGTTACCATGCTTGTTGAGTTCTTCGTGTTCCTAGATTTGCGCATTCTGTTATGTGCTGTACACCTCGTGACGGTGGTGTTCCTACTGGTCCTCATGTTTGCAGGGAGCCTACTTTTGTGCTGATGCCCATCTCCGCTCCTTCGCCATCCCACTACTTCCCCTATAAGTTAAATGAATTTGTTACCATGCTTGTTGAGTTCTTCGTGTTCCTAGATTTCCTGCATTCTGATGTGTGCTGTGCTTCTCATGATGGCTGTGTTCCTACTGATCCTCATGTTTGCTGGGAGCCTACTTTTGTGCTGATGTCCATCTCCACTTATCGCGTTCCTTCGCCATCCCACCTCTACTTCCCTTGTAAGTTAAATTAATTTGTTACCATGCTTGCTGAGTTCTTCGTGTTCCTAGATTTGCTGCCTTCTGAGGTGTGCTGTACACCTCTTGACGGTGGTTGTCCTACAGGTCCTCATGTTTCAGGGAGCCTACTTTTGTGCTGATGCCCATTCCCAATCCTTCGCCATCCCACCTCTACTTCCCTTGTAAGTTAAATGAATTTGTAACCATGCTTGCTGAGTTCTTTGTGTTCCTAGATTTGCTGCATTCTGATGTGTGCTGTACACCTCTTAACGGTGGTCTTCCTACTGGTCCTCATGTTTGCAGGGAACCAACTTTTGTGCTGATGCCCCTCTCCGCTCCTTCGCCATCTCACCTCTACTTCCCCTGTAAGTTAAATTAGTATTAATTTCTTACCATGCTTGTTTAGTTCTTCGTGTTCCTAGATTTGCTGCATTCTGATGTGTACTGTACACCTCGTGGCTAGGGTGTTCCTACTGGTCCTCATGTTTGCGGGGAGCCTACTTTTGTTCTGATGCCCATCACCGCTCCTTCGCCATCTCACCTCTACTTCCTCTGTAAGTTAAATTAGTATTAATTTCTTACCATGCTTGTTTAGTTCTTCGTGTTCCTAGATTTGCTGCATTCTGATGTGTGCTGTACACCTCATGATGGTGGTGTTCCTACTGGTCCTCATGTTTGCAGTGAGCCTACTTTTGTTCTGATGCCCATCTCTGCTCCTTCGCCATCCCACCTCTACTTCCCCTGTAAGTTAAATGAGTTTGTAACCATGCTTGCTTAGTTCTTCGTGTTCCTAGATTTACTGCATTCTGATGTGTGCTGTACACCTCTTGACGGAGGTGTTTCTACTGGTCCTCATGTTTGCAGGGAGCCTACTTTTGTGCTGATGCCCATCACCGCTGCTTCGCCATCTCACCTCTACTTCCCCTGTAAGTTAAATTAGTATTAATTTATTACCATGCTTGTTGAGTTCTTCGTGTTCCTAGATTTGCTGCATTCTGATGTGTGCTGTACACCTCGTGACGGGGGTGTTCCTACTGGTCCTCATGTTTGCAGGCAGCCTACTTTTGTGCTGATACCCATCACCGCTCCTTCGCCATCTCACCTCTACTTCCCCTGTAAGTTAAATTAGTATTAATTTCTTACCATGCTTGTTTAGTTATTCGTGTTCCTAGATTTGCTGCATTCTGATGTGTGTTGTACACCTCGTAACGGTGGTGTTCCTACTGGTCCTCATGTTTGCAGGGAGCCTACTTTTGTGCTGATGCCCATCTCTGCTCCTTCGGCATCCCACCTCTACTTCCCCTGTAAGTTAAATGAGTTTGTAACCATGCTTGCTTAGTTCTTCGTGTTCCTAGATTTGCTGCATTCTGATGTGTGCTGTACACCTCTTGACGGAGGTGTTTCTACTGGTCCTCATGTTTGTAGGGAGCCTACTTTTGTGCTGATGCCCATTACCTCTCCTTCGCCATCCCACCTCTACTTCCCCTCTAAGTTAAATGAATTTGTTACCATGCTTGTTGAGTACTTCGTGTTCCTAGATTTGCTGCATTCTGATGTGTGCTGTACACCTCGTGATGGTGGTGTTCCTACTGGTCCTCATGTTTGCAGGGAGCCTACCTTTGTGCTGATGCCCATCACCGCTCCTTCGCCATCTCACCTTTACTTCCCCTGTAAGTTAAATTTATATTAATTTATTACCATGCTTGTTGAGTTCTTCGTGTTCCTAGATTGCTGCATTCTGATGTGTGCTGCATGTACACCTCGTCACGGTGGTGTTCCTGCTGGTCCTCATGTTTGCAGGGAGCCTACTTTTGTGCTGATGCCCATCACTGCTCCTTCGCCATCTCACCTCTACTTCCCCTGTAAGTTAAATTAATATTAATTTATTACCATGCTTGTTGAGTGTTCCTAGATTTGCTGCATTCTGATATGTGCTGTACACCTCGTGACGGTGGTGTTCCTACTGGTCCTCATGTTTGCAGGGAGCCTACTTTTGTGCTGATTCCCATTTCCGCTCCTTCGCCATCCCACCTCTACTTCCCCTGTAAGTTAAATGAATTTGTAACCATGCTTGCTGAGTTCTTCTTGTTCCTAGATTTGCTGGATTCTGATGTGTGCTGTACACCTCTTAACGGTGGTGTTCCTACTGGTCCTCATGTTTGCAGGGAACCTACTTTTGTGCTGATGCCCATCTCCTCTCCTTCGCCATCCCACCTCTACTTCCCCTGTAAGTTAAATGAATTTGTAACCATGCTTGCTGAGTTCTTCGTGTTCCTAGATTTGCTGCATTCTGATGTGTCCAGTACACCTCGTGACGGTGGCGTTCCTACTGGTCCTCATGTTTGCAGGGAGCCTACTTTTGTGCTGATGCCCATTTCCACTCATCACGTTCCTTCTCATCCCTCCTCTACTTCCTCTGTAAGTCAAATTAGGTTGTTATCATGCTTGCAGAGTTCTTCGTGTTCCTAGATTTGCTGCATTCTGATGTGTGCTGTGCTTCTCGTGATGGCTGTGTTCCTACTGGTCCTCATGTTTTCTGGGAGCCTACTTTTGTGCTGATGTCCATCTCCACTCATCGCGTGCCTTCGCCATCCCACCTCTACTTCCCTTGTATGTTGAATTAATTTGTTACCATGCTTGCTGAGTTCTTCGTGTTCCTAGATTTGCTGCATTTTGATGTGGGCTGTACACCTCTTGACGGTGGTTGTCCTACTGGTCCTCATGTTTGCAAGGAGCCTACTTTTGTGCTGATGCCCATCTCCGCTCCTTCGCCATCCCACCTCTACTTCCCTTGTAAGTTAAATGAATTTGTAACCATGCTTGATGTGTTCTTCGTGTTCCAAGATTTGCTGCATTCTGATGTGTGCTGTACACCTCGTGACGGTGGTGTTCCTACTGGTCCTCATGTTTGCAGGGAGCCTACTTTTGTGCTGATACCCATCACCGCTCCTTCGCCATCTCACCTCTATTTCCTCTGTAATGTTAAAGTAATATTAATTTATTACCATGCTTGTTGAGTTATTCGTGTTCCTACATTTGCTGCATTCTGATGTGTGCTGTACACCTCGTGACGGTGGTGTTCCTACTGGTCCTTATGTTTGCAGGGAGCCTACTTTTGTGCTGATGCCCATCACCGCTCCTTCGCCATCTCACCTTTACTTCCCCTGTAAGTTAAATAAATATTAATTTATTACCATGCTTGTTGAGTTCTTCGTGTTCCTGGATTTGCTGCATTCTGATGTGTGCAGTACACCTCGTGACAGTGGTGTTCCTTCTGGTCCTCATGTTTGCAGGGAGCCTACTTTTGTGCTGATGCCCATCTCCACTCATCATGTTCCTTCTCATCCCACCTCTACTTCCTCTGTAAGTTAAATTAATTTGTTATCATGCTTGCAGAGTTCTTCGTGTTTCTAGATTTGCTGCATTCTGATGTGTGCTGTACACCTCTTAACGGTGGTGTTCCTACTGGTCCTCATGTTTGCAGGGAGCCTACTTTTATGCTTATGCCCATCTCCTCTCCTTCGCCATCTCACCTCTACTTCCCTTGTAAGTTAAATTAATATCTAGGAATATTAATTTATTACCATGCTTGTTGAGTTCTTCGTGTTCCTAGATTTGCTGCATTCTGATGTGTGCTGTACACCTCGTGACGGTGGTGTTCCTACTGGTCCTCATGTTGCAGGGGGCCTACTTTTGTGCTGATGCCCATCGCCGCTCCTTCGCTATCCCACCTCTACTTCCCCTGTAAGTCAAATTAATTTATTACCATGCTTGTTGAGTTCTTCGTGTTCCTAGATTTGCTGCATTCTGGTGTGTGCTGTGCTTCTCGTGATGGCTGTGTTCCTACTGATCCTCATGTTTGCTGGGAGCCTACTTTTGTGCTGATGTCCATCTCCACTAATCGCGTTCCTTCACCATCCCACCTCTACTTCCCTTGTAAGTTCAATTAATTTGTTACCATGCTTGCTGAGTTCTTCGTGTTCCTAGATTTGCTGCCTTCTGAGGTGTGCTGTACACCTCTTGACGGTGGTTGTCCTACAGGTCCTCATGTTTGCAGGGAGCCTACTTTTGTGCTGATGCCCATTTCCGCTCCTTCGCCATCCCACCTCTACTTCCCCTGTAAGTTAAATGAATTTGTAACCATGCTTGCTGAGTTCTTCGTGTTCCTAGATTTGCTGCATTCTGATGTGTGCTGTACACCTCTTAACGGTGGTGTTCCTACTGGTCCTCATGGTTTCAGGGAACCTACTTTTGTGCTGATGCCCATCTCCGCTCCTTCGCCATCCCACCTCTACTTCCCCTGTAATTTAAATGAATTTGTAACCATGCTTGCGGAGTTCTTCGTGTTCCTAGATTTGCTGCATTCTGATGTGTCCAGTACACCTCGTGACGGTGGTGTTCCTACTGGTCCTCATGTTTGCAGGGAGCCTACTTTTGTGCTGATGCCCATCTCCACTCATCACGTTCATTCTCATCCCTCCTCTACTTCCTCTTTAAGTCAAATTAGTTTGTTATCATGCTTGCAGAGTACTTCGTGTTCCTAGATTTGCTGCATTCTGATGTGTGCTGTGCTTCTCGTGATGGCTGTGTTCCTACTGGTCCTCATGTTTGCTGGGAGCCTACTTTTGTGCTGATGTCCATCTCCACTCATCGCGTTCCTTCGCCATCCCACCTGTACTTCCCTTGTAAGTTAAATGAATTTGTAACCATGCTTGATGAGTTCTTCGTGTTCCTAGATTTGCTGCATTCTGATGTGTGCTGTACACCTCGTGACGGTGGTGTTCCTACTGGTCCTCATGTTTGCAGGGAGCCTACTTTTGTGCTGATACCCATCACCGCTCCTTCGCCATCTCACCTCTACATCCTCTGTAAAGTTAAATTAATATTAATTTATTACCATGCTTGTTGAGTTCTTCGTGTTCCTGGATTTGCTGCATTCTGATGTGTGCAGTACACCTCGTGACAGTGGTGTTTAATTTATTACCATGCTTGTTGAGTGTTCCTAGATTTGCTGCTTTCTGATATGTGCTGTACACCTCGTGACGGTGGTGTTCCTACTGGTCCTCATGTTTGCAGGGAGCCTACTTTTGTGCTGATGCCCATCACCGCTCCTTTGCCATCCAACCTCTACTTCCCCTGTAAGTTAAATTGATATGAATTTATTACCATGATTGTTGAGTTCTTCGTGTTCCTGGATTTGCTGCATTCTTATGTGTGCAGGACACCTCGTGACAGTGGTGTTCCTTCTGGTCCTCATGTTTGCAGGGAGCCTACTTTTGTGCTGATGCCCATCTCCACTCATCACGTTCCTTCTCATCCCACCTCATCTTCCTCTGTAAGTTAAATTAATTTGTTATCATGCTTGCAGAGTTCTTCGTGTTCCTAGATTTGCTGCATTCTGATGTGTGCTGTACACCTCTTAACGGTGGTGTTCCTACTGGTCCTCATGTTTGCAGGGAGCCTACTTTTGTGCTGATGCCCATCACCGCTCCTTCGCCATCTCACCTCTACTTCCCTATTAAGTTAAATTAATATTAATTTATTACCATGCTTGTTGAGTTCTTAGTGTTCCTAGATTTGCTGCATTCTGGTGTGTGCTGTACACCTCGTGACGGTGGTGTTCCTACTGGTCCTCATGTTTGCTGGGAGCCTACTTTTGTGCTGATGCCCATCTCCGTTCATCACATTCCTTCGCCATCCCACCTCTACTTCCCCTGTCACTCTTCCTATCTCCCCTCTCCTCCTTCCAGCCACCCCAGCATAAGGGGTGGTCTACCTTCCGTCCTCTGGCTATGGGTAAAGCAAACTGGAGTTGTATGAAGCATGAAGTTGTGTTAAAGGTATTATTGTATTCATACACAGTCTCCAATGGCAATGGCTTTTGTTAGGAACTCACTTTCTCCCTCTTTAGCTGCTAACAGCCTGATCCAGCTAGTATCATAGCAGTGGGACGTCATCATCACGGCTCCATACTGAAACCAATCGATGATGACATCATGATAACATATGTGGTAGAAATTGAAACAGTCTTTCCTGTCTTGGCAGTCTTTCCTCATGAACACTGATGGCAGGAATGCAGCTATTGATCTGTGCTGGGGTTGAATTATTCACCAGACACCACCACTCCCCTCTCCTTCACCCACTCCACTCCCCCCTCTCCTTCACCCACTCCACTCCCCCCTCTCCTTCACCCGCTCCACTCCCCCCTCTCCTTCACTCGCTCCACTCCCCCCTCTCCTTCACCCACTCACTCCCCTCTCTCCTTCACCCGCTCCACTCCCCCCTCTCCTTCACCCACTCCACTCCCCCCTCTCCTTCACCCACTCACTCCCCTCTCTCCTTCACCCGCTCCACTCCCCCCTCTCCTTTACCCACTCCACTCTGCTCCCTCTCCATCACTCATTCCTCCGTGGACACGTGCCCAGACCCTTACCTCCTCCCTCGCGCGAAGGGTCTGGTTCCGAGACTAGTTGTTCACTAGTCTCGGAACCAGACCCTTCGCGCGGGGGAGGATCGTAGGGCCCATAGTATCACTTCTTCAGCTTGTGCCTACAAGTCATGTTGAAATGACAGGCCAAGTTGTGGGGATGGTAGTATGGAAGCAGTATATGCCTCGTTCTCGTCAATTGCAACTTCTCGGACTATTAAATTTAGAAAGCTATATAAGTATATACTTAGATGCCAGCGTTTCATTTCCAAGGTGGGTGGGGCTCTGGGAACAAAACATTTAGCAGGTATTGCGAAGTTAGTCTTGTGCCCAGCCCTTCACGCGCGCCCCCACGCGACTATTGCGATGTCATATTCACGGCCTGGCATAAGTATATTCATAAGGAACCGCCAAACCCATAATCAATTTTGTAGCTGCAACTCTGTGGCGTGGCTTCATTACGGTCAAAAGGTCAGAGCGGTCAAGCAGCTGTACAACGACGGTCAAGATTTGATTTCTTGACCCCGGTAGCAGCTCTGATGGCGTCAATGGGAGTGTCACCCCCCTTGTATTTTAAAGTATGTCTGCGATGGAGCTGGTCTTTCTCGGTACTGGATCTGCCTACCCCTCTCCACACAGAGGCGCCTCCTGCATGGTGCTCCGTTGTTCGGGTTAGTTACTGTTTTGGGCGAACAGCGAAAGTATTGCCAACGTAAAGTCGGGACGATTACTCACCATAGAGCATAGCTAGCTGTCTGCAAGCAGCATGGTCCAATTGAACTTGCACTATGCCTATGGTCTATGTAAACCAAACTCTAATTCAACTATGGCAGTAGCTTCAGTCAAGTGGGCTAGCCACTAGAATTTTCCCCAGCCAGGAACGAGGCTAGCCAGGCATTTGAATAGGCCACTGAGGTAGCTGCTTCAATCTCACCGGTATAGTTCCTATTTTAGAGTGTGCCCATAGCACATAATATTATAAGCAAGTTGATGCAGTAAGAATAATTTGTCTGTCACTTTCAATCTCTGTAGAGTTGGGCTGCTGGATGTTTGACTGTGGGGAGGGTAGCCAGGTGCAGCTGATGAGGAGCTGCCTCAGGCCAGGCAAGCTGAACAAAGTCTTCATCACCCACCTCCACGGAGACCATGTGAGTCCCAGCAAATCTACTATTAGTTTCATACTGCAGTTGTACCAGTGAAACAACTTCCCTTCCCCCCTACAAATAGAGCGCCTACCCTGTGCACTGCGTGCAGAAGCGCTGGATTCAAATAGGCTTTATTTCAGATAAACGTGCTGACATCATTGAGCCAACCGTATCTAATAGTAGGAAAATCAAGTTTAGTAATTTGGACCAAGACCTTGCAATTTTGTGTCCACAGGCATGTACTGACAGACACAGCAATCATTCCACCCTTGCTGCGAATGTGTGTGCGGGCAGCTCTCTGTGCAGAGGTCTGACAAACGTTCACGAGCAAAACCGTTCGTCCTACTGTCTGTAGACATTGATATGCCTCAAAGGTCTAGCCTCGTTCACCATGTCTGCATGAATCCGGTGTAGCTCCTTACTCTGATACATCAACCAATAGTGTCCCTGGCGAGCACTGGGTCCACCCAGACATCTTGTCAAGAAGGTTGTGTGCATCACAGTCTAGTCCCACCCTCACTTCCTTTACCATGTCACACTTGCAGTACTCAGTTGTGTAGTCCCGCCCCCAAACCCCCCACTTCCTTTACCATGTCACACATGCAGTACTCAGTTGAGTAGTCCCACCCCCAAACTCCTCACTTCCTTTACTGTGGCACACATGCGTGTAGTCCTTCCCCCAAACCTCCCATGACATGTACACATCAATCTTGATAGCTATTGCATTCAGGTGGTCTGTACAATGAACCGTTTCAAAGCAGTAGTAGTCTAGTACTGACTTAGTCTCGTTCCCAGACCTTTCATCCAGAGCATACGTATATCGCTTCCGGTATACATGCGGATGATACTAAAAGCGATCCACACTGTGGTTGGTTGGGTCTGTGACCAAGACAAGTACTGACTCAGAGACATTGTGGAACAGTCTACAAGAGGCCATACTGTTCTGATAGTTAGATTTCAGTCTTCCCTCCAATGCCTCTTCCCCCTCCCTATTCTCCTGTTCAGCTGTTTGGACTACCAGGTCTGTTGTGCACCATAAGCCAGAACAGCCCAAGTGAGAGACCACCAGTTGAAATCTATGGCCCTGTTGGATTGCGGCAGTACCTGCGTGTGGCTCTCAATCTCTCCCGTTCTCAGCTGGGGTTCAATTATATTGTACATGAGCTACACCATGATGTCAAACCTGGGGAAATTGATGGAATGGTATGTTGTGCATCCATGTGTATGTATATTAGTATGGTGTGTGTGTGTGTGTATGCGTGCACTTGCACATGTGAATGTGTGTGTGTGTGTGCACGTGTTGTGTGTGTGTGCGTGTGCGTGTGTGTGCATGTGTGTGGTGTGTGCATGTGTTGTGTGTGTGTGTCGTGTGTGTGCACGTGCATGGTGTGTGCATGTGTGTGTGTGTGTGTGTATGTGAGAGATTTCCTCTCCCCAGTGGCGTAGCCACACCCGGGCCTGCCCGGGCACGGGCCCGGGCAACTCGGTTCTGGGCCCGGGCAATAAACATTCCGAAAGGTTATTATTGCATGAGTACATGGCATGGGCTACTGACAAGAGTAACAGTGAGTCTGGTTCTGATGATAATCAGTCAGATGATGATCCAGTACTGAAAGAAACCTCGTGTCAGTTGTGAAGAGACATCCGGAGCGACTAGTCCCAGCGGTCCACCATCGACTACAGGTGCTCCAACGGTTCAGCCCCCCCCCCCCCCCCCCCCGGCCCCCACGAGAGCCCATCCTGATAACTGAAAAGTTAAGGCGAAAAAATTTTTCCGCGACTGATCGGCGCTCTGTGCCTCTATGCACTGCCTTCGGCAGCGTGCATGCATAAACAGTGCCCTACCAATCCAATATTCCTGGCTACGCCACTGCCTCTCCCCCAAGTAATAGTGTACATGTGCTTCCAGGTATAGACTTGCAAAAAGCAGCAGATCAACAACAAATGTGCAGTATGACTTTGAAAGTGTATGCCAAGAGAAGGACATTTCTAGGTAACAACTATCCACTAATGTTTCTTTGCTGACTGATACTCCAAGTCATACGTAGCTTGTCACTACTTGCAGCACTGTTCATCAGGAAATTTGAAGTGTTCCTTGTGTCTTCAACTCTTCCATACTCTTGTCTTTTCTGCAGGCTGAGTGGTGTCCGGATTACAGTGCAACTGGAGAGAGGCATCCTCAGGAACTGAGCGGAAGGACAATACACAGAAATGAGCAAGGCTACTGGGATGTGTAAGTGTGGAAGCGAGACTGCAGTTTCAGTCATAGATGACTTACAACCTTAACCCATTAACTGGTCAGTTTTTTTCTCTGGAGGTCACCTTTTAAGCATACCATATTTCCAGTTCTCTCCGGTTTTGGCCACCAGACTTCACACATGGTCATGCAGTCATCTTGCACACAACAGTTGCTGATAGTTAAAAATGCCATAACTAAAATGTATGTGCCCAATCTGCTAAGTTTTGTCACCTTCAGTGATAGTGACCATATGGTATCCTATACATTCAAACACAGCTGTTATAATTGCAGTATGCTCTCACACATGCTTATGTGTACACTTCCTGCAGTTGTCACGAAGGTTTGCTGAAGATGACTGCAGCCACTCTGAAACACAGGATAGTCAGCTTTGGCTATGTGATCACTGAAGATCCCCTGCCTGGAAAGTAAGAGTTAATTGTGATTCTCGTTCTTGCACAGCCTGGATATAGTGTTCCATGCACATAGCTGTAATCACATCCAACTGCTTTGCAGGCTTCTGGTAGAGAGGTTGAAGTCAATGGGAGTCCCTCCCAGTCCACTGTACTCCAAGTTGAAGCAAGGAGAGGCCATCACAACCCAAGAAGGAATACATGTTAGCCATGCAACTGTCTCCGGTAGCATTCTCTCTGACATTCAACTATGAACAGTCAGTCAGAGGCCATGGTTAGGTCAGGTCTCTTTCTCAGCGCTTCCCTTCTAATTTTCAGCGAGGGTATGGAGTTGATAATTATATGTGTATCCATCACCATACCATACTGTACAGGTGTCGCCTGCTGAGGTACTGGGTCCTCCCCGTCCTGGGAGGAAGCTAGTGATTCTCGGAGATACCTCTGACAGTTCTGACATAATGCCTCTTGCGATGGATGCTGATGTGCTGGTACATGAAGCAACCAATGAAAATTCTCTTGGACAGAAGACGCAACAAAATGGGCACTCCACTCCTGGCAAGTTACATGTTATGTGTACAAGTACAGTACGTCAGATGTTGACCTAGGTTCACTGTGTTGCTGTATGATCTCTTTCTCTTGAGAGGAAACAATGCTTCTGCTCGCTGGATTGCATGTGCACACAATTGTTCCTTAAGTTACTGCTTAAATTACGAGACAGTATTGAGTCATGATGCATGATTGTGGTTAGTCAATCTCTTTTGAGGGGAGATTCCACGCTGCCCACCAATAGAGGAACCCTGACCAACATATAATTATGTAGCTGTGTTGTGTCACCTTAGTATCACTGGGGCAAGCTGTGAGTGAGCCACAAGATAGCTGCTTATGGGGCATGAACCGATGTGAGAGTAACACCTGAGGCATTGTTATCAAATGTGACCACTATATAGGTCATGCACGTGACTTTGTATGATTGACTGGAGAATGCAGATTCGGTTCAGGTTGTCAGGGTTTCATTTAGAATGGGGACAAAATCATAGAAAGGGCCGGGGGCAGCAAAGACGCAAGTATGGGCAAATACCCCCTTCCATGCACCCCAAATGCCCCCTTTCATATGCACCCCAAACCCTGATTGTCTTCATGCATAAACAACATTATGTCTCCCTTGATATTATTTTTCCTCCTACAATTTACATCCATACACACACACATGTAGCCATGGCTGCCAGTTTCTGCCAGCAAGTGCGTGCCAAGCAGCTGATTCTGACCCATTTCAGTCAGAGGTACAAGTGTGCAGGTGATGCTGTGGGTCCAGGAGATGAGAGTGTCGAGAAACTGGTGGCAGAAGCCAGGGATGCTCTAGGAAGTGCGACTGTAACTGCTAGTGTTAGTGCAGCAGAGGATTTAAAAACATATTGCATTCCAGCTAAGAAGTGAAGGATTTGCATAGTATTTGATAGTAATACATGCTCATTCATGTGATATTGCAAGCTGCAGGTACATGTATGCATGTATATACTGCATGTTGATTCTCCAACTCAGACTGTACGTTGGTATATATGGTTAGCCTCGTTCCCAGGTGCTTGCATTATCAAACACTTGGGAATGAGGCTATATAATTATGAATCATGATGCCACCGGCCCCAAACGAATGAAGGAAGTTAAACTACACAGCAGAGGTACACCTCCAATATTGTTGTGTACTACTGGCCATGGGGTGTTACTGCATGTACATATTCTGGATTCCCACTAGAAGAAATAGTTAATATTGGGACAACGTACAGCTAGTGCTATGCCGGCACTTCACATTATGAACACAATAACAATCAGAAAGTATAATAAACCCATGATAATAGACTCGTAATACCTAATTGTTGCTGCTCAAACAATTATTATGCATGCAGTATGCATACAAGAATCACAGAACTCCATGCAAACCCCACCCCCATGATGCATGTGCAGCCCAACCAACCATGCATATGCATGTACCCGCCCCACTCCAACCTGTGGGGCCACGCCCCATATATATGACTGTATGCAGCCCTGGCCAGACACCTGCTCCCATATGCAAATGTACACCACTGACACTATCCCACTAACTAGTCTCACTATCCCACTAACTAGTCTACAATCATTTACTGTTTGGGACCTTCTTGGTTCACTACTAGAACCTTGCAGCAGCACTCTCAATTGGTAGTTGGTGAAGTGGACCGGCTGCATGCATGAGCAAGTTATATAAGAGTCCAGTTGTGTTCAAGCCATTAGCTTGGGTGCACAGGGTCAAAGTGAAGTGAGCCCTCTGAATACCTTTTGTATACTGCTATATGCAGGGAAGGTTCAGGATGTTCTGATTTGAATGATTGACAGCAAAACTACATTGATAGCCTATAGTAGCCACAATGAGGTGGGGCTGCTCCTAACTGTACTTGATACGAATAACTTTACTGAGTTCTTCCACCACTGAGCTAGCATGTGTCTTTGTTAGGTATGGCTGGATGAGAGTCACCAGTTGTGCCAGTGATTTCCAGGTCGGGTCCATCCTGGCACATGCTAAAGTCACATTTCCAGAACTCTGCATGAAAGAGGAGCAGTCTTGGTGATCGATGGATACATGTATCAGTTCATGAAACCATAGGTTTCACACATTTCATTATCGTGCTGAATGGTTCAACAAAAGGAGGTGCTGCATGTGACAGATTCCAGCTGATACATATACATGTATTGCCCACAGACTTATAGACGAGAATGGAACTATACTTAGGCTATTCTAACCAATCAGGTTACAGTATTTATGGGTCATATATCCTGTGGCAGGCCGAACGCACATACTGTAAGCCAGGGATATAACCTATACATATTCCCTTCACCGGGCAGGCATTACAGGTACCATACACTAGCATACCTGATTCCGGAGCCATTCCAGAAGGCTGGGAGGAATTTGGGCCAGAAGTGCCAATTTCTCAGGCTTGGCGTCAATTTTGTGTATTAGATGATCAGTGATGCACCCAGCCAGGGAGAGGAGCTCCTGGCTGACTTTGCTCTTGTCGCTGATACCTAGGAACACCTGTGTACACATAGGCAACATGGAACTGTGACTTAATAACACTGCTTTGTAAATCAGATAAACTGTTGTAGAGGTCAATTTAAGCATAATTATGTGTGTAGAGGTCAATGTCAATTTTAATTTTGTGTACATGTGTAGATGTGCGTGTGCGTGTGTGTGTGTGTGTGTGTGCGTGTGTGCGTGTGTGCATGTGTGCATGTGTGTGTGTGTGTGTGTGTGTGTGTGTGTGTGTGTGTGTGTGTGTGTGTGTGTGTATGCATGCGTACATGTATACATGTGTGTGTGTTCGGCACACCTCTCTCCCATGGTCCCCGTGTCCTGAAGCAAAGAGGTTGAGTACCCAGTGCCTCTTGATGCTATCACTGTTCAGCTCCCAGAGTTCAGCAAGGAGGAAGATGAGGTCTCCGAGCTCTGACACCTCCACATTCGGCACAGCACCTGACGCATGCTGCTTCAGAGCTACAGAGTTCACTGTCACTATATTCGGTCCAGAAGATCCCACCAAACACAAATTCACGGCTTCACACAGAAACTGAAATTGGAATGCAATGGTAGGCAGTAACTACTTGCTGCATACAGCATGTTCTGTAACATATTTTGACGTGGACCATAAGCTAACCTAGTACGAGCAGCATGGGAACAAGGCTAGCTGTACATACGCATCAGCTAGTGGATGCAATCAGAGTCTGCTGAAGTGACCTACCAGGAGTGCAGTTGCCATTAATTCAAAGTTGTACCATAATGATACATGTTATGCCGTCTAATATACTCACTCGCACCAACAGTAATGGATAACAAGTAGCTTTACTCGCTCAGTTACTTCCTAATTCGCCTATTGGCAGTCTGTCGCCAGGTACGTATATAGCTGCTTCACGATCGCGTCTGCAGCTCCCGATCGTGTCCGCTTTATCTCTTGCACCATCCCCCATCTCTAATCACTATGCAAAGGACAGATTGTCCAATACCACAGACCTTTACTCTCTTCTGTTGCAGCTGCGAAGGAATTTGTTCCAGGCGAGGCTCCGTCACCAGGAAGGTGCCCTTCTTCAGAGCACCTCTTACCCAAGTGGGAAAGAAGGCAACCACATTCACAGCACTCTTCATCTGTAGTGCTATCTCTGTGAAGAGGAGGAGCTCGAAGTAGGTTTTCACCACAGTGTTGCCGGGCACAGGGAATGCCTGCACAATGTCCACTAAGAATCTCCTTCCATGAGGCCTGCAAGGGAAACACATGGTGTTTGAGTAGCTATCATCCGTATTTACAGAAAGCACAGTTTGATAGAGAGATGCTCCATGAACACACGTCAGTTTACATACAGGTCAACAATGTACAAAGGTAACTAATATGGAGATACAATACATACGTCTTCACATGTATAACCCTTCCGACCCACAGCAGAAGTCTATTTCAGCCTCTAGCTAGGCAGCTGCTGCTACAGTCGGTTACATCTGAACGGGAAGTCTGTGACAATTAACGTTGTGATAGAAAGCAACCCGGTTTTACAGCGCAGGGAGGCCGGTTTTAGAACTTGTGCACAGGCTAATTGCAAGGACTAGCCATCCTACCCCTTTTGAACGTCTCAGTGATAATGTATGTGTATGTAGTAACCCCGAGCTATCTCTTAAAGAGTGTGCAGTTGCTCTTCCCTGCAAGGACTGCAAAGGGGTAATTACAGGCCGTTGCATGTGCTGTCCTAGAAAATGGCTTTGTTCGGCTTTCTGATGCCTTTCGCTCAGCTTTCCCAGGTGCTACTTACCACTCCTGACTCGCACTGGAGTGTTGCGCTGTACAAAGGCTTTAACTACCTCCAATACAATGACAGAGCCACCATTCTGAACGTAAATCGGGACGATGCAGCCGGATTCAGACTTGACTCTTTAACCACACATTGATTGCATCGCAGCCCTGTCGTCCGGGGGAAGGAAATATTGGCTACACGAACTGATTTTGTCAATAGCTATCCTTCGCTGCTCCAAACAACCTCATACAATTTCTCTGCTACCCAGACTACTGGACTACTCTGTGTTGGTGTTGTCAAGGGTAGTGGTGTGTTTCCCAAAAACCGCCCAGCATGCTGCTGACTATGACATGTTGGAGAAGACAGCAGTAAGACCAGCATTCCTCAACCCTACAACTAGTCACCCTAAGGTCATAGAATGCATCAGAGTTGATGGGGCAACTGACGAAGGACCTTCCCACCTTGAGGTCCAATTCTGGTGGACACTGCTGCGTCATTTTAAGAGACCTACATTTGCTACTCTTGTGACAGCTCGGTGTAGCGGGTCCAGTTATTTGAATCAAGTTGTTACTTCAGAATGGGTGTTTGGCCCCAGCTCATTCCTATCTTTTTATCCCTTCCAACTTGAATGGATCGTGTTTTGATCCCGTCCGTGGGACGGTTGACCAGCAGAGGCTAACAGCAAACCTGGATACTGCCACTGATGTCTACATTTCTTGTTGTGATGGTGCTCCATGTGGAGAGTCAGTGATTCACCTAGTCAAGGGAGCTGACTCTTCTAGAAATCAAGAACTTCGAGCTTCTGCTCTGATTTTCCTTAAAGGGACTATGGCCTCAAAGGACAGATTGAGGAGGGAGAAACCATATGACTATGAGCTTATCAACCAGGTATGGGAGATCAGGAACCGGCACATGGCAAAAAATGTTCCAGGCCAGTACATTTTATATTTGAAGTGTTGTCAACAAGAGGAATTTTGCCACCCTCTTTGTTCCAGCCAGCACAATCCTCCCTCTGTCCGGTTTCCTGACATTGGCTATCTTCCGTATTCTGTTCCAGATCTTACATTTCAATGGGGCAGCTCTGACTGCCCGAAATGGGAGGGTCAGTGCTACGGTCACTTCTTGGACCCCAGGAAGGCTGTGACCTCACCGTTGTCTCCCATCCCTTTCTCTGCGAGCTGCATCCTTTTCTCAGCGCCTGGAAAGCCTGTTTTCTCTCTGATCAGGCGTTTCACTATCTTTACGCTCTCTGTAGCGTTCTCTTCGACGTTGAAGCCATTTTTGTCTTCTGTCTTCGGCACTATCCATGCTCGTGAACGTTTTCTTTTATCGTAGCACAATTACATGTGGCAATTCAATTTTAATATCGCAGTTCGCAGTCAGTTCGAGTAATTTGAATGCAACATATATATACCACCGGCCGTAATTTTATCGGTTGCAACAAAACTGTGGGGCTCGCTCAGGCTCGCCCCAATTAATGTGTCGACATTACTGATAACACATGGACTTTTGGGGGACACTTAGGCGAGGAGCATTTGGTAATTTGTGAAGCTTTTATGGGGCACTTTGGTAACAAGATGTGCCCAGTAGAGCATTTTCCCCGTGTGCTGTTTGCAGCAACGTTCGATGCGCACACTGTGCATTATGAACACCTGCAGAAGACCCAGTAGGGTCGAAACGTTGCATTGAAATGATGAACTGTTAACACCTGGCTCATCGCGGACCACTCCACATCTAACTTATGGAATAGCAGACACCATTTGACCTACGTATGTTGAAATTAGGAGCCCATAATGAGAAGGAGCGTCCAACAACAACATGTACAATAACAACGCTGGTCTAACAGCACTTGAATATACCGTAGTCGTGCGTTATTAGGCGCATGTGCCTATAACTCCACAGGAAGGAAATATGCGCCTATAAGCGAGATGCGCCTAATAACACATATAATAATGACATTCCTCGAATAGGAAGCACGCTTCAATTCGAATATAGCTGTTTTCCACTCCGAAGGATCGAAAATGGCAGAGTTTCTGGAAGAAGACTGCAGCGCTTACCTGGGACGAGAGTTGAACCTGCGCCTAACAGCGAATATGCGCCTATAAGTGAGATGCGCCTAATAACGCGCGACTACGGTATGAGAGTGTATTCATGGAATATGTATACCTCGCGCGCCTTGTGCTGCGCCTCATTGCTGTCCATGCCAATACTTGTGCAGTCGATGATGCCATGTGCTATTACAAAATGGGAGGAGCTAAGAAACCGATAATAGGAAATAGCTGAAATAACAGCAAATGGAACTGGTACTCCAGTATGATATTTTTCATTGAGTATGACGTCTGCAAATGCCTTAGCTAACCTAGTTTTTCAATATTTTTCGCCAACAGATACAACACAGACCATGAAGGCATTGCTTCACCCCTGCTGCACATGCGCACGCAGGGTAACAATGCTGGTCTTTCTACTGTGCATGTGTGTCATCACAATATCAAGCACGCATTGTGCCAGTGCAGAACTGCACTGAAAACTTACTTGGGTAGGACAAGTACATCCTGAGTAGAGTCTGCCGGTTGCTTCTCGGGGTCATGCTCAGTACGGATGTAGGTCATCTGGAGATGGCAGAATGTACATGCACAGTCATGCAGTGTCAACAAAGGAATGTCAACTTTCAGTTCAATGTTGTGATCAAGGTAAGCTAACATTTGAAGCACAATAGACATGAGAATGTGGTAAGGTTTGAACCAGGTTTGAACCAGCTCATTCCCAGGGCAACCAGGGCACGTGTCCATTAGCCTCGTTCCCAGGGCAACTGAAAACGGTGCGAGCCTGGGAACGACGCTATATACCAGGCTATGTGCCCATCCATTTGTGTTGATAGAGTAGAGCTATTGGCTCAGCTTGCTACTACGACCGCACTGCATGGTAAGACAGCCCAACCTGGTTGAAGCAGTTGCACTCAGTTCACTCAGGTAGGCATCCAATAATCGCAACAAAGACTACTGGACAACATATGGACATGTATTGTGACTCTTATTACCAAATTAATGTACCTGATAGAGAAAGCCCATTAAATTTCTACAGATGGAGATAAGCTCTTCCGTAGCAGATCTCCTTGCAACTGTGCCCTAGAATAGTGTGAGCACACAGTATCCATCAACAGCAGGACAGCAAGAATCTACTGTTGTCACGGAGACACACCCTTTTCAGAAAATCCAGCATCTGCACAATGGAACTCTCAAAGAGATGATGCCACATGAACCCGACTAGCCCTACATAGGGAAGAAGTATAAGGCCTTCTATACCTCCAGTTACTACAGTATGCGAAAAAAAACCCGGAGGTGTAGAAGTCTGGGAACGAGGATAAGTGTGTCATTTCTTTCGACAGTGCAGAGCTCACTCACAGTTTAATGTACAGATATAAAAGTACCTTTCACAGACTGAATATGTGGGATATCAGAGATGTACTGCAACACAAAGCGATGAAGGTGGAGACACTGCGGACGGGAGAGACGAACAGAAGTAGCCTTCACAGCAGGAAGGAATGCCAGTTAGGCGTGAAGATACATTTATGCCTGTTACTCATGCTAATTACCCACACAGCAATACTATCTATTATACCAATCAGCATTGTCCCACTTAACCCCCACTTATGAGTGTTGATTCAAGGGTCGATATCACATCTTTTAACCCAGACCCTTCATATGGAGTATCCAGAGTGCAACTTTCATTTATTACAAGTCTACAGTATAATTATACCTTTTCAGGACTATCTCTACATCTGTAGGCAGCCTGCCAGGCACAGTGCATCAACAGAGAATTGTATGACAGTGTGTGTGGTAGCAGCTTGAGAAGAGGGCCCAACTGGAATACAACCTTTCTGTGACCTGTACCAGAGAGACAATATGCATCATGCTCAACAGTTGCACGTGTGGACGCTGGATTCTACTCCAGTAACCCGGCTTAATACTTGTAAACTAAGACAAGATCGCAAAGTCCTTGAATTGAAATTGGCTAAAGTGCAAACACACAAATATTTTAGCATTAAGATGTAGCTCTTCAAACCATACTTCCTGTAGCCCACGCAATATTAGCTCATGAATGTCCTCTCACAACTTGTGGCTGCCGGGCTGGACTACTTGTCATGAATACTGACAGCTTCCATGCAGCAGATAATCCACTTAGAAACCCCTCCAGATGCAATCTGGGTTCAACCCACATCTGATGTGGGTTACATAAACCAGTTTCCAATCCAGATTAGAGTGTTTACATGATCCAGTTTACTTTCATCCGGATCCTGAACTGGTGCCTGGTGTAAACGGGACTTTAGTGATTTGTGACTGCGGGTTCTGCAATGTTACCACCACTCCACACTCTCGTTTGCTTAGCCAGTTGCCACCGAGTTTACTATGCAAACTCCCCACCAAAGGATGCTGCAATCTACATACATGTACCACCTTCGCTCTTGCTATGATATACAAACCTGCAGAACCTCCATTACTGGTGTGGGGCAGCTTGCCAATGTTTATTGGCTTGACATCAACATTACATTCATTTTAACATTCATTTTCCAACACCACTCTCAGAAATTCATCTCTTATTAGCGATGCTGTAAAGCGCTCACAAAGTCCGCTAAATAAAGTACGTACATGCAGCTATCATAGCAATACAGTATAGGGGGTTAGAGCAAGGAGAGGAACAATGGGTCAGAGCTAGCTATAGGACCATACCAATGGGAAGCAATTACAGCAAAGAGTAATGGGGTGGAAGTGTATACCGGCAAAAAGGAAGAGTACATAATCGTGACAGCTATGAACTCACTGAGACAATGACACGCACTCACCACCATCTTCCTCCCGACCAGCATGTGCATCATCGGAGAGCTGAGCAATGATTTCAGCAGGGACGTGATTCTCAACCAGCCACTGACCCACACAGTGAGCTATCAGGGCAGGGCCATTGGCCTCCAGCATTGCTGCACTCACTCCACCCTTCTCAACTGCACGTATGCATAGAGAGATTGCCCACGTGACTTACAAATAGCACCATCCCAGAAGACCAAAAGCACATCGAGCTATAACGTACCTTTGTGAAGCAGGTGAACCTCCAGGACACTAACGTCAGGTATTTCAGTGCCTCCATCTTCCATCTCGCAAACAACAAACGGAGCAGGGGGCAGTCTTCTCATAGCTTCCTGCCTGATAGTGTTGGAAAGGAGGGTGAGAGCTTCAAGGTGGTGGATCAGTCGGATCCACCGCTCCCTCTCTGCTGTCACTGTTTCCCAGGCTTCTTCCTCCTCTCTGGTCTGCACGAGGACAAACGTTGAAAACTGTAAGATTTTTCTCATGTTTTGACCACATGCTATTGACTTCCAGTATACAAATCACAACCACTTAATATTGTACACTTAATACAGATAGTCCTATACAGTGACAGAGCTAGCCTCATTCCCAGGGAGGTGAAATGTTTCTTCTCCTACATACCAATAGCCTGGGAATGAGGCTAACTCAATGATGGGTCTATCAGAACAGCTTCAATAATAGTGTAACTGAGCAGACTGCACATTCCATCTCCACATGCATGTCTGCTTATGTTCTACATACATCTCCTGTAATACCATACCTGTGATCCGGAGTCAGTCCCACTGGAAAACTTCTGACAGAGGAGACCGATCAGTAGTGCATGTCCTACACTGTGTGTATGGGCACACTGCAGTCCCACCTCAGACCACATCTCAGCCTCTTGCTGCTCAACAGGAGGCTCTGTATATCCGTACAATTTACGATAAGAGCTATGACTTTGAGCGAATATTACATAAATAAATTCTTGCCTGATAGTTTGGTGATGACTGTGATCATTCTGTGCATGCGGTGTAGCAGAATGGAGGGATTGTTCTCCTGAAGGTTTCCGTTCAGAAACACTCTGCATGAGAGGGACTGCAAGGCACACACAAGTACTTCATCACTTCTGTGCATATGCAGTTACACGCAGGTGACAAAGTGTATGCTTACTAGTAGGGTTTTGACAGGGATCCCACATTTCTGAAACAAGTTGCTGACGTCATACTCAGGTACATCCTTGCCGATCAGTGCCTGAATGTCAACAACATTATGTTTACAAACATGATTATGTGTACAGAGTAGAAACATGAAGCATAGAGATCTACTGCTACATTACGTCAATCACTCACCAAAAACAGTCCATACCCTGTGGCAATAGAAAGAAAAGAACTCCTTATTATACACCTGTATGTTGTTAAATAACTCACACTTTACCTATATCAAGCAGAGCGGTTTCCGAGAGGCTACTCTTCAGGTTAAGTAACACTGGTCCAGACGGTACTTCCGACCCACCAGCTTCATGACTCAAGACGCAGCTGCCAACCTTCTCTGGCAGATCAAAGCAACTCGTAAGGTCTTTCAAACCAACATTCTTTATGACTTGCTTCTTGGGAGTGAAGGCAACAAAGTACTTCCTCACAACATCCGACAGGCTCTTGGACAGTTCTGATGGTACTCCACACAACTGAGTCAAATGCTAAAGAACAAAAAGTAACACTGGGAATCAAGTACAGATTTGTATTAATCTTATCACAGGAAACATCACCCCCCCCCCCCCCCCCCCCCCCCCCCCCCCCCAACGTGTATGGATGGTACACACAGAGCAGGTGGTTGGCGACAACTATAATTTAACATTTTTCATTACCAGACAAAGTCAAAATAATTCCCTGTTACTGAATTTGAAGTATGTCAGAATGTTAAATTGTGACCACCACAGCATATTCAACAACTACATAATTATATTTCAACAGTATAATAAAAGTGCACAATAAGTGTTTCTTCAGGTCTCAGATGGTTCTTGGCAGACAGGAGGACCTGAAGAAATAGACGGAGGATACTTATTATGCTGGCGTTGGCCATAGTCTGACAGCAATCGTTCATTGCCACCACCAGGTAATTACCTATAGCTCGAAAGAGTGACTCAACATCACTCCGGTCAGGCTGGTCTGGATTCAGCTTCCAGTAAGTCAAGTAATCCAGCTCACGAGGAAGGCTTTGCTGGTGCAGCACCACAGGGATCACAAACTGGGTGTGGGTAGCTAGCATCTTTTCACAGCTGTAGCGCAGTTCAAAGAGGCAGTAGTCACTCTTGTGGAAGTGCTCTGACAGAACCAGTATGACCTTGCAGCTTCTGTCAATGGAGTTCTTGATGTTCTCTATGATTGAGCAGCCTGGGAGGAAGTCCCTGTGGTGCCAGCACACTTTGAAACCTTTCTGCTCCAGTGGCTGGTAGAGGTAGCTATCAACAATGCCCAAGTCTGGGTCAGCAAATGAGAGGAAGACATCGTATTCACAATTACCTGTAGTTGTCAAGAAGTGTGGACAGGAGTGATCAGATGCACATGCAACAGAGATTATTTGGAAAACAGCCCAGGGTTCCATTACCCTGGCAAGTGCTTGAGTAGTCTCGGTATCAGACCGTTGCATGCGGGTCTGGTACCAAGACTAGTGCCTGAGTAGCCTCGTTCCCAGGTGCTCGGCCTGGGAACGATGCTAGTGCCTGAGCTATATGCCTTATGCACAACATTTGCAGCTATGAAGGGTTTAGCTTCCAGAAACCTCTACAGGAACAACCTCCCAACCTGTAAAACCTTGAAAGTCTGAGCTTGAGCATCAGGAATGGTATGCATGAGAGGATAGACATCCCCAATCTGAGATGCAGCCTATCTGTACAATGGTGTAAAGTATTTATGTTACCATAGCAATACAACCCGGGAATTCCAGTAAGATATGAGCAGAGATATAGTCTACATTAGCATGAACAGTTAGAACTAACTTCCATCTGGCTGATCCATTATCGCTATCGGTAATAGATGTCTGTAAGTCGATCTAATCCTCTTCCTCAAGCCGCTGCATTTCTTCCACAAACAAACCACTGCACCAACTGTCACAAGAAAGAGAATGATGGCGGTGGGTGTTCCTAGTGCTGCTGCGATCACTGTTTTCCTGTCAGTAGAACTCGTGGTGTTTACAGGAACATGACCACTAGGAAGCAAGTTCTCTGAAATGTAAGACAACTCTTTATTGACACTCACTGATCCAAGTACTACCCACACAAATAGCTCACAACTTCTTGATATGTATACTCCTATCATTACCTAGCAGTGAAAATATATAGGCCAACAACTAGTATAGGCTTTCAAATACTTTCTAAACCCTTCATTGTTACATGTACATGCAATCTGATTCAGAGGCATGTACCTTCTGTGGACACTGGTTGCAGTAGACTGCCACCAGCAAATGCATACATGTTCCTCATCGACGAGCCACTGCCAGTAAACCCAAACACTTGAACACCAATCCTTGCTCCAGGATTTGTATGCTGTACGGTATGGCTTGCACGGACGGAAGCCGGTGTGTGTCTGGCTGCCACGAATGCAAGGGTTTCTCCAATCTTAAACTCAACAAAGTTCTCTACTGGGCTGCCATCCAACACAACTGTGCCACTAAGATTCAAATACTCAGCAGGTAGTACTATTGTAAGAAAGTACTGATTAGGATCGTTGCTATGTATTCTGTTCAGATGATAATAATATCTGGGATCTGGAACAATGTATTGATTGCGGTACTGTTCCACTGGTGGGATAGTAAAGATAGTTGAATACTCGGGACCTCTTTGAAGCAAAAGCTGTGTTGTCAATGTGATTGGGAAGTTGTGTGCACGAATCATATAAGCCACTGGGTCTGTCTGGACAATTACGTCATTAAGGTCATTCCTTGGGGTACTTTGAGCTACAGTGTAAGATTTGTATAGTGAAAAAGAGGAATTCCACACATACCATGTGTTTGAGCCTACTTCAGTACTATCAGTGTTGATAATATATTGCATAGATCGAGTGTAGACTCCTTCATAGTACGACTGTGGGTGGCGCGCAAAAGGCAGTAGATTAAAGGAAGAATCGAATATGTTTGTGAACACTATGTATGTGTAACCCCAGCTGGTGTCAAGCACTTCATAAGTTGGTTGCACAGTGTATCTGATGTCATTCGGGGAGCAAGCAAGTTTATGCACTCTGCCAGCATAGACTTGGATGGGCTTAGTTGCATACACTATAGTGTTTGTGTATGTCTCACCACGCTCTGTCACGTGACAAGGTAGTTCAGTGTTTGAAGAGCGAGACTCCAACACAAGAACACCGGAACACCTCATTGCACTGCTGACATTTCGGCCAGCTGCTATTGACAGTGCACTATCTGCCAGACACCGGGGATTTCCCTGGGCTTCAAAAGATAGTCCATAGTGTGCTGCAGAGTTGACAGATGGCTTAATGCAGAAATTAGTGAGCTCTGATGGGAAGTTAATGATCAGAATCTGACTTGGGATTGTCCTCGGTGTATTGCTAACAGGAAGATACGATTCATCTTCTGTGATCACAATGTATGGCAGTCCAGGGCCAGTTGATACAGGGTAGGTTGGAAATAGAGATGTAGAATTTTGAATTGAGCTCAAAACATGAACGGAAATGAGTTTATGGCCAACCGTCTTTATTTCTACTGGTTGGTCAATCCAAGCAATGGTTGACATGTTTGTCACAAGCTCACCAACATCATTGAGGAACACTGTTTGAAGATCAAACACTGTGGTGTTTTGAGGTGCAACAAAAGTAGTGTGGTTATGGGGGAATGACAGAGGGGGACTATAGATGCTGTAGGATAAGATCACTTCAACTAAAGATGTGTCATTTGTTGTTATCAACAACAGCTGCATGGAGTAGTCTGTCAAGTTGCAGTCGCGATGCCACTCCACCCAGATCGGAATCTTAAACTCAGTCCCGAAGTTATCTCCAAGTGCACCTGAATTATCATTAGCAATAAGTCATGCAGTAAAACTTTCAACCCCACTGTATAAATTGGCACACACTATTTGAACCTAGGAAGTCACAGTGAAGGAAAGGATCATAGTGTTCACACAATTACCCAACTCACCTGAAGGAGCCCCGACAGAAACTATAAGCACAGCAAAGAGGTGAAGGGCATACATCTTGCTAGTGGTCTATTCACTTCCAGCACTTTCATATTACCAAGAGACTACGCTGATTTAAATGTCGTTTGAAGGGAGTCCACCCTGAGAATAATCACTACTAACTCACGTCAAGTGCTTCTTGCAAATTACTCCCTTACACACAAGCACTAAAAACTCTGTCATGAACTAGATCAGGTAGCAAAGCCATATCACACCACAAGGAGTTGTGCTATTGAATTTCATCTACGAGAGGAGGCCCAACACATTCAGTTTCAGCGTACATGTCTAGCATCCTCACTGCCCATGTACAATCATGCACGGTGAATATGCAGACAGAGGTGGTATGCTGCTTGCGAATGCAAACTCAGCAAATTCATAAGCAAGACAAGATGGTGGTTTCCAGTCCACGCAGAATTCATCAAGTGTGTGAAGGAAAACATTGGTCTTCAAACTACATGGAAACATCCTCAATCACAAGCTTGCAGCGGGTGAAGTTCAGATGTAGACCCAGCAGTGCTTGCCATGTGGGAACATTTAAGGCATTCATGCCTCAAATGGTATCATTTGTAGTACATAGTGCATACTCTCATCAACATTTCGTTGCTCAATTACATCATCCAATTTTGGAAGATATAGTAGCAAATTACAAATGCAAATCATCCAATTTTGGAAGATTTCGTCCAACCCATTAAAGTGGACAAACATAGAGGAAATCCTCCATGCACTGATTGCAACCAGCTATTAGGAGGGAGAACATTCTCTTACACCACACCATGCATTATAATGTGTACAGTAATTTCCCAAAACCCTTTCACTCCATCACAGTTACAATTGGGGCACAATCACCTCGTTCAGCTTGTTGAAAGAGGGAGGGGTGTGGTCGTCCTCACTGCTGAGATCCTCCATCTCTAGCAGCAGCTGACCCAACTGCCTCACTCCAGCTATGTAGTGGAAGAGCTGCTGGTGAGAGGGATCTGGGCCGTCAGGAGGGAAGGAAAGGAGAAGGGGGCCCATGTTCAATGGGAATTGGGCTAGTACGTAGGTACACTATATATATATATATAGCTACACTATATATACATACATGTAGCTGCCAGTACATCTATTGCATGTGTGCTGTATCTAACAACGCTGCAGGTTTAATATAGAGCTTGCAAGGTGTGGAGCAGAAACCAGGTTTTCTAACTGCAGAATCCGTACAAGGAATTCTGAAGGTGAGCTAATACACCACAACTTCCTTTGTAGCTACCTGAACACTTCCACTTCAACTTTTTTGTTGCCAGTTCTCAACAGTAGCTATATCTTGATAGAGAGCGTAAGTGAATTTCAAGGTCTCATCAGTCATGTAGGATGCCGGTTCAGCTTACCGACTCTGGAGAGTGCAAGGTTCAGGACCTTGATAGTGAAGTCAGAGGGAACATCTTGAAGGGGATGGGCATTAATAAGGGTGTCAACAACCTGAAGATAAGAGATTGTGTGTTATGCATCTACATACATGGATTAGTGCTTCTTTGCTCAAGCAAAATACATGACAGTTCACATGCAGAACTGGACGTCAGATTAACTCTGCTGAGTACAGTTCTGAGGTGGAGTGTGGCATGCAAGTCAGTTGTGAAAGATAAGATTGCCTACCACACCTTCTTCATAGACTGGGAGGATTTGATGTTAGAGACTATCTGTAGTACAAGCTCTGTGTCTCCTGCATAGGGGAAGAGAACACGACCAGCCTCTCCTTCTGAACAGCACACTCAACTACACACTAGCTATCACACTCAGTCCCTCCTCACACTGCACACTATCATACCCAGCCCCTCCCTCTGAACAGCACACTCAACTGCACACATCATACCCAGCCCCTCCCTCCAAACAGCACACTCAACTGCACACTATCATACCCAAGCCCCTCCCTCTGAACAGTGACTCAAATCATACCTATCCCCTCTCACTGAACAGTGCACTCAATTGCACACTATCATACCTACCACTCTCACTGTCATACCTAGCCCACTCTCTGAACAGCACAATCAACTGCACACTATCGCACAATCAACTACACACTATCATACCCAGCCCCTCTCACTGAACAGTGCACTCAACTGCACAGCAGACATCTATTCTGACAAAGCCCACTGACGTAGCCTCATCTCTTCCATTCAACAGACCACAATTAAAATCTAATTGGTGCACACCTGAATTAAGAGCGTGTGGTAACTTCTGCAAGAAGTGGGCATCATGTGAACTTATGTCGCTCACCCTGATGGGGGAAGAGCTACACTGTGAGCACTCAATAAACTACTGACGACAATACATGACATTGACAGACAATTGGAAACCAAACTATATTCATGCTCCATTGCATTGCAAAATCGTGCAAATAATTACATAACATCTAGGCTCTAACAAAATCTGTTAGTACATATCTCTTCTACGTAAGTATGCAGCACATGTCCTCAAGCTTCTTCCCTATATACTCATAATCTACATATAGATTTCTATGAAGAGTAGGTTACTCCTTTTCTTCCCACCCAATGGTCACAGATCAGACTAAGTGCTATAATGCTTCTGTAAGCTAAAGCACTGTCCTACCTGGCGAGGGTGGGAAACGGTACGGAGAAGGTCACCATTTGTCCATTGGGGCACAGCAGCACTGCAGTATCCTGCAACCCTCTACTCTTCCTCCTCCCATCCACACCGTCCAGTAGCTTGAGATCCGAGTCCGAAACAAACACACCATGGGGCGAATAGAGAAGCCTGAAATTTGATCAGGACCTCACATGACAACCGTTTAGTGTGACAATCATGCAGGTTAGTACTCCAATTAACGCACATCTAAATATGTGCACACTCTAGCTGCTACATGTAGCTCACTAGCTATGTAAGCAGCTCCGATAGGGTTCTGATCCCACATTCTATGCCCAACTTATGCAGGATAAATGTTTGTCTCTTCAGGGGTGGAAAAAAGAAGCAAATGGCATTAGTCAATTACTAGATCAGTGAGGGAGGGAATCATTTTCTATTTGCATCCAATGTTGAGTGGTGGTATGCAAATAGTTCCAGCAATTGCTGGATCGGATTTGCACACAGAGGGCTAATGTGGAGGGGATTGGTCCAGAAGGATACGTATATCCGCTGTTACATGTTCTATTGCAACCAAAACTGTACAATGTTTACTTCCTGTTAATCTAGACAACAATGGGTGCTAAAGCCAACATAACAATGTATTTCAGTTTCAAGAGCGAGTAACACTGTATCATTATGTTTGCAGATCAGAAGGGCTATCCATTCATCAAGTATCCATACCATACAATGCATCTGCCAAACAGACACACAGGATTCCCAATTCAAACTGTGTGTCCGAAGCGGGGAGACAAATCTGGGATGGAAATTAAGGCTGGGTACTGTACCTGCATCCTTTTCCAACCTGAAAGGCAGCAACCCTACGGCCGTGCTGGACTGGCCACAGCTATGCATGGGAACAAAACAGAATATAACTGGCATCTCATGCATTCAAGTGTACTCAATGTTGGAAATGGTGACATTGCTCAATCCACCAATGACTTCATATGCAGAAATCCTCAGCCACAAGGAGAAGCATTGGTATAATATTATGTGGTTGTAAAGTGAAGATGAAATTTGGGTACCAAATCAGTACCATGCAAACAAACATTTTGGCGTAACTGAATCCAGGTCCACACCATGTGGAGCTCACAGCATGATCTCCACAGGTTGTTCATCAGCAAGGAAAGGCTGCATACTGCACGCATACATGTGTCACACCCACACGTCACACTCGTCACATGCGTTGCTGGACCCACAGGTCACGCACACACGTCACACTCACCACATGCATGGCTGACCACACCCACACGTCACATGCATTGTTGGACCCACACCACAGGTCACACTCACCACATGCATTGCTGGACCCACAGGTCACACCCACACGTCACACTCACCACACGGATTGCTGGACCCACAGGTCACACCCACACGTCACACTCACCACATGCATTGCTAGACCCACAGGTCATACCCACACGTCACACTTGTCGCATGCATGGCTGGACCCACAGGTCACACCCACACATCACACTCGTCACATGCATGGCTGGACCCACAGGTCACACCCACACATCACACTCGTCACATGCATTGCTGGACCCACAGGTCACACCCACACATCACATTCGTCACATGCATCGCTGGACCCACAGGTCACACCCACACATCACACTCGTCACATGCATTGCTGACCCACAGGTCACACCTACACGTCACACTCGTCACATGCATTGCTGGACCAACAGGTCACACCCACACGTACATCACACTCGTCACATGCATTGCTGGACCCACAGGTCACACCCACACACCACAC
The DNA here is from genome assembly GCA_963931865.1 of Axinella damicornis. Taxonomy (NCBI): domain Eukaryota; kingdom Metazoa; phylum Porifera; class Demospongiae; order Axinellida; family Axinellidae; genus Axinella; species Axinella damicornis. The sequence goes on along the minus strand of OZ007507.1, from coordinate 6,234,327 downwards.
TCGTCACATGCATTGCTGGACCCACAGGTCACACCCACACATCACACTCGTCACATGCATTGCTGGACCCACAGGTCACACCCACACACCACACTCGTCACATGCATTGCTGGACCCACAGGTCATACCCACACGTCACACTCGTTACATGGATTGCTGGACCCACAGGTCACACCCACACGTCACACCCACACATCACACTCGAGCGCTCATCACATGCATTGCTGGACCAACAGGTCACACCCATGTCACACCAACTGTCACACGCCTGTCACATGCCACACCCACAAACAGCCGTTTTGTTCTACATTAGTGGTAAAGAAATGCTCCAGGCATGCCACAGGACTACTTCCTCATCACTGACGTCAATGCAACAGACGGCAAACCATACATGCAGTGTTACTCACCTCTACGATCCCCCTGCGAGAGGCATATATGCACAGGCATTGTGCCTTCCTCCCTGTATCCTCCCTCTTCTTACTGCGGGCTGGAGAGGGGGGCGGAGTCTCATTGACAAGTAGCCAACCACACTGTGCATCTCGGTACCCTAGGGGAAAAACCAGTCCCTCTCTGAGTTGAGCAGTAGACTCATTGTGTCACACATTGAACGTCAATATCTGCACTAAATTAGTACTTGCTCAGTACATGTACATGCATGCTAAGTTTGTTGCTGGTGGATAACTGGTAGCTAGACACCTGGGGTCTTCAGTGATATGCACGATCCAAGAGTGCAGGCTGGGAATGACTGAGAATGAGGCTGGAAATGAGGCTATTGTAGCCTCAGAATGAGGCTGGGAATGAGCCTCATTCTGAGGCTACACTAGCCTCGCTGTCAGGCTACACTAGCCTCATCCCCAGGCTACACTAGCCTCATTCTCAGGCTACACTGGCCTGTGTAGCCTGAGAATAAGACCAGTAGTATAGCCGGTGAATGAGGCTAGTGTAGCCTGGGAATGAGGCTAGTGTAGCCTGGGAATGAGGCTAGTGTAGCCTGGGAATGAGGCTAGTGTAGCCGGTGAATGAGGCTAGTGTAGCCTGTGAATGAGGCTAGTGTAGCCTGGGAATAAGACCAGTGCAGTCTGAGAATGAGGCTGGGAATGAGCCATAGCCTCTTGATAACCACTAAAGTGCTATTGCCATAGCAACAGAATGTACATGTACATCTTCATGGTAAAGGGCCTACTTAAGCAACACAAACAAAGCTAGCCTGCATGATACTCATGCATGCAGGCCTTCTCACCCCAGTGTTCGCACTATACTACCAATGGGGAAGGTCTGGTAAAACTTGTCACGTGCAGTGACGTACCTGGACATTGAGTGGACGTTTGAAGGGGTGGCACTTACTGTCTTACCAGACCCTCTCCAGCATTACTACTACAAGAGAAAAATGCTGGAAGGGAAGGCCTGGGTATGATTGATTCCCAGCTTTATTCTTAGACTGCACTAGCCTCATTCTCAGCCTACACTAGCCTCATTCCCAGACTACACTAGCCTCATTCCCAGCCTACACTAGCCTCATTCTCAGGCCTGTGTAGCCTGAGAATAAGACCAGTAGTATAACCTGTGAATGAGGCTGCAGCCTGGGAATGGGGCTAGCTATAGACTGTGACCCACCCTTCCACATCCTCCTGATGATGAGGGTCTCGCAGTCCACCAAAAGCACCCGGCCGAAGCAGTCTACTGCAGCTGCAAGGTTTCCCAGAGGAGAGACAGCAACGGTAGCAATGCTGCGACGGCTGTCCGGAACACTGGTGCTAGCAGGAGAAGAGCGAGTGGGTGTGTGCTGATGATGACATCATCATGCACTTTTGGTCAGCAGTCATTTATGGTTGCATAACGTGTGTGTGTGTGAGTGTGTGTGCATATACATACTAACTCTGCGCATGTACATGTGCATACAAAGTGTGCGTGCACGCACAACAAGAAGTATGTATTACTATGTAACATCTACAGGTACAATCATGCAAAGCAAAATCTCCTGAAGGGACTGTAAACACATCTGTGTACTTAGTACCTACGAAACTACGTACATATAGTACCACCCTCTATGCATTACCTCATCTGGAGGTTGGAGGCGACTGGCATCCTCTCTTCTGGAGAGATAACGCGAGGTGGAGCAGCTCCTCCCCACCCCAGCCAGCCACTACAGGTGGGAGAGGAGCATCTCATGACTACTGACAGGTGTACTGCGTGAGTACCAGCTGACATAAGTATTTACCCCTTATCTTGAGTGTACGCAAGTCTGCAACACTGTGCATGGGTCTTGCAAACTATACCCTCTCTCCGCCCCAGCATGCGTAGTCGCTTGGGCCAGACCTCTCCTGGAGTGTGAAATATTCCGGTGCTGCAAGAGAGGTCTAGCCCAAAAGAGGTCTGGCCCAATAGACTGGACCAGCATGGACTACTTCTAGCCTCGTTCCCAGGCGCTCGGTAATTACCGAGCACCTGGGAACGAGGCTAGGACTACTTCCCGGAAACCACTCGGTGGGGAACCTCAGAATTCCTCCCAACTACATGTATCTTCTAGGTGTCTCAACCTAATCATAAGCTCTGACAGGGTAGTATCGTGCCCAGACTCCACCACTTGTGGGAAAGGGGTCTGGCGACTTTGCGCAAAAACCTCGGTCTTCGCTAAGAAGTGACACCTTTTAGGCAAGAATTTCAGACTGCCAATGAAATCGGAGAATTTTCTCTTTGCTAGTAGTGAGAAGTCAAATTCTCTTGCAATTACGTATAGTATTTCACGTGTAGGACTTCCAGTTCTGTCCAGTTTCAGGTGGTTAGCTGAGCTATGAATATTAAATGAAGACCGAGAATGTTGCTGAAAGTCGCCAGACAGATAATCCGTAGGTTTCCGGCTGGGCATGAGACTACAGACAGGGAGGACCTCTCACCCAGCCTTGGAGAGTCTGCCAAGGACTGCGCTGGTCATCTTGGACGCCACAGCACTCAGTAGTTCTGACATGATTGGGGTACCTGCGTCCTGTACAGTAGACCAATAGATACATGTACAGTAGACCAATAGATACATGTAATCACTACATACTGCATGCTTCTCTCCCCTCTCATCCCCCCCCCCCCCCCCCCCCCCCCCCTTCACTCTCACCTGACTCCCCCCCCCCCCCCCCCCCCCCCCCGTCTCCTTCCCCTCCCCCCATCTCTCCTCTCCCTCTTTCCCTTTCCTCCTCACACTTTCCCTACTCCCCCTTCCTCCACATCTGAGACTAGTCATACAAAGTGTTTAGCCCTGATTTGAAATGCTCAAAGATAATTACGCAGCTCATGTATGAGAACCCAGGGCAGGGCAAGGAGGGGGGAAGGGAGGGAGGGAAGAGAGTGGAGAGAGAGGAGGGGAGGGGGACCATAAGCAGTCAATTTCGTGCACAAAAAACTAGGATAACCTTGGTTATCCTGTAGAGGGCAATCATAGGCTGCTCTCCAACTGCAATGAGTCTGGCCTCAGGGGCGGGGCCTCCTCTGACAACGACATCACATCCTCCCTCACTGCTGGCCTCACAGAGGTAGTCATAGGAGGAGGGGGTGGACTGGGCTGGGTTGTGTGTGCATGTGTACATGTGTGTGTGTGTGTGTGTGTGTGTGTGTGTATGTGTGTGTGTGTACGTGTGTGTGTGTGTGTGTGTGTGTGTGTGTGTGTGTGTGTGTGTGTGTGTGTGTGTGTGTGTGTGTGTGTGTGTGTGTGTGTGTGTGTGTCACTACCAGGTCATATTGCCATGAAATGTATATGAAATTCCTAGGAAAAGGTGTTGCTACCCATGAAAAAGGCCATGAAAATCGCGTCATAGGATTTTCATTACATATGAAATATCCATGAAAAATGATCTCGATTCTCACAACCTATGAAAATGGTATGACTTCAGAGCTATGAAAAACACATGAGTGTTCCGGCTCTTAAAATCCCATGAAAGCCACATGAATTCCAGTGTATGAAAATGCAGTGAAAATCAGTAACATGGAAATCCCATGAAAGCCATGTGAATTCCAATGTATGAAAACGCAGTGAAAATCAGTAACATGAAAATCACATGGAAATCCCATGAAAGTCTTGATGTCTGAGCTTGCTTTCCATGAAAACGCCATGGAAATGAAAAGGCGCATAAGTATCTGAAGTAAGCAGCTGTTGGAGATTGAGGCCAGGTAGCTGCATCATCTTTTCTTGGGTTTGCTGGTCAGTTAGTTGGGAACTGCTATTGCTGTTGAAGTTCTGGGACTATCAAGGAGAGTCTGTTGCTGAACGGTAGGCAAGAATACTGTAACCCTGAGAGCCAGTCATATAATTTGGCACTATAGATTTCACTCCCAATTGTGATCCCAGCTGTAACAGTAGCCTCTGGATGTAGTAGCTTCTGGATATAAGTGGTACAAGTTCTACTTGCATCAGGCTCATAATCAAGGAATTGAGAAGTGCAGGTGAGGGCCCTAGGTCACTCAAGATCTTTGGTAACAGGACGAAGATCCCAGTAGGTTGTTAGGTAAAGCAGCTATATAGCTAGTTTGGAAAATGAAACATTTCATCTGAACTGACTGCTCTGTAGCTGCAAGACCAACACCCACCTATACTTCATCTTAAACTAACTGCCCTGGTACTTAGGCCTTGTGACTCAAAATGCAGTAGTTGACTGGATTACTGTACAGAAGGGTACCACCGATGGTAACTGGCTGGGTTGATGGATTTCAATAGAGCAAGTCTGAAAGTGCAGGATAAAGAGTATGTGTGCCTTCATTGATGCCAAGTCCTACCGATTATATAATTATTCAACGGCACTCCTGGTAGCCGCGATGCAACCGGTTGCAACTCGCTGGTAGCGCAAGCTACGCATTGCATTGGCTCATTCCAATTAACGCACATGTCATGTGAGGACCACGTTCGAGTCGGCAATGGCGTCCGAAGGGAAGACAAGAACTTAATACAGCGCTCACAACTTCGCCAGCACGGTGAGTTTCGGCATGTGAGCGTCAGTGAACGACAGCAATCACGGCTGTGTGGTCAGAATCTTTGTGGGGCCTTCGTAAGACTGTACTGGCAACCAACGTCGAAGGGAGCGATCGAACAATGGTGGCCGACGGCACAACAAAAGCGCTTGTATCCCACCACCGAGGTGAGTTTCAGCACCAAAATTGTACGGTTGGGACAGTGCATGATAGCGATCATGAAGGTGTAGTCAGAATCTTGAATGAGTTATTTACATATATTACGCGGCACAATTGTTCCCCTACCAGGAGTGTAATTATACGTCTGATCAGTCCCATTCCATTCATGTACGTATGGCATTCAAATTCCATGTATGAAAACAGCATGAAAGCAATTTCATAGCATTTTCATTCGCATTAATTTGGGGGGGATGACAATGAAAATCACATGAAATTGCTAGGAAATTCAGGCATGAAAATGCTATGAAATACCATGATAAGAGTTCCAAGAAAATTCATGGGTATTCCATGGAAAATCCATGGAAACTTTTCATGGAAATTCCACATACTAATTCACACTGTTTTCACACAAATTTCATGGTATTTTCCAACAAACTGTACCTATGAAATCCCTGGGGAACGTTAAAAATTCATAGGTTTCTGGAATTCATAGGTCATGAAAATTGCATGAAACTGCCAATGGAAAGCATAGGGTAAACCTGTGGATTTTCATATACATTTCATGGCTCTCATCTGGTAGTGTGTGTGTGTGTGTGTGTGTGTGAGTAAGGATGGAAAACGACATTACTACAGCCTCGTCTCAGATTTGTCTTGCAGCTTTGTGAAAAAGGAAGGCCTGGGAGGGGCTCAGGTACGTCTAGCTACATGCCAATTGCACATTTGGACATGTCAATTTTGGAATTATAGAAATGGCTAGTTTATTGAAGACTACATCGTAAGTAGTCAAAATTGAATCATTTTATGGTTGGAATTGGAATACTAGCTGACCAAGAATGTCTCGGCACCGAAGTACCGAGACAGAGTGCTGGATGCTTAGGTACGTGGTATGTACGCCCGTCTCATTTGCAATGCGCACGCGCAAGTGCAGCAACTGGCTCCCCACTAAAGAAAGACGTTTGTATCCGTGGATTTGAAAGATTTGAAAGATAATTAAACATGTTGTCTTTAAAAGACTTGATGTGTCTCGGCACGACTTGGTATCAGCTAGAATCATGCAGAGGACATGGCAGCTGTTTAACCCTTTATGGCTCCAAAACCTGTTAGCTATGAGACTTTCAGCTTATGCTATTGTCACTATCCTTGGAGGTTCTGTGTGAGCACAAAGGGTGGGTGAGGGGGAGATGAGCCTGGGATTGAGGTCTGGTCAGAGCCAGGTGGGCATTCATAAATGGACCTAGACAACACCTTGTCAATTCTTTCAGCAATTATTGGCAAGTGGAAGCGCTGCGAGCCAACCTAGTCATTCGAACGGAAAACATAATCTAGCTAGCTAGAGCTGAGTGGGTGTAGTTAGAGTCAGGTCTGTACTTGGGATGGCTGAGTTGCATGCTGAATGTTGTATGGATGAGTGAGTATTCAGTCTGTAGGCCAATCTTGGTAAGTAGATTCATAAGCCCCCAAGCAAACCCATACTCACTTTTGAGGATCTACTTGAAGGCTATAAATGCGTTTGACACCCTATTAATAGGCCAACCCTTCGGCTAGGAAGGAGATATGAAGCTGGGATTAGTACCATTGTGAACAACATGAATAGAGCATTCTTGAATCATGAAACAATATAGTAGCATGACTGTGCATTCAATGGATATACACTCCGCATTTACACCTGTACAACATTCTCTGGACGTTTTGGTACATGTATATATGTACATGTAATAGATACATGTAGCTCTACATGACCTGGATGCTATAGGGCTTTGGTCCCCAATGCAAGCGCTAACGACAACACAAACAAGGAGTATTCTGTGAGGTTGTTACAGTGTTAAAAACAAGGGGAAATCCCACATTACCTATCCTCATTTCCATCTCATTCCACTTGATGTTACATCATGGTACCATATAAAGTTGTATCATGTGTGAAGTCCTCCTAGGCATTTCCTAAGCTGTGAGAAAAATCTGGGATGGTATACCTACCAAGCAAGGCAACGTCTGTGGTGGATGTCTGGCCCAGCAGACACCACTTCCTGTAAATGAGAAGAGGGGGATCCCCCTCCTGCTCCTCTCCACCTGCAGCAAAAACAGCATGTACCGGGCAATGAAATCCATCTTGGTAGCTTGATGTTCACTAGCCCCTCATTCCCAGGCCCCACCCAGCTTTTTGCCGCTTGCAGTAGGTAGCTACTGCAATGACGATAAACTGCTGGGAATGAAGCTAGGTCTTCACCAAGTGCCCAGACAAGAAGTCCTCTCTACCGTCTCTCTAACCTCAACAGCATTCAGCGAACTACACAGTATACAAGGCTGATCTATCAAGCTATATACATGTACGTAGAATATAGATAATTCTTTTGTATACAGTGCAGGGCGGGGCATATTATATACAGAAATGTACACTAGCTTTCACACCTACTGTAGCTCAGTAATGATTATAACCAGCCACACATACTCATGTATACATGTACTAGTATACCTTCTCCCACTTTCTGTACATCATGGCCCCAACTTCCGGCGAAGGAGAGGGACGGTCTAGCTCAATACATGTACACTAGACTAACACCATGCAGGACTCACCTCCCTTGCTCCACCTCGCCACGTTGGCCCTCACCACGTCCACCAGGTTCCCGCCCTCCACCACACACACTGCACTCCTGAACAGCACCACCAGGTTGCTCTAGGGAATGAAGGACACCACATCATAAGCACTGCACAGTCTGTATCTCCAGTCCAACGTTGCACACAATTTTCGCAAAAAAAGAGGACATTCCCGTGCTTATGGCTGTGACTGTGACTCTGATTCCAAATTACTATTAGAGATTACTACGTGCATACGCATACAAACACACTTACACCAGTGTTCCATTTAGAAAATTGTTCAAGGCAGTGGCGGCGGAAGATATTGGGCTGAAGCAAAGGAGCACACAGCGACTCTGCACTATAGAGTCAGCCCTTGCAATGCTGATTTGTCCATGCAAAAGTGCAGAAATTTTTAAACGCATCATTGGAAGATGTCTCATATACAAGTGTACCTCCTCAACCCTCTATGAAAATGTTGTAAGCAAGGCTGACTGCACAAACTGCTGCTACATTCAGCCAGCTGGAGCAGAGCCAGGAGTCTAGTGAAGAGGAGCCGGATGTCACTAAGGCTAGAGGTGTCCAGTATAAAGTGAAGGGTGGAATTCCAGGGCTAGAAATCTGGAGGGGTTGCACTTTGAACTCTGTGTCTTGGACTCCAGTCACTCCAGTTACATATGCTGCAGCTCCTGTACATGCACCTATAGCACAGCGAACCAGAGCAAGCTGCAAAGATTGGAACTACATGTGTGTATTAAGTAGACTGTCTGTCTATACATATGGATGAAGACTGCTTCAAAGTTCAAGCCACCTACATGTACTAGCCTTCAGCTACTGGGCTCTCCTGTTGCCTATTCGCAACACGTATAGATCAAAGAACTGCCTCCATATACATTGTACATGTAGATAGTGTATGTTAATGTTGGGAGGGTGGCTAAGTCGGCACATATGTATTAACCCTTTAACCACCGAATTCTTCCCGCCAAGACAACACATTCTCATGCATTCAGCACATAATGAAGGTTAATGGGAACTATTAACCTAGGTTAATAGGATAATGGGGAGGTGGGGCAAGTGGCAACCATATGACTGTTGAACATGCGCAGAAAGATGTGTAGGCGATCCTCATAGCAGTCAGCTGTCACTGTCGAAGTGCGAGCGAACAACATCTTCAAGCGGATCCTGCGATGCCCACAGAACGCACCATGACAAACAAATACATGTCCGAGGCCGAGCTGGACGAAAGGACAGGGTCGGCGGTCGACAAGGCGCTGGAGCGCTACCTCCGGCCCTTCATGACCGGCGTCCTGCACGCTGCAGAGGAAGGAGAATCCTCTAAGAGTGTCAGCGGGGGTGAGTATTAACTAGTTAGCTTCTCCATGTGGGATGACGAGCTGCCGTCGGGCGCTCACCTTAGAAGAGGTCGTCGACATTTTCGGGGGCGCCAGGCGCGCCCATAGTCGACATGTGTCATTGTCTCGGTCCGGTGGCTCCATTGTCTTGGACGCCGGGCGCTCAGTTCCTGGGCCGGCGGGCATTGTCGCGCCGGGCGCCCTCAGGCCGGCCAATATTGTCTTGGGCGCTGGGTGCCCGGGCCCACGGTACGGGCAGATCGATCGACGCAGGCTGATCGTAATTGACGCGAGCGCCGGGCGCTCCCGAGCTGGCTGCCGTCTGGTTCACGGTGAGCTCCTACCACTCCATGGGGAGTATGAGAGTGCGGGGCGCCGGGCGCCTTTGTTCAGTGGCAGGGTACCGGACGCCCGAGCCACCCGTAAGTCACCGCGTCAATGCATGTGCCCGGGAGCACAAGGCAAGGGTGACGGATACCTACAGCCGGCGGGCTCATGGAACAGGCAGTAATACCTTACCACCCCTCCCCATGTAATTCTCTAGCTACTTCAAGGGAGTGCACATATGACAGCCTGGCCCCTCGGGGGGTGGGGAGCCTCTCCGGGTCCGGAGGTACTTACGTGACTGGTTACCCTTTCCAGTCAGCTGGTAAAATTAATCATTTTTAGCCACGATTGAGCTACTGCCTCACACCATTTAGGATTGGACGACGGTATACCGGTATTGCACCATTTCCAACGTCCGAGTCTATTCTGCTGTTGTTCGTGGGGTTCCTGCATCGGGAAAAACTGGCACATGGTACGATTAAGAGCTATTTGGCAGCAGTTTGGTATGAGCAAATCGCCCGAGGTATGGGTAACCCCCACATCCATGCAATGCCACAGCTGGAGTACGTTCTGAAGGGAGCCAAGAAAGCAACCCCGGCAAATACGAGATGCCGTCTCCCTATAACCCCTGAGATCCTGCAATGACTACGGCAGGTGTGGCAGCGGGATCCAAAACCTCGTGAGTCCAAGATGCTATGGGCTGCCTCTTGCCTTTGCTTCTTTGGCTTCCTGAGATCGGGTGAAATTGTATCTCCGTCCGAAACTGCCTATGACCCATTGTCTCACCTTTGTTTCTGCGATGTTCGTGTTGATAGTCAGTCCTCCCCATCCCATTTGCAAATCACAATAAAGGCATCCAAAACGGACCCGTTCCGTGAGGGAGTTACTTTGTCGATCGGAGCGTCGGGTGGGGGGCTCTGTCCAGTGGCAGCGGTTCTAAACTATATGGTGGCACGCGGGAGCTCACCTGGGCCGCTCTTCACATGGGAGAACGGTCGCTACCTAACCCGAGAACGCTTTGTAGCCAGGGTCAGGCTCGCACTACTGGCAGCAGGATATACAGCCAAAAATTATGCGGGCCACAGCTTCCGCATAGGGGCGGCCACTACTGCAGCCCGTTGTGGCATCCAAGACTCGTTAATCAAAACCCTCGGCAGGTGGGAAAGTGCGGCTTATACCCATTACATTAGGACAGCTCCAGAAGTCCTATGCAAAGTTTCAAAAGCCTTGCTGCAAAGTTCGGAACCCCAGAACCGTTGACGTTTGCTATTGTTGGTTTTTCTGTACTGCATTATCATAATATCAGCTCTTCAATAAACCATCCTCATAACCCATTTTTAAAGGAGCTTGGGTGAGGGTCGATCCCCCCTTCCCTCCTCCAATTTGCCCGGAGGTTGGGTGGGATCTCCCCTTGGGTGTAGTGGAAGCCCCCTTCCATCTATCCTCCCCCAAGCTGGGATTAAGGGGCACAAGTTAATCACGAAGTGAGGTAAAGGAAGGGACGGGCACGGCGAGAGGCAGAGAACTGCCTTAACGAGCAATACCCAGTTTCCTATCCCACCAAACCTCAAGCGAGTTTTGGAGGGAGCTGCTCCTGCTCGTTGTCGGCATAACCAAGCTCTTCCTATTAACCACTTTCGTAGGTACTCCTCTCTCACAGCATTCGCTCCTCAGTGGCCAAACTTGGTGGGGCCCGCACACATGGAGAGACCCCTCTGGCAACACCATTAATGATATTCATGACCCCCCACAAGCCCAGCAATCGGAGGTCAAAGGTGGATGTCAGCCGGATTTCGCAGAGCATTTCCCGAAACTTGGGCCAGATCTGACTGATGGCACACCTTACACTACCAATTTGCATGTTTTCTTGAGGCCCTGGGTGGGGTCTGCCGTAGTCACACGTTATTAAGCGAATGCGCCTATAATTCCACAGGAAGGAAATATGCGCCTAATAACACATATAATGACATTCCTGGAATAGGAAGTGCGCGTTTTAATTTCCATCCCAAAGGATCGAAAATGGCAAGAGTTTCTGGAAGAGGACTGCAGCGCTTACCTGGGACGAGAGTTGAACCAGCGCCTAACAGCGAATATGCGCCTATAAGTGAGATGCGCCTAATAACGCGCGACTACGGTATCAAAAAATCCTTGGGTCAATGAATCTCATTAAAATCAGAAAACGCCCACGACATGCGATGTGAAGTTCGATACCCCCCACTTCTACGTTTAGTGGGGGGTGCATGCCAAAATCTGACCAAATTCTTGGGTTCGTCCCTCAATTAAAAGTTGTCCCTAGGCCCTCTGAAGCCTTTTTCGTCTCTTTTTGAAATTGATGAGAAGCCCTACAAGTGCATAGGGTCTAAATCACGTCTATAGACGTCAATGGGGCTTAAAGGGTTAACTTAAGGGCCGGGGCTCTAGCTGCCATGGTTCAAGGGGCTACAAAATCGTAGAATGGTGAAGAAAGGTGAGGCACTAGCTGTCTTTCAGGGCGGGGGGCAGCAAAGACTCCCCCATACGAAACCCTGCATACATACACACACTCACACACTAACATACATACACAGTATCACACACATACACATGCACACGTACTTGACCAGCAGGTGTCTTTCTCTGACCCGCAGAGGAAGCCATGCAAGTGATCTTCACCACTGGCTCAGCATGCAGCAACTGGGACAACACACTCACACCAGACTGTTGGCCAGAGAGTTGGGGGGGGGGGGGGGGGGGGGGGGGGGGGAGGGATGGAGAGGAAGGAACGAAAGTCAAATAGCAACACGATTGTACATGCTACATCTAGGAGCATACAATACATACATTGCGGACACAAACACGCATCAGGCAGAATGACTGGCGTCTGGACTCGCTATCCCACTAAGTGTGGAGATATGAAATATTACCTTAGAATAGGCCCGGATGAATCCATCTGAGAAGCCAACCACCACGATACTGGAGTGCTGAGGTGTTCCTGGTCTGGGTGTGTGTGTGTGTACATGTACATGTATATGGGTATGGGTATGAGAGTGGGAGGGGGGGGGGGGGGGGGGGGGGGGGGGGTGGCTGTCACAATTAATATAATTATGCAAGGTGTCATATGGTTAGGCCAACCCCATCTGGAAGGAATCTCCATAGCATGAAGGAGAAAGAATCCGCTGGTGTGGGCGGTGGACGGTTACTGGTAGCCCAGCTAATCTACTCGACTCTTCTGCTTATAATTACTGCCGATGTAGTTCACTGATGCACCACAGTTGCAACATAGCTACATTAGGGGGAGGGACCAGTTTAAGTTCTCCCCTCTGATACAAGATACACTGACATGAGGAGAGAGCCTGGGACCGAGGCTATTGCATACCTTGCCTCAAATGCTATTGGAATGGTGACCACAGCTGTCGCACAGGGCCTGCAATGACATGTGGATGCGTGGATAAAGAATAAAGTGTCATAAGCGGTATTTAAAGACCTAACAGATGTGACCATGCAGTACGTACACAGGAACTTATACGGGTCTAATCTTCTCGTATATTTTAACCCCCCTTGTTTCAACACCAAGCAGTGCACTTCCAAGCAGTGCACTGTGGATGAGATCATTTATTCAACTCCCATTCACCCTGTGTGAATGACCTTTGGACTGCCAAGTAGTGTACATACAGTGTATACAGTGGAACCAAGGGCGTATTGAGCTGCCGCCCTTGGTGGAACCTGTCTGTAGTTGTCACTGTTTAAGGCAGCCATGTCCCTCTCTAGTCAGTCTGCTGGTCCTATATGCGCTAATCTCCAGTACAAAATGACCTGTATAAAGCAACCACCTACGTATCAGTGGTGGCCAAAAATACTGGTCCCAAGGTGACCACTATGTATAGACAGGTTCCACTGCACCACCAGTGGGTCTCACCTCTGTTTAGCGGGGTCCCTCACCACGTGCAGGAGACCTTCAAAGCTGGTCTGGTAGGCGACTACCTCAGCACCCTCAGCTGATGGATGATCTGTCAGACAATGTACAGTAGCTGGGATGAAAGGACGTCTCAATTGTCTTTTACTTCAGGATTTAGGCTGAGAGAGTTGTACTAGTTATATTCTCTGCTTCACAGTACTATGCTTCATCGTTCTTGAAAGGCAGCCATCCTCTCATATTCATGATTCATGTACAGGGGTGTCCGGCGAAATGCTACCATCACCTATATAACCAACTCCATGGTGGTCTACAAACACACTACCTTTGCAGGCAACAAACTGAGCCTTGTAGGAGGCAATGAAGGCGATCAGCTTCCCACTGGAACACAAGGACACCAATACCTCTCCAGCTCTGGATGGAGGGGCCTAGAGATTCAGGAAGGTTGAGAGAGGAGAACGAAGGAGACGAAGGAAAGTCAGGAGAGGAGGAGTGTTGAGGAAGGGGGAGGAGAAAGGGATAGGGACCAGAAGGAGGGGAAAGGGGGGGGGGGGGGGGGGGGGGGGGTTAGAACCTTCAAATTGTCCCAAGGACGGAATGTTGACCTGATGAATCAGAGTCACTGATTGCCGAGTTTTCTCCAGGCTTTCAGAGACACCAGTGGCTAATTATGGCAAATTGCTGTGCTATGCCATGCTAGCCTCATTCCCAGGCCCACATGCGGCACGCACAAGTGGGCCTGGTGACACTTGACAAAATTCCCGTATGTGCACAGTCAGCATAACTGCGTAAGCGATTACATTCCTTACTTGGATCACACGCAAAGTAGCTGTTGGTGATGGCTAAGTAGAAAGTCCTTGCCAAGGAACGACCAGACATGAGTCTTGAAGGCTAGAACAACCGTTTTATCGAACGGCTACACTTTTCACGGGGTAAAGAATGTAATTACTACGCAGTAATTTGCAATGGACAAACGTGATTCGCCTACCCAAAATGACTGCTGAGCTCAGCACATACGGGAATTTTGCCAAGTGTCACCAGGCCCACTTCCGCATTTCGCGTGTGGGCCTGGGAACATGGCTAATGCCATGCTACCCCTGAGTGTTTCAGGGAAGCAACGAGAAGACTGATAGTGAATCACCACACATAATTCCATCAGGACAACTCGAAAGTAGGCACATCCCCAGACCTTTCGTCCTCCCGGTGCAAAGGGTCTGGTTCCGAGACTAGGGCTAGGAAGGGTCTAGGGTTTGAGTAAGGGTCTACTGGATAGCATACAAATGCTACCGTACTGTACGTTGCTATCGGTATCTGCTCCGTGAGGAATAATATTGTCATGATGTAATGTTTCATTTTCCCTGCATGCATGCACTTACCTCAGTCTGCTCTGCACCGGAGCCCGCCCCATACAGCAGTGTGGAGGATACCAAACCGAGAGGAACCGCGCCAAGGGTAACCAGCTCTACTTCCATATCCCATCCAGATGGCTGTGCAATATTTCACAAAGAATCGCATATTTTGAAGCAGTTGTATTTACTGTCCAACTTCGGATACTCGGATATCCGGATATCCGGATATCCGCGAGGCCGGGGACGTCCGGACTCGAGTAAGCTCACTCCGTGAATGTACTTACGGTTCGGAGTTTACTCTCGATCATCTGATTTTTGATTGTTTTGCGCGAGTTGAGTGCTGTCGACGATCGGGCGCTATGAGGTCGGTGACTGGTTTGCTTATCACAGGAACTTTGCTCTTCACGACAACAGCTTACTATCTGCTCAAGAACTACCTCGTCGAATGGGGCTGTAGAAAATTCCTGAAGGGCAAAGTCAAACTCTATTCTGATGTACAGAGGGAGAAAGATACCGCCCAGAATGGAGTCAACGGACACGCCCATGCCATCAACGGTATCACCAAGTTTGCCAAAGAGGAAAGCAAGCTGACAGTCCTCTCTCGGGGAGACTTGGCGGAAATAGCTCAACTGTAAGACCTTTTTCACGTACATTTTGCTTGTTTGTATAATTTGTGAGTAGTGTAGTGTGGCCACTAACATTGTGAAGCCAGACTGAACACACTTCAAAGGTCAAAATCTGGCTCACTGAAGTATTATGCATTGTGTAGGATCGGTATTTTGAAGTTGATGTATTGCAATACATCAACTTGTTAGTAGGCTGAAAGCTGAAGGGTAGGTCAGAGTGAGGAATGTGTGAATGAGGTCATTACTGTCATACAGCATTCAAGTTACATGTGCAATGTCATAGTAGTGGTCAATTTGATGTCAAATTGATTTTATTGATGTAAGTAGGATGTATTGGGTGAGTGTCAGTATGCCAATATATTGTTGGAGCTTTATTACGTATGCTATATTCTTTGCTTTGGCCATATCAAGAAGTTTTGAGCAAAAACGATCATAGCGCTGATAACAAACTATTAGCACGTTTGGCCCTGTTGCCTTCAATGTTAGCTGGACATGCGCACGCTGTGCGATATTGATGTTTGACCGTTCATCTTCCCGGGTAGTGCTACACTGTACAGTAAACAGCGCTGGCGTATTTGCTTTCTCGGGAGTCGGGAATCAATAGTAAGTCATCCAGTCACGCAGAGACCTATGAGCTCCAAGTCCATCACCTCCAAGCTGCTGAACAATGTGGCAGGAACGCTGGTAATATACGGGCGGTGGAAAGCTTGAACACCAAACCGCGGCAGACGACATACCACAATCATCCTTACCCTTCGTGCTACACAACGGTAACTTACAATGCTGTAGTTCAGTGGATGCTTATGCTTCGGGATACAAAGTGCATAAGCAATGTGACCTTTGACCCTTCCATACTGACCTGTACTAAACCGTGTTCGTTCTTTAAATACAAACGGCCGAGCGAGTGAACATGCTATGATGGAGTGCTTGACATCATTCCAATGCTATGATGGTATAGAATGCGAATATGACAAGAATTGGTGTGAAAAGCAAGCAAATGATCACTACTTCTTGATATGTGGGGTGGGCATAGTCTCACATGGCCAGACCCCATTCTGTGCAGAGGGAGAGGGTCTGGGACATGAAGCATAGAGCAGTTTGTCGCCCCACACTGTGGAGTGTGTACTAATCACAGCACAGTATTCAGTCACATGCTACCTGAAGTATGCGATTAACGGAAAAATTTCTGATTGTGAGTGGAGAGTGAACTATGAGAATTGAACTGAGCGAGAAGTGTCTTGACTCAAGAACTGGGACAAAGTAGTAATCAATGCTGTGAGTGCAGCAACGTTGCAAGTGTACTTTGACGATCCCTGTCACTTGCATGGTGGTTTGATTACATTAAAAAATTACATTCCTGAACAACGAACCACTCCATGGCCATGTCCGGACCCTTTCCCTCGGGGTCTGGCCGTGCAAGACTAGGGGTCAGATGCAGTGTTGCTGCAGATAGCATTAGTACTGTGCGTGTACAGTGCTGAGATAGAGTGTGAGAGTGATCTTCATGTAGTATAACAGCAGTATCTTCAACTGACCACTATCCAACCATCCGTGTGCAGCGTAGCATAATAGTAATTGGCAGCAGAGAGTAAGCTTGCCAAACCCAAGACTCCTCTGTGAATTAACTGCTTTCACAAGCAAAACATGATCGGTGATCCCTTTAGAACAACAAGCTCTTAGACTACTCCAGTTCAAGTGCCACACAATGATGCAAATGTAGTAGCAATCCACATTGTAGACCGGACAGTGGCCTCTTCCTGTCACGTCAGGGGTTAGCACAAACTGTCATGGTTACCTTGGTCACAGCGCTGTGTGCATATGCATGTGCCGCTGTTGAAAAGCCATTGTGCTTAAATATTGGAGCGTTAACATGTTGAGGCTGGTTATGACTGTGCCATGGCAGAGGATCATTGCTAATGTACCACAGAGACATGAGTATTGAAGAATTTATGTAGCACCACCCATATAGACTGATGCTGGCAAACACATTCTTGTTTCTTGTGGTGTAAGAGTCTCAGAGAAACACACTGTTACTCTTTGTAGGTTTGCAATCTATACATCTCACTGAGGAAATCTCCAATGCTGTAAGAAGACCCCCTAGATCACTGGCCTCAAAGCCAGTCACCAACCACAGGCAGCTGTGGTTACCACCACTACTTGACCTCTACCCAATCATCACCCCTCCTCCCCTCACCCCCTCTCCCCCCTCTCCCCTCCCTCCTTCCCCCCTCTCCCCCTCCCCCTCCCTCCCCTCCTCCCTCCCTCCCCTCCTCCCTCCCCCCTCTCCCCCCTCCCCCCTCCCCCCTCCCCCCTCTCCCCCTCTCCCCCCTCTCCCCCCTCCCCCTCTCCCCCCTCTCCCCCCTCTCCCCCCTCTCCCCCCTCTCTCCCCTCCCCCCCTCCCTCTCCCCCCTCTCCCCCCTCTCCCCCTCTCCCCCTCTCCCCCTCTCCCCTCCCTCCTTCCCCCCTCTCCCCCTCCCCCTCCCTCCCCTCCTCCCTCCCCCCTCTCCCCCCTTCCCCCTCCCCCTCCCCCCTCCCCTCCCCCCTCTCCCCCCTCTCCCCCTCTCCCCCCTCTCCCCCTCTCCCCCCTCCCCCCTCTCCCCCCTCTCCCCCCTCTCCTCCCTCTCCCCCCTCTCCCCCTCTCCCCCCTCTCCCCCCTCTCCCCCCTCCCCCCCCCCCTCTCCCCCCTCTCCCCCCTCTCCCCCCCTCTCCCTCTCCCCCCTCTCCCCCCTCCCTCCTCTCCCCCCTCCCTCCTCTCTCCCCTCCCCTCTCTCTCCCCTCCCCTCCCCCCTCTCTCCCCTTCCCTCCCCCCTCTCTCCCCCATTCCCCCTCTCCCTCCCAATATTAATATTCTAGCTGCTTCCAGCAAAAATCCAACTCTTCCTAAGATGCTTGATGCTTCTTACATGAAGAGCAGGTCTTGAGAAACAGCAGCAAAGTCTGATGGCGTAGTCTGTCATTGTCTGTTAAGCTCGATCTAGCTAGTTGTAGTTCTAAGTTCAAGGTTCAATATTTATGATGACATGTGCAATGGTTTATTATAAGGCTCAAGTGGGTCAGCCCCTCGAATTAAAGTGAAAGTGCTTCCCTCCCTTCAAATTAAGGAGGTTAGGGTGTTATTTGGCTGGAGGTGAATTATGAACTATTAAAGCACAATTAGGATAATCCCAGTACCCCAGTTGTCCTTCTAAGCATGTGAGTTTCAAGATGAACATGCAACAAGCCTCAGTTGAAGACAAGACTTTGAATTCTGTATCTGGGGTTTCAGAAACGGAAAGAATGAATGCTACCACTGTAGGAAACGACCATACTAAAGAGGCGAGTTCTATACCTTGACCACTATAATATATGACAGCGATACCAATTAAAGCTTCCAGAACTTCCCAAGATGTTCTGCAATTTTGCCTTCCTATGAAAAGTGTACAGTGACATTAATATTATTCCCTTGGTTATGTGTAGTAACCTTACTCTGGTTCGGCAAACTCTCTTCTGCCTTGAATCAGCATTAATTGGGTACACAATATTGGAAGTTGATTCACACTGAAGTATAAATCTAGTACTGTATGCACAGATTTACATGTCACATGTTAATCACATGCAGGATGGTGTCCCAGATGATGACCATTTCCATAGCAACCGTTAGTGGCATCGTGATGTGGCAGACATATGACGACTGCGTCTACAGCCAGTAAGCTAGCTGGTTTTGCCATACTGCATGAGCCTCAGTCAATCATTCTCAGGCCACTCCCACAGGCCCTGGTTCAATAAATCCAGGTGTGGCTGATTCGTGCTTGGAATGTTAAGAACAAATGGCCACGATCAGCCATCAATACATTAAGATTTTAGTGTGTGTCTGTGTGTGGCGGAAGTGGATGTTTGTGGGGCGGGACTAGACTAGTATGTCATATATACAAATGTATGACTAGTGACGCACGACATTCATACTCAGTCTATTTACTGAACCTCGAACTCCACGAGGGAATGTTCAAGAACGGGCAGATGCAATCAGGGAGAAGCAGTTGAAGTGGACACAATCGGGGAGAGCAACTGAAGCGGACACAATCGGGGAGAGCAGCTGAAGCGGACGCAATCGGGGAGAGCAGCTGAAGCGGACGCAATTGGGGAGAGCAGCTGAAGCGGACGCAATCGGGGAGAGCAGCTGCAGCGGACGCAATCGGGGAGAGCAGCTGAAGCGGACGCAATCGGGGAGAGCAGCTGAAGCGGACGCAATCGGGGAGAGCAGCTGAAGCGGACGCAATCGGGGAGAGCAGCTGAAGCGGATGCAAGTGGCGAGCAGCAGTTGGCGGACACAATTGGGGAGCAGCAGTTGAAGCAGATTGATGCAGTCGGGGAGCAGCACCTGAGGTGGATGCAATCAGGGAGAGCAGCTCTGCACAGAAAGCTGTTTGGCGCCGGATTACTCACGTAGGCGAACGAGGAGGAAGTAGCTGAGCGAGCGAAGCGAGCGAAGCTACTTGTTATTATTATCTGGACTCCTTGTTACAGTAGCTGTAGTACTTTATAAATTTGGGTGTGGCTGACTCATTTTTGTGGCTTACAGTATCAACAATGTGTATCCTGCTTTGCATAGCCTAAAGTTAGTGTGTAGCCACCATGGAGTATATAGCCACTTGAGTCTGACTGAGCGCTTGCTCAGCCATCAACGATGGCCGTGGAGGCAAGTTAAGAGAGGGTTATGGGAGGGAGCCTTTCTATGTGAATGCTGATAATGACAGCGAGGCTGGTTGTAAAGAAAGCTTTTTTTCAAAGGTACATTTATCACACAGTGGTATCGATATTGTCCTATTTCACATATTCCAATAATGGAATCGGAAGTATCGGTATAATTTGGTATCGGTGGGACACCGATAAGAAGTCACACATGTACATGTATGCACGCACACCCACACATGCACACACACACACACAATGCACGTACCCATGCACGTACATTGTACACACATACACACACACACGTGATTTTCTCCCAACAGATCTCCACTGCTCGTGACCTATGTGCACATCCCAGCGTGGTACTTGCTCTACGACACTTTTGCCATGTTTGATTCGTTCACTCTGAGGAAGAACCTTCGGCACCTCAGCCTGGTTAAACAAGTGAAGCAGTATGTTGTAAAGAAGTCGGGTCTCGTCGGCCATCATTTCATCCTCTTCTTCCTTGGATACACATTAGTGGCAGTACGTTAATTCACCTTGTAGAATGCCATGGACGATCATTATAACAAGAGTGTACGGAAGTTTAAAAATAGGTTGGATGGGTCGTGGTATATAGCGTGACAATCTTGATGGGCGTACTGGAGAGAGAGAACTCAATCACACAAGAAGATTTTTTCCAACTTGGATGCTACTATACTGCCAGATCAATAGTCACAGACATGGATGAATGTGGCATTGTGGCACGTGTGTACATGCCTGACAGTGGCTTGAGTGAAGTCATTGACAGGAAGCTTTCCTTCATGTGTAATGTTACCAGGCTCTCTTCTCCCGTTCGAAAACGAGAGCTTGGGAACGACGCTAGCTATCACCACAGGGAGGGATAGTTACAAGTGAGATGTACATGTATAAGGATGTAACCATAGATACTGTATATGCCTGCGGGGGCGCGGGAAGTTTCCAGTAAATTTACATGCCCTCTTCTCCTCTTGTAGGACTATAGTGTACGTAGCGGTAAGGGTGACTTCATCATTGCTTGGTTCTGGGCAATGGAGTTCACCAACCCTTTCCTCTCCATGGCTATTATACTGAAAATAGTAAGTTACAAGCTTGTGCATGTGAAGGTTATCGCACTAGAACCTTCCCATATAAGGACTTGTTGTTCTGTTGCTATGGCAATGACACTTCTTGTAGCCATCAGTTATCACGTGGGTGCGTGTGGCTCAGGCAATCACTGTGATTGTACTAGTGTCCGAGTTGTGGCTCAGTAATCAAAATTGAGCCAAGAAAGATATTGCAATATTACTGTGAAGCCATAACAGAACTTTCGGAAAGTGATCAGACAATGTTCCAGGAATAATCGGACATGGTCTGACACCGATTTTCCATTTATAGCCCACCATCGGTTTGCAGTGAATTCTGAAGTATAATTATTGCAGCTGATGCTGCTCAAATCTGAAGTATGTGCAGTGAGACCGTAGCTCATGACCAGCTGCTTGTCTGCTGTCATTTGCACAGTTCAAAGTACATGCAGCATCGCAGCTCCATTTTGATCGCTCTAAATATTGTCGACGGTCCAGCACATGGTTGCTGGTATGCTGATTCTCATACCTACCAGTAGATTTCATGGAGCAAGCCTTGCATTTGTTCTCCCGGCAGGTTGATCACCACAGACGAGCCACGAGGCCTCGGTCCTGTTTTGCCGTGTTGCACTGGTCCTGCCAACTGAACCTCCGCACACGGCCATTTCTCGAATGGTGACTTGAGCCTCTTTAACAGTTCCGTACCACGACCAGAACTCATGCTAGCACTAGGAAGCAGTGGACACTCCGATGACCAGCCATTTTGTCAGACTGCGATACTGCGTGGTCGGTCACGTGGCATTTTCATTCAGATTTTGTCCGTTGACTGACTGTTATAATTGGGGCGAGCCTGAGCGAGCCCCACACTAGCGTGACTTCATTGTGCTCTGCGTGTGTATGTATGTTTGCTTGTCATCTTGCAATTACCATAAATTTTAAATCAGCGAATTTCACTTGCACGTGCACAATAATATTCAAATTCAACGAACTCGACGAACTGTCTAGCTAGCTACCTCAAGGGGGTGACACTCCCATTGACGCCGTAGTCAGAGCTGCGACCGGGCTTATCAGCGAATCTTGACCCCGTATACTAAGGAAGCAGTGGAGTCGCTACGCATTCTTCCGTATACTATCGGCGGTCAAGCGGTCAACGGCTGAAATACAGTGCAATCAAACGGTCACGAGTCTTTTTGAGATGCGGTCAAGTGATCAAGCAGCGAAAATGACGGTCAAGGTTTCTTGACCCCGGTCGCAGCTCTGACTACGGTGTCAATGGGAGTGTCAGCCCCTTGTACCTGTTCGACGAATGATGGCGACAACAAAGACGGAGACCACTTGTGGACATTGGCTAGAGCACCATGAACATTCTTCCTCCTCGGCGACACTGAAATAGACGGAGACAGCGCGTGGACCTACACGCACCGCCATGGCCGGTGACGTTGCTGCTAGGCTATAAACGCTAACCTGTGATCTGCATGAGTGTATGTTTCAAGAGTGCCATAATTTCTGTGCTCATTGCCCGCTCACATTCTCATGACAATCATGTGAATGCAACTGCTCCTTGTATGCCCTGCACGCGCATACATATGCACTTCGCTCAGGCTCGCCCTCCAATGTTCTGCATTCCACTAGTTATTTATTTTGTACCATTTCTCACCAAACTTGAAGTGTACACAGCAACCAGTGAACACAAGGAATGTCATTGCCATAGAAAGGAAGCAACAGAGTTTGTCTGCATGGGATACTCTATTACAGTTGAAGCACTTCATTATTCCTGCCTTCTATCCTCTCTTTCAGCTTGGCTTGACAAAGTCGACCTTCTACCTTGTCAATGGAATTATTCTTTTTGTGCTGTTCTTCTTAGTCCGAATCCTAAACTACCCCGTTGCAGTGCTGGTCTATGCTGCACAATACCACGGCTGGAACGTCTGGGCCGCTCTGAAGTCCTTATACCTACTCTGTCATATCACCAGTGCTATACAGTTCTCCTTCCAAGCTTTCTGGTTCTACCAGATCTTCAGGCTTGGTGCACAGGCAGTATTGTCGAAGAAAAAGGATTAATTCTCATTACTTTTATCCCCTGTGTGTACAACCGAGAGTTTTGTAAACTCGTGGTAAAAACAGACGTGCATGTATAGTCAACTGTCACAATCATACTCTCTAGGTGAAAATAATTAATATTCTTGGGTATTGAGTAATCTTTATACACTTCACATGACTGTGTATTGATTATTGTTTTTTAGACTTTTCTTACAATAACATTCATTGTTGCTTATCTATACGTACACTGACCTACAGGACAGCATAAATTTATCATGCATTCCTGATGGAAGGATTGAGCTAGGTTGAGCATATTGCCTCATTGATCCCCGGGGCTCTCTCCACACCGTACCCCAGCATGCACAGGAGAATATTATCAACATGGAGAAAAAAGTCACCAGGTCTCAAACCTTCATCCAAGCACTAGCAACACCCAACGATCAATAATATTAATATTTCCTAATTAAGGGAGGTTCATAATATATATAGCTGCATGCCCTAGTTTGTCTTGTGCATGCATGGACCAGCAGTATTTTTAAAATCCCCCCGCCCCCTGCCTGCCCCTCACGCACAGCTGGCCTGCAATACTAGCCTCGTTCCCAGGCCTATACATACCCCTTTCTTTCTGTTCTTTGGTTTGCGTTGACAACCGAAGAACAGAAGAAAAAAAACAGCTGGGTAGGCCTAGGAATACAACTGCAGCACGAGGAAGATCTGGCAGCTCGGTATCGAGCTGTAAGCAGAATGGACCAGGGTATATATCAAGCCCTGAAAGATTTTGGATTTGAGAATGATACGACGGTGATCTACACAGCTGATAATGGGATCCCTTATGTCCATGGCCATGCAGCTGGGCTCTCCTCAGCAGGTGCCATCTGACCAATACATACAGCTGCCTATATAATTATGTTAGGTGAGCTCATCATCCACAGCCAGCTCCGATTCTGCTGGCATATGCACCAAGTGAACAGTCAAGGAAGAAAAGTTGCAGGAGATGAGAGGATCGAGATGTTGTGATCGATGTGACGTTCTAGCGCTGTTGGTGTGCACGCAATGCACCGACTATGGAGACAGCGGGTGTCTTGTTCCTTGGCCTGATGCACAGACATATTACCAGAACTGCAACAATTAAGGAACAGCAACCCCGGCCCCCCATCATGGCATAATTCTGTTGCTCCCTAGTTTAGCTGCTAGACCCTCCTCTCTTCCCGGCCCCCTGGCATTTCCGGGGGGTGGGGGGTGGGGGGGTGGGGTGGGGGGAGAGGAGGGTCAAACAGCTAGACTAGTTGCCCCCCCCCCCCCCCCCCCCCCCCCCCCCCCTCATGCATGCCCACTGTATAGGACAAACTTCAGTCTGTACTTGCAAAGAAGTTATTACGTATAGCCTTATTTCCCTCCCTGCTCTCCGTCACTTGCAGTATACTGCAACTGATGAAAAGCTTGGCGGGGCCTAGTGTGATTGTGAGAATGCATGGCAAACTAATTACTCTAGCGGTCATCAGCTACCGCAGAGCTGTTCCCACAGTCTCTGAGCTCTTGACCTCACTGCCTCGTCGGTGTGCCCACACAGGACCTGGACGGCTGAACACAGCCCAGGGGAACCTTCCACCAGGGGCCTCAGGGCTTTACCTATCAGACAAGAATTGTATGCATACACCCATTATCTCAGAGTTGCAGATTGGACATCACTGCATGGTTATTTGCCCATGATCGGTGGTCGTATTGACCAATAGCAGGCCAGGTATTAAGCCCGAGTCACTGCTGCCTGTTCCTAAGGGTACAGCCATATGGACATCAGAACAAACTGCATGACAACATGATTTGAGTCCACAACCACTCCTTGCAAATCATGATGCCAGCTAGTGTTCAATAGTGGTATACTACATGCAGCAGTATGCTATTAGTGTGCTAGCAGTATACTAGTAGTATCCTAGTAGTATCCTAGTATGCTAGCAGCACTGTTACAACTACACAACGTCGGTTGGTCGTTTGCATGCTTCACTCACTGGAGCAGAGGCTGTCCACCAGCACGAGCGCGTTACTCGTGATCTCTGGAGAGTTGTCCGTGGAGCTCAACAGCTCCGTGAGTTTTTCCACTGCTCCCGCCTCCCCCAGCGAGGACACCACTGCATCTAGACAACAAGATGGCATCAGGCAGCTGTCAGTCTAGAAGATCAAACACATTCTACAATCTTGTTGTGATGGAGTCTCTCCTTTGTTTAAGATGGCATGGGACGAGGTTACAAAATAGTCACTACCAGGAGCACATGAGGTGCTAGCGCAAGTTGCTCATGGACTTCTGTCATCACAAACACACACACACGCACACACACACACACACCATCGTTCAGTACTGCCAGGAGATTAAGTGCCACCAGTCCTTCGTTCCTGAGGAGGGCATGCTCAGATCCCAGAAGGAAGGAGATCCACTTCACACCACCCTCACACACAACCCTCCCCATCACAGCTGTCAGGAGTATATGTAGGTGGTCACAAGTGTTGGTGTGTGTGTGTGTGTGTGTGTGTGTGTGTGGGGGGGGGGGGGGGGGGGGGGGGGGGGGGGGGGGGGGGGGAGTGGGTGGTCATGAGAGAGAGAGTATGGGGGGAGGGGCCAGGTGGTATGAGAGTGGAGAGAGAGTGTGTGTGTGGGAAGGGAGGGGGGAGTACGACAGTCAAGAGAGCACTACACATACAGTACACATGTAGCAGCATGCCGTACTACAACTCACCTGAGTCCTGACAGTGTCTGATGGTGGCTGCCAGTAGCCTGCTGCCCTCTATTTGGACATGCTCAGGCCCCACGCTGGCACACACCTCACACACACGCTGCACGGTACCCTCCTGGGACACTAGATGTGAACACACCTCAGCTATGAAGGATGTGAAGAGAAGGGAGCAGGTTTGTTATAATTATACATTGCAACATTCCTCCTGCTCCGTCCCATGCACCTACTTCTGTTACCCCCTCTCCCCCTCCACACCTTCCCTCCCCTCCCCCCTCCACACCTTCCCTTCCCTCCCCTCCACACCTTCCCTCCCCCTCCCCTCCACACCTTCCCCCTCCCCCTCCACACCTTCCCTCCCCCTCCATACCTTCCTTCCCCTCCCCTTCTCCACCTTCCCTCCCCTCCCTTCTACACATTCCCTCCCCTCCCCCTCCACACCTTGCTTGTCCACCAGTAGTCTGCACCCTCCCACCTACTTCTGTCACTCTCTCCCCTTCCACACCTTCCCTCCCCTCCCCTTCTACACCTTCCCTCCCCTCCCCCTCCACACCTTGCTTGTCCACCAGTAGTCTGCACCCTCCCACCTACTTCTGTCACTCTCTCCCCCTCCACACCTTCCCTCCCCCTCCCCTTCTACACCTTCCCTCCCCTCCCCTCCACACCTTGCTTGTCCACCAGTAGTCTGCACCCCTCCCACCTACTTCCATTACCCTTTCCCCCCTTCCCCCCCTCCCACCCCCTCCACACCTTGCTTGTCTACCAGCAGTCTCAGTACAGCAAGTGCCTTGAATCGGACATGAGCCAGTGGGGACTGCCTCAGAGTGTGCAGAGCTGCATCCACCACACCCTCTCGCAGGAACAGCTGCTTGTGGGCCGCTACACATGGAGTAGAGGGGGAGACGGTTTGGAGAGTAAGAACAACACAGCCCTTAGGAATGCCTGGTGTACAAAACCTGTCAGTATAATTGTAGTCTCATTCCCAGTTCCATTCAGAGGTCTGGGAATGAGACCACTGTCACTAGTGACATGCACATCCAGTCATCTACCTGGCAGGGAGAGGTTTCTCAGAGCACTCAGAGCTGCATGGTGAAGCTTGCCAGACATCTGCATGTAAGACAGTCAGTTCACACTTATATATCCCTCCTCTCCTCACCCCCTAGCTTTTCCCCTTCCCTCAGGCTTCACCGCCTAGCTTTCCCCCTCTCCCACCTCCCTGTCCAACCTAGCTCCCCCTCCCCCCTTCTCCTACCTAGCTCCCCTTCCTCCTCTCCTCCTTCCCCTTTTCCCACCTGCCCACCTCCTCCCCTCCTCCTAAATCTTTGGGTCATGTCAGTAGCTTTGCACACATAACCCTGGTGGCTCCATTGGGTGTCCTACCTCCTCTGGTTCTTCTGTCTTGGTGAGGGCGACCAGCAAGGGCACCACTCCAGCTCCAACCAGAGCCACACAGTTGGCATCTGCAATGGAGGAGGATCATAAACTCCCTCGTCCACAGGAAGACTTTGAAAAGAGTGGCTAGACTATATGCTAGAGCAGAATATCCTTGTTGACATGTTTCCAGGCCACACCCACCTGCAGTTTGTAGTGGGAGAAAGTTTTGTGCAGCTGGGTAGGTCCTGGGTGGGTGTGGGGCCTGGAAACCAGGCCAGTCCTGGGGATAAGGATATTTCTGTGCTGAGCATTTAGTAAGTCCAGAGGATGACCCCTCCCACCAATTAAGCTACCAGCCCATAATATGGAATCTCCCAAAGTGAACAGTACACTGTATATATACTCTGAACAGCAGACTCTGCAAATACTGAACAGTATACTCTGCAAATACTGAACAGTATACTCTGCAAATACTGAACAGTATACTCTGCAAATACTGAACAGTATACTCTGCAAATACTGAACAGTGTACTCTGCAAATGCTGAACAGTATACTCTGCATTAGTCTCGGTACCAGACTCCGTCTGGTTCCGAGACTAACTCTGCATATACTGACCTTGCTGACAGACCAACTACTGGTTAGTTTGTACTGTCAAAAGCTAAACACACTGACTGGCATACAGTACACAAAACACCATAGGAAGTAGCCTCGTTCCCAGGCCTTCTCACCCCAGCGTTTGTCGCTTGTACTGCAAGTGACAAATGCTGGGGTGAGAAGGCCTGAGAACAAGGCTACATAGGAAGCCCGTGCAGCATCCTCAAGTTCCTACCATTCCTGGCCATGTTTGCTACGATCAGGGCTGCGGTGGCCTTCCTCTCCAGCCCACACCGATCAGACTGCATCCACTGCATGGCTTGAGACAAGACCACTCCCTCCTCAAATAACTTCTGAAGACAAGTATCTTAATGGTGGCAGAGGGAGGGTGAAATGAGGCAGGCATTCAATTCTGAGAGGGAAAAAGACAGTCATGTACGTATACGTATATACCAACGCTGATATTGAAGTGCATACGTAAATGCATGGCTTTCTGGTGGCATTGGTCCGTAAGGAGATCGAGGCACCTACCGGTAGAAGGAATTCCTTTCCTTACCATCACTGGCCTATGGCCTGGGAACAGGGCTATAATTATCATCACCAGAAAGAGAATTTGTATGCTGGGGCACGTCACAAGAAGTTCCAAAGTTGTACTCATGATTACTATCATATATGTGTCTGATTGCTGCACATTATCAACATTAGGCATGTACATGTACAACTACATGTACCGTAGAATTCTATTACCTACACATACCATATGATGGTAGTACGTAGTAGATACCATATATGGTAGCTGCACACACCTAATCTCTAGGTTGTATCTACCTTCAGAGAGCAGCAGCACAAGAATGTCAGTGGCCTTGCGGTGGAGCTCTGGGTCTCTGACTGCCAACAGATGGTCTGCACAGCCAGCCTCAACTAGACTAACTTTCCACCCATCTAGGAGAAGTAGAGATTGATGCAAGAGCATGACAATTGACAATGTATTGCATGTGTACTGAGGAGGGCAGGCAAATGCCTCACCATTCTCTACCAGCGTTGCTGCAATCTCCATGACCGGCTCCAACAGGTCCAGGTGCCCTGCAGTGCACTGCTGCAACAGGTAACAGAGGGAGGAGGACAGGGGGGAGGGTAGGAGGGATGCAAGGTCGGCGTACTCTGAAGCGAGAGAGAGGACATTTTGTCAGAGAGATACATTCACATCAGCAGATGTATTCTGGCGATATTCTGTATTTGATGCTGTAGAGGTCCGTGTGATTGGGAGGAGTCATGAAGAAACTCTGTTGGTGTAAGCCTAGCCAGAAATTACATGAGAGGTCATCTTCAGTGGGATTGAAGCAGCACCTGCTTCATTGCCACTGACTAGAAGACCTCTGTATAGAGGTTGAAATGTTAATATCTGGCTAGTGTTTACACCAACAGAGTTTCATCACTGTGCATGGATGATTAATTTTAGTTCCTTGTTTCAGAGAATCCAAGCCACCACACATGATATTATCTTTGAGAGTCATCCATGAGAGGTAATTACCAGCTCAGCAATGTTCGATATCAACTTGATCTTGGATGAAAATTTAATTGCAACGTTTTCGATTACACTTTGGTAAACACACTGTATATATACCTACAAACCATCTAGTTCCCATATTGACCTGTATTCATGAGTTGGGATGGCCTATAGGTACCACTGTCTTCCCTGTACCTGGATCCAGCAGGACACAGAGCACTTGCAGTGCCATCTGGACCACCCCCTCGCTCAAGCCAGGATGGGCTAGCAGTCCTCCAAGAGCCCCAACCACACCAAGAGCATGTAGCTCCTTACACAGCTTCTCTGGAGAGAGAGAGAGAGGAAATGAAATACGCTCAGCATTGAGTTCCATTTCTTTCCTAAGAAACCTTGACTAGGCCCTCATTGCCAGGCCTCTGTCTACATTGTACACCACACCAATGTAGGGAACGAGGTTACTCAGAGGCAGAAAGTGGCAGGGACTGACAGACAGTGTATGTGTTCATAGGCATGCAACACTGTATTAGATTTGATGAATGCAAGACATGAGCAATTGATTGTTGTTTTCCGGAGTTACGCACCAGTGAACCTACACACACTCACACACACACATACACAAACACATTTCTATGGCAAATTACCTGCTTTACCCAACAAAGCTAATGCACGGAAAATGTCAATTTATCCAATTAATTACTGAACAGGAAGTGACATCAGGTGGAAAATGGTCTATGATTCCAACCAACCATAGTGTAATATCACTTACTCATTCCCAGGCCTCCACCCAGAGTTCATCTTGCAGCCATGGAGAAAAATCTGGCTGGGCGGAGACCCGGAAAGGAGGCTAAATATCCCACATAACACATGTAGATTATAATGATAGTCCAACTGAGCTGAAATGTCTACAGAAAGATGTCAGCATAGACACCGTGTAAAGAGTGACTGGAGAGACGGATCCACACACTCACCATTCTGGTTGGCCACATTGAGCAGGCACCCACAGGTCACGTACTTCAGTCTCTCTTCCTCCTCCCCTGCCGCCAGGGAGGAACAGTGTCTCACCATCTCCATCAGCAAGGGACACCCTCCACTCTCTGACACCTGAGCACGATTCCCATCTGCAGAGAAACACTAATTGCCTAAAAATATATGCAGTTATACCACTCCTGTTTAACTGTATCAGGAACTGTCGGAGGGATGGTGGTGGTGGTGGGGAGTCAACATCATTAATTGAGAAAGTAATTCCTGGGGTTCAGTAGAGGGCATGGAGAGATTCTGACTGATGGTCGATTTTATACTGACTATGATATAGACTCAACATGGTTGCAGACTTTGCGAGTTTCAGTGTTCATTATGATGCAATCAGGAGGGGGGGGGGGGGGGGGGGGGGCAGATGTCAATCTCTTCTAGTAGTTGCATCTAGAGTTAGCCCTACACCTATACAGCTATACAGTATCCAACAAGTCTGACCGTGGTCAAAACAGAGGTTGCCAATAGCCCTGAGGGCCTGCAGCCGAGCACCAGACGAGGAGGAGGGGCCAAGGAGGGGGACCAGAGAGAGAACGACACTGTGCGATGCTGCCACACCTCTGAATGACTCTGGAGGAATGCAATACAATAAGAACCTGATTCACAAGCACCCATAAGCAGGAGGAACCCCCCCCCCCCCCCCCCCCCCCCCACCGCCCTGCTCACTCCCCTTCTTCTTCCCTCCCCAAGAATTACTACAGCTAGGGTCTGCACTAGTTCCCCCCTCCACACACTACATTGGAACGTCTCTAATACGGACACCTTTGGGCCCCTAACATCTTTTCGGATTAGCAAGTTGTTCTCATCTCAGGGGGAAAATAAGTTGGGAGTGTCCTGATTAGGAAGGTGTCCTTAATTCAGGGGAGTTCCTAATTCAGGAGTTCCACTGTATACAGTGGAGTAACAATACGTTCTCCTTCTGGTTGAAACACTGCACAGAAAGATCTGGGAATTTGTGTGAAATACTTGAGAAAAGGGTCACACAAATGTTAATCCTATATCTGTACCCTCCTATCAAGAGGTTCAGTGATGATGTCATATCACCATCCTCCAGGACATGCATGAAAACCTTCTGTACTGGAGATGCGGCATTCCTGGTTTCAAAAATGAACTGAACTGAACTGAGGTTTCCGACTACAAATGAAGATTAGAGTAGTGGTCGATCATCCAATGTCATGTACGTTTCGTCAATCTAAAGTCTGTGCATTCTACTTCAAGAATCTGGTTGCAGACATATGCGTAAGGATGCAAGCTGGACCACGTCTTCACAGTGCACCCTCATCCTGCAACAGGACAGCCAAAATGATTCACCATAATCTCTTCACTCACCCTCCCTCGCTAATGTTGCAAAAATCTCTGCAATTTTATCACTGAGATCTGGGAAGATATTAAGAGCTGCAAGTAGATCCTTGCAGAGAGCATCCACTCCCAAAGTTGAAGTACCCGAACCTGAAGAGGAAGAGGTAGGTATCGTGATATGTCATGTATGTTCTATGCTATCCATGATCAATTATTGAAAAACACGAAATGCACTACCCCTACAGTAGATTAACTCACTCAGCTGTTCTTTCAAGAAAGCAAGGGCATTTTCAGCAGTAGCTCTGTCTGCAGAATTAGCAATAGCGAGCGAACTCTCCATGTTCATAGCGTTTCAAAATTTCCGTGAGTTGTATGCACGGGTAAATAGATCATTTATGGTAGGCGCCTAGGCCCACAGTGCGAGCACAAAATGGCGGCCTTTTGCATTTGAGTTTTGGTTCTGAATTTTATGTGCCAGAAGTGTTTACTATCAGAGAACGCGGTCCTTTTTGGTCTAGTTCGGAAAGTTACAGCTGTATTGGACGCCGAAGAAAAGTTTTGATCGTCTTTGAATGAAAAAATCCAACATTATTGTTTGAAGATGGAACTCACGGTGGGAACCTGGTGCTGGTACGTCACAACTAGAGTTTTGGTTGTTTACAGTGTGCGAATTTGTGTTCATGATGACCGTAGTGTAGAAATATACTTGCATTTGAAAATCGTTTTATTTCAGGGTTGAGGGGTGGAGTCGTATATTTTAGGCGTGGAATGATGCGCACTAATTAGAATACAGCTGTATTCAAATGCTGGGTGAAGCCACCCCAATAATTGCTGTACTTACAGCTGTAACCAGCCTTATGACCTGGTATATGACAAGTTTGTTGCATGATACCCTACAAGTTCAAAGGTACCTCTATGCCAATATATAATATATGGCACTGACCACAATGCCAGTATCATGCAACAAACTAGTTATTGCATGAGTGTGCCGGCTATACGTCATAATATGGGCACTCGCCCTCGGGCCTGCGGCCCTCGGGCTCGATGCCAATATTCGACGTATAGCCCTTGCACTCATGCAATAACTAGTACATGGTCCTGCTTGCTGTATTGCTGCACATTAGTTATACAGTAATGGTGGATTGTGTTTCTCAGCTACCCAGATGTGACTCCAGTCGCAACTATAAATAAAGCACTTTATTACAGTGACCACTCAATGTACTTTCTCTCCTTTTAGTGTATAGTTTGAAAGATGGCTGGTACCAAGCGCTCCATTCCGAAAGAGTTTGAAGTGCCGTCACTACAGGCCAAGCAACCTCGAGTAGAGGGGGTATCGCCCATTACCACTTCCCAGACCTCAGGATCATTTGTCTTTCCTGCACGCAGCCTAAGCCTTCCCCTACAGGCTGGACGGGCTGCAATCCAATCCCAAAACTCCGCAGCACTGATTGGAATTACTGGCATTCTCCCAACCTCTTCTCCCATTCAAGCTTCACCGTTTGAATTTCCAACCCAAGTCTCTCCCTCCTTCTCCGCTCCGTCCGTCCTTCCATTGGCTGCCGGTCTGAGTGGACTGACACCAAGTCCCCCGGTCACGCCTTATGCCACAGCCATTGGGATCCCAGGTATCCAGCAGCCTCGCACACCCCCAGTGGCACTCCACGCCCAGCCGCACTTTGCTACAGCTGTACCCGCCAGTTCTTTCATCCGACCTGGGGCAACATCCACTCCGCTCATTGCGACAGGAGGTCCACTGGTTGCTGCCAGTCCCATCACCACCCCCACCCTCCCCTCTGCACCCCCTCCACCCTATCCCATTGTACAGACGTCTTCAGGTGGCGAACACACAGCCGAAGAATTTTCCTGCTCCTCCCCTTCACAGTTTCTCCACTCTCCCACATCGTTACGACCCCTCATCAATTCTCAAGCGGCTATCGCTTCCACTGAGGTTACGACCACTGAAAGAGGGAGCAGACAGCCTGTGTGTACACTGGTCATGTCATCCAGAGGTGTCTCTTCGGTGGATGACACAAGTCAAAATTTGAAATCTAGAGTTCTTAAATTCAAAAGAATCAGGCTGGCTGTGTTGAAGAAAAGTTACGATGTCTATCTCAAAGAGAAGTTTTTTCTAGAGGGAGGCAGCAATATGATGGAATTCATTCTCTGGAAGAGGAAACCAAACATCCTTCGAGACCAGTACTTGTTGCAACGGAACCTTGACTCGGAATCGGTGCGATACGAAGAGGTGCTCTCACCAAAGGACCTGAGTCAGTCTGACAACAATAGCAAGATGGATACACTCCGGGATGGCAGTCTGGAAGTGTCAGGCTCCAGGGTTGAGACTTCACCACAGAAACATCACAGGGAGACGAAAACATCGAAGCAGAGGGCAAGCAATCAGCAGAAGCTGGAGCGACAAGCTCCGGCTTCTTCCACCACGATACAGATCCCTCTCTCCACCATCACCCCTGGCCTACAGGCCGCCACTTCAGGAACACCTGCCTCCACCCCCAAAAGTGCGCCCACCTCTCCTGCTACCAAATCCCTCCAGCTTCTGACACCCTCCCCTCGACCTGCCACACGAGCCCATGCTTCCTTCACTTCTGTATATGAAAGCTCACACGAAGACATTGTGATGCGCGCCAGGCATGAGGCCGAGGTGGTGAAGGCAATTGCAGAACTGAGAAGGGAGGGTATTTGGTCTTCCAGCAGATTACCGAAGGTACAATCACACATCTTTGAGAAACACACGTACAGTAAATGTGTCTGTGTATATATGATTCTGATAAACTGCACGAATGTTGAAGTGCAATGACATGCCTTCAGCTGATATACATGTATATACATGTAGGTGCATGAGCCACCACGACGTAAAACACAGTGGGACTACTTGCTGGAGGAGATGCAGTGGTTGGCGGCTGACTTTGCTAATGAGAGGAGATGGAAGGTGGCAGCAGCCAAGAAGGTGAGCACAAGTACAGTTGTGTCTGCTTTGCTGTGTGGTTATGTGCAACCCAGAGGAAATTACCCTCCCTGCCTGCCTCCCTCCCTCCCTCCCTCCCTCCCTCCCTCCCTCCCTCCCTCCCTCCCTCCCTCCCTCCCTCCCTCCCTCCCTCCCTCCCTCCCTCCCTCCCCCTCCCTACGCCCCCCCTCCCTCCCTCCCTCCCTCCCTCCCTCCCTCCCTCCCTCCCTCCCTCCCTCCCTCCCTCCCTCCCTCCTCCCTCCTCAGCTATGTCGCAGTGTGGTGCGACACCACCAGGAGCTGGAGACGCAGCAGGTGAGAACGGAGAAGGATGAACTGCTGAGGCTGAAGAAGATCGCTTCTTCAATTGCTAAGGAAGTCAAACACTTTTGGGACTCCATTCACAAGGTGAAGCATATGTACTGCATGTATCCACTAGCTGTGCATGTACAATGTGCATGTCTATCCACTGTGCATGTATGGGCTGGGTTTGTGCTGGGATCCCAGGCAATTCTTCCTTGTACTAATGGGTCAGGTGGTCTGCCTACATGTACATGGTAATGTGTGTATATTATTACCCGTGGGTTGATTCCCGCATGCACCTGGTCAGATTGTGGAGCACAAGCAGCGGGTGCTGCTGGAGGAGAAGCGGAAGAAGGCCATGGACATGCACCTGGAGTTTATCGTTGACCAGACGGCCAAGTACTCCAACTGGCTGGTGAAGGGCCTTGCCAGCCACACCCCTAGTGAACCCTCCCTGCAGAGTGCTGCCACGTCACATGATGGTAGGGGGCTGCCTCTGAGTCATTAAGATGAAGTACAATGTATGTCTGTAGCCGTTAATCAGGAAATATTGCCCTCACAAAAGCGAGGTCTCATCGAGACCAAAAAATAACTCTGCAGCAGCCATCTGTGTGCATGAGCGAGCATGTGGTGTGTGTGTGTGCATGAGCTACATGTAGCATGTGGTGTGTGTACATGTACTATATATGCATGTGATGTGTTTGTATGTGTGCATGTGCATGTGTGACTTTTCCTTGTCTGTTTCTCCAGACTCGTCGACATTCTCTCCCCAGGAAGAGAGTGATGATGAGGAAACCATTGACATGGAGGAGAGTCAGGCACGAAAGGCAAGCAGCTTTGCTAGCTGAGTAAATGAATTTGCTTTCTGTAATAGCTTAATACATGTAGCTTCGTTCCCAGGCAACAAAGAGCGGCCTTGTACAATGTACATCCTATTTGTGCATCAGGCTCCCTGGTTGTTCAACCTCTCCAGGTGTCCTTCAGGTCTGAAAGAGTACTTCCCACCAAATGCAATGGGAACAGGAAACATGTATATGTACATGTGTTTTCCTTCCCGAGATTGGTGTTGTATTCACAGGGGTTCATTATTATGAACTCTTGGGGGTATTCACTGTAGCTACATGTGTCTGTGGTACTGGTCAAATGCACACAGCAAGTACACACATGTAGCCTCGTTCCCAGGCCCCATACGAAAAATTGAAAAGGGGCCTGGTACACTGTAGCACTTCCGTGTTAAATCTGTTGCTGCTGTACACATCATCAAACGCGTGCTACGATAGGACACGCCTCATTTCAAACATCAGATCAGCTGACTATCACCATCACAAAGACTAACGTGGACCCCGAGAGAGCGTTGTTTCACAGTATATCGGTTGATCATGTAAAGTGTAAATAACGCTCTCCAATTTCGATCGTCCATCCATCTCCTGCAAACACAACAGCACTTCTTCACGAAGGAAAGTCTGGAGTGGCAAAGTAAGCTGTATAACGATCTGCATGGTTTAGTTTTGTGCTGTAAAATATACTAGTCAACACTTTGTCTCACATGAAGGGATCTTGTTTTTGAAATCTGATTGGCTCCTCTTGAATTTGCGAGGCATAGTCGACAGAAATTATATGGAGGCGCTACCAGGCCCCTTTCCGATTTTCGGATAGGGCCTGGGAACGAGGCTAGCCAGTACATGCATGTGGATGCCATACATGATTCTCAAGGTCAGGTATCAAATACGTTCTGTATAGTTCTTTATTGTGAGGTGGCAATCAATTCATTAAGATTTTAAAGTGTGTGTATGTGTGTGATGGAAGTGGAATGTTCGTGGGGTGGGACTAGACTATAGTGACGCACGACCTTCGTACATGTACTTCAATTTACTGAACCTCGAACTCATGAAGAATGTTTGAGAACATTCGGCCTGGCCATGTGCTGGAATCTTCCAGAACAGCTACTAGCAGATG
This sequence comes from Axinella damicornis, assembly GCA_963931865.1. Taxonomy (NCBI): domain Eukaryota; kingdom Metazoa; phylum Porifera; class Demospongiae; order Axinellida; family Axinellidae; genus Axinella; species Axinella damicornis. The sequence continues at coordinate 6,197,563 of OZ007507.1, read as the reverse complement.
CAATCAGGGTGCAGCAGTCGAAACGGACGCGATCGGGGAGCAGCAGTTGAAGCGGACGCAATTGGGGAGCAGCAGCTGAAGTGATGCAATCGGTGTGCAGCAGCTGAAGTGGACGCAAACGGGAAGCAGCAACTGAAATGGTCGCAAATGGGGAGCAGCAGTTGAAGTGGATCGATGCAATCGGGGAGCAGCAACTCTCCATGGAGAGCTGTTCATCGCCGGATTACTTGCGTAGGCAAACAAAGGGGAAGTAGCTGAGCAAGCGAAGCTACCTGTACTTGTAGTAATGACTGCATGCATGTACATACATTTGTCCGTATAACTCAGTTGCCGTTATGTGATGTACATGTATAACGCTATGGGTTAGGGGTGGGTGGGAGGGGGGAGGGGGTTCACTAAGGGTGTGGCTGGTGATACTACATGTAGTGCATGCTATGTTTAAATGTTCACTGTGTCCTTCAGGATGGTGCTCCTGACTATATGGATGAGATCCGGCAGCTTGAGGCTGAGGGAGATATGCCAATCGACCAGCTGCTATCATCCCTGCCTCCGGAGATCTTGGAAGGACGGCCCATGACCCCCACAAGCAGCCAGGAGGAGGGGGAGGAGGAAGGAGTGAAGGAGCAAGTGGATGCAGAGGCCAGTGGTGTGTCAGTGTCCGGAAAAGCTCCTGCAACAAGGAAGGAAGTAGCAGTGAAGGAGAGGAGGACAAGGTGTGTGGCACACAAATCAAATGCCTGTTCTAGTCTACCAATGTGCAATGGGTACATGAGTTCTCTCTCCCTTTCAGTCCCCGCAAGCGCGAGTTGCGAGAGTCGACAAAGGAGAGTGGTAAAAGTATCACGGCTAGAGCTGGTAGTGTGGCCAAGACTGAGGTGGGTGTGGCCAAGGCTGAGGTGGGCATGACCAAGGCTGAGGTGGGCGTTGCCAAGGCTGAGGTAGGCGTGGCCAACCCTGGAGGCAGCGAATCTGGTGTGACCAAACGTGGAGAAGAGAGAAGTGAGAGTGGTGGTGGTGATGGTGGGGACTCGGAATACCTTGCCAGCGAGTCAGAGGGTGAGGATGAGACCACCATTGCTGAGCAGGAGACCCATGAGGGAGCTGTGGACCACCATTCGGAGGTGTCTGCGCTAGAGAAGGAAGGTACCGTGACCTCTGAGCAGTGCTATGAGGAGCTGCCTGGTCTGAATTTGTAGACTATGTTCGTCATTCCAGTTCTTGTACCTTCTTAGGTGACCTTCCCCTGGAGGATCTACTGAGACTGTACAACTTTCAGCCCAATGCCAACGTGGAGGGGACCGGCATGGAAGAGGGGGAGGAGACGGAAGGAGAAGGCACTGGAAGCTCTAGTGAGGGTGGAGGAGAGGAAGAGGAGGAGGAAGAAGAGAAAGAGGGACTCGAATTTCTCGTCAGTGGAAAGCACCTGGCAGAGGTGAGATACAATATATATATACAAGTAGCTGAGCTCGCTTCGCTCGCTCAGCTACTTCCCCCTTGTTCGCCTACCGTGTGTAATCCGGCGCCGGACAGCTCTCTGAAGAGCTGCTTCTCCCCGATTGCATCCGCTTCAGCTGCTGCTCGCCGCTTGTGCCCGCTTCAGCTGCTGCTCGCCGCCCGATCGCGTCCGCTTCGACTGCTGCTCCCCGATTGTGTCCGCTTGAACTGCTGCTCGCCCGATTGCGTCCGCTTCGACTGCTGCTCCCCGATTGCATACCCGGGCCCAATGTTCTCGAACATTCTTCGCGGAGTTCGAGGTTCAGTAAATAAATTAAAGTACAAAGGTCGCGCGTCACTCTAGTCTAGTCCCGCCCCACGAACATCCCACTTCCGTCACTCACAGACACACACACACACACACACACACACACACACGTTAAAATCTTAATGTATTGATAATGCATAATATTAATTTAGTGAGCATGTCATACAATGATAGGTGCACGTGCATGTGCATGTATACAAGTTGTGCTCAAGCCAGAGCTCATTCATCCTGTTACATGAACTCCCAGGCATGCCAGACGGAGGAGGGCCTGTCCAACGTTGCTGCAGCTGCTGAGCAGTTCCAGCCCAAGGGAATTACATTCGCTACAACAGAGGTACACTGTACAGTAGGGAGAACTCTCTCCAGTCACAGTCATGCTAATTCCCTCCCTCCCTTCCTTCCTCCTGTCCCCCCCCTCCCTCTCTCTCCCTCCGTCTTTCCCTCCCGCCTTCAGGTGAAGACCAAGGTGCCATTTCTACTGCGGCACACACTGCGGGAGTATCAGCACATTGGATTGGAATGGCTGGTGGCCATGGATGAGAGGAGGTTGAATGGCATCCTTGCTGATGAGATGGGCCTTGGGAAGACTATGCAGGTACAGTAAAGTTGTACCCATGCACAATTCCTTATCCCTGTGTCATGGGATGCTTACGTGTAGGTGTTTGATCTCTTCTGCACACTGGCCTAGCTGTATTAGACTGTTGCTTGTCATTACCCCGTGCACATGCGCAGCAGGGGTAGAGTGATCGGTTTGTCTGTCAGTCTGTCTGTCTGTCCAAGCGGTTTGAGCAAGGAAGGCCTTGTTGAAGGCTTATTTCAGGATAGAAGTGTCAGAATTCAGCATCTACATGTACATAACTCACAGACCAGAGATCCACTCGAGAGGCTGAGAAAAGCTGCGTGAATACATATAACTTTATACAACTTGACCACACCCTATTTCTAGCATTGCTGCCACAACTTACGGTATCTCATTCTGCATGCTGACATTGCTGTAAATCGTATAGGCCTAGCTACATGTAGCTCATCGTGCATGCTGTATGGATAATCGGCAGTAGGCCTATGGCTGTCAAGTCAAAGTAGCGCACGGGGTATGTGCTCTGCTGAGCACCTCTAGTTATACAATGTATTCTTTTAGCTCCTGATTATGAATTACTTAACTTTCAGACAATCGCCCTCCTGGCGCATCTGGCTTGTGAAAAGTGCATCTGGGGCCCGCATCTGATAATTGTGCCAACTTCTGTCATGCTGAACTGGGAGTTCGAGTTCAAGAAGTGGTGCCCGGCCTTCAAGATCCTCACCTACTTTGGCTCCCTCAAGGAGAGAAAACAAAAGAGAGTGGTATGTACACTTGTACATGTAGATACACTGTACACGAGAGTAGGGGGGAGGGGGGGGGGGGGGGGGGGGGGAGGGAGGGGGGGAGGGGGGGAGGGGGGGGAGGGGGGGGGGGGGAGGGGGGAGGGGGGGGGGGGGAGGGGGGAGGGGGGGGGGGGGGAGGGGGGGGGGGGGGAGAAGGAAAGTGTTGGGGCATCAGCGATGATGAGACATCCGTGGTGGAAGTTGGATGTATCAGTGCTACAGTAGACTTCAAAAAATGTTCCCGTATTGTAATTTGTAGTACCGTAGTGTCCCGTTAATACGCCCCTCTGTTTTGTACACTACATCCAGCTCAAAGATGGGAGGGGGCGTATTTTCGCGTACACAATTAGACGCCCCCTCCAAAGTTTTGCTACGTTTATGACACTGCCAAGGTTCATGTTCACAGTTACAAAAGTAAAATCGATCGCCAGTACTGTTCGTGGTCATCATGTGTGGTCTCCCTACATCGGCGAGAAGAGCTGCCACTTCAACTCGAGCATTCATGACGACTTCACTGTAGCCATCCTCAAGAACAGCAATACTGTCGGTCATGAACCACGGAACATTTCCTGGTATATATTTCCTGTGGAAGAGTGGCAGCGAGATGACTTGTACCATCGGAGTCAATGATGACTACTCGATCTGAGAGACGATCTGCAAAGTTGCGCACGTGTAGGCTAGATAGTATAATTATATGATATTCCAGAAGACGCTCACCAGAGGGGCGTTATAACGAGTCAAACTACCCTGTGCAACTTAGGTGAAAAAGAGGGAGAGGGCGTATTAGCGGGACACTACGGTATGCATACTTTTTGCATACTCGCACCATACATTAAGTGCGCGATTGTGTATGCTGGAAGTGTAGTACGGAGTGTTATCGTACTACGTACGAGGTCGAGGTACGATGTTGTAAACGTACATGTAGTACGCACGTGGAGTGTTTAATTGTTGCAAGAGAGAGAGAAAGAGAGATCCAGCGAAAGAGAATCCAGATCGAGTGAAAGGAAAGCATTTACAGTATGTACAAACGCCAGTGGCTCATCGACGTACACCACTTCAACCTGGGATACAAGCCCCTGACGATATCATGTCACATCTTCTCGTGGCAGAAGGCCTTACAGCTAGCAGGAGAGGAATCGTTAAGTTCCTTGCAAAGTATCTTGAGACCGGTTTGTTTGGCAGGCACCCTGGGTTGGGAAGACCGTCCAAAATCATGCCAGAGGGGAAGGCTATAGTCGAGGAGCGAATGACTGTGGACGATGAAACCTCTGCCTACCGGCTTCATCGACTGCTAAGGTCATGGGGCTGTAGTATCTCGCTGGGCACAATTCTCCTTTGTAGGAAGGCATTATGCTGGGCGTTCCACGGCTGCTCCTACTTCCAACTGATAAGACATGCTAACAAGCAGAAGTGGCTGGATTGGGCTCGAGACTTGGCCTTTGATGACGTCGTGTGGACAGGTGAGTGCATGGTGCAGCTAGAGGTACACCACCATTTTTTGCTGCAGGAAGCGTGGACAGCCAGCAAAGAACAAGCCCAGGTATGTTGTAGCCTACAGCAGGCATAATAGAGAGTGTGCTCGATCATAGATGGCTGGTTATACTTTTGAGGTCGGGGGATTCAGGAGGTGTGTGCCACCAGCTGATGCCTTTCTCTCCCATGAAGTATTGTGCATGCCTTGACGTTTGCTTTGGGCCATTGTCTTGATAAACTTGTGACCGGAAGGGAATGTTTGCTCCAGGAACTTTGGCGGGATGTTTTGCTCTGCAAATAATTCTGCACCATTGAAAACTTGTGGCATGAACTGAAAGAAGTGAAGAATGGAGCAGCTGATTGACGGTATTGATGAATTCTGGCGTTCTGTATACAATGAAGTACCGAAGTCTATGGTTAAGCCACTGGATACTAATTACACAGTATTGGCATTGTCTTTGCAAATCAATGTGAATAATAATGCAGTCATGAGAATATGTGTACTATAAGTAAGTACCGTATACCGGGAAATTTTGGCGGCCGTTTTAATTTGGCGATTCGGAAGCCAACCGCCAAATTAAAAAATCGCCAATAATTAATGGCTGGCCGGCTAGATCGACTGTCGGCGCGCGCGGGAAGCAAGTTCACCTTTCAGATTGCAAGACCCAACGTACTACCTGCTGACTGAGAGAGAGGTCTGCGGAGAAGCGCCTACTACACAGACGGTGCACCAAATTAAAGTGTAGACAGACTACAGACAGCTGAACATGCGGTCATGGCCGACTGTGTATCTGTCCTGGGTCGTGCATCACTGCCACACCGTACGCATCATGGGCATTGCTGACCTCCCGGATAGCTGTTTGCCGATCGTAGGCCTCCAGATGCTGCTGAAAGCGTGATGGCCACGACACTGCTCTTCGTTTTGTACGTCTTCGTCCTGCTTCCCGATCGATCTCGTGCGGTCGGTCGATCGACCGCTCGCATAGTGACATCATACACTGTACTTTTCCTTGCGCGATCGCCAAATTAAAAAATCGCCAAATTTTATACCTAACCATTTCAGGCCATTTCGCCAAATTTAATGGCCGCCAAAATTTCCCGGTATACGGTAGTTGGGTTATTGAAGGATCAGAAGCCTTGGAGTCACAAACCCTTGGCCGGCAAACAACAGATTACCCTATACATGACTTGTGTAGCCCGGACCATTCCTATCGGTTGTTGGGTCACTAGTTTGAGAAACCATAGGGCCTTTCCCGGCCGCCAACTTCCTCGCCCTGAGGGTTTTTTGGGCTCTATCCCTACTGTTACTGCGGCTTTGGCCTTGGTCTTGTCCTCGGCCGTGCCCTCTCCCTTTGTTGCCTGCCAGTTTGGCGAGGTCTTGCTTGTGCTTCTCCACCCGGAGATTCTCACTGGTGTCCGTGTCCCCACTTGGGGGATAGGGGTCTGTTCAGTGGATGGCGGCGTACTATCCACCTTCCGCCTTTTTCGGTTCTCCCGAACCTTGTCCCGTTGGGCAGCTTGTTTTTTTCGGCAGAGTTTTTGCCTCCTCTGAGGCTTTTTCCGTCTCTTCAACCCAGTACCTCTAGATGTAGTCCAGGTCTGTGTCTGGGAGCCTAGAATTTTCTATGGCCTCCCTGACAGATTCTTGTGCGAAGCCCTGTTTAATGTGTCGAGGAGCCCAAAGCAACCACCACCTTCCCTTTTAGGTTACCTAGCCATTATCATGTGATAATGACTTAGTTGGAGGGTGTACAGGACCAGTGCGCGCTCCATAAGCTCTAGGATCTAGTGGTGTACATAATCAGGCAAGGATATCTGTAGCTATCAGTATATGCTGGCATGCATATGCATAGTACCAGGGTAAGTGTGGCCTCATTCCTGGATGTTCATACGTACTCAACCTATATTCCTACTACCTCCTTTTGCTAAATTACCAGATGTTAAATCTTAGCTTGGGAGGAGTATGTGGTGGCTTTGCTGCCATCACGGTCCAGGAGGGCAGGACGGACGAAGGCTTTTGTCCTGCCCTCCTCCCAAGCCGACGAGGTACTGGACGAGGGTAGACCAATTATAAGACCAATTTTGTGTATTTATCGATTCGGACTAGCTAAACTCTAGTGAGACGGTGAAGTGTATGAAGACAACCAAGCTACGTACAATACACAAGGATCAAAATCAGCGGCCTCATGCATGTAATCCTGGGCTAGCTACCAGTTTTTGAGTTAGCTGAGCCAGCTGAGTTCTGGGTGTGCGGATGTACAACTGGTAGGCAGAGCTCTCCCATCTACCAAGCATCTTGAAATGGGCGTCTGATATACCAGCTGCTGCTGTGGATGTGGCCGCCCCGATCCTGAAGCTGTGACCGGCATATTTCTTGTCGTCTAAGCCAGCCTCTCGCAGAGTGGCTCGCATCATGACGGTCAGTTTTTGTCTTGTTAAGGGGATGCCGGTGCTAAGCATAAATAAGGGACCGGGAGAATTGCCACGGACCACCAGATATGGTAGCATCGCGACTATCGGGCATAGAGGCTTGCCAGTTTTTGCCAAGTACAGGTGGACGCCTTGCCGAAAAGGGCAACACGCTGCCCAGAGCATAATGTTATCCCGGTTAGAGTGGGCACGGCTGAGGACATCCTTCATTTTGATAAGTATCTCCGGAGTAATTGGAAGGCGGATGAGTGGGGGGTGCTTACAGGACCTGTCTTTTTTAATTCCCCGGAGGACCAACTCCAGCTTTGGGGTGAGCAGCTTGGAAAACACTGTGAAGTAATCGTAGGTGACGTGAAGGTTACGAATCGCTGATAAGTAGCATTTGATGGTTTGGTGGGTGAGACCGTCTTTCGCCAGGTGGCCAACAAACATCAGGAGTGTAGCTTCAGAGGCCGGGAGCGGGTTCAACGCTGCTTGGGTGCAGAAGGTGAGGTATCGTTTCTGGCCGGTGAGGTAGGCGCGCTGTGTTGCTGGTGCCAAACCTTGTCGATAATAGTACTGAACTGTTGCTTGAAGCTGGGCGACGTCCAGTCTAGGTGGGATGGTGCCACCACTTTGAGCAACTCCTGCGGGAGTGGAGTGGGCAGCCGATTTGCCTGGGGAACGACAGAGAAAAATAGGTGTAAGTGATCACGGGAGAGGTGGTCTGCTGCCTTGTTTTCAATACCCGGGATGTGTTTTGCCACTACCGAGATTTCGAAGTGGGCTACAAAAGAACCATAGGCAACGTAAGAGGTGCATGACTGTGGCCTCTTTGGCTGTGCCCTTGGAGATGGCTGCCACAACTGGCATGTTGTCGCATTGGAACAGAACGACCTGGCGCCTCAGGAGGGGGCCCCAGACTGCACAAGCTAATACTATCGGCACTAGCCCTTTGACCATGATGTTGGCAGCACCCCAGGTTTGGGACCATGGCCACTGAAACCAATGTCCTGCAAAGGATGCCCCGCAGCCCCAAGTTCCAGATGCGTCAGTATGAACGATGGCTGAGTGTTGCTGGCAGTTTGCCAAAGCGAAGAAACTCGCTCCATTCCACGACTCCAGGAAGCACTGCCACCATGTAGGTCCGAGCGAAATTCTGCATTGAGGTGAACAAAGTGGTCCATTTCATGCACCCTCATGGCTGTGTTGAACATTCGCCTCATGAATGTGCGGCCTGGGCGGACGACTAGTGCCGCATGTTGTAGTAAGCCAAGCAGGGAGAGAACGTCTCGCTTATATAGTCCCCCTCTTTTGTGAAAGCCATTGGTGGACTGCTCGGCGTACCCCGAGCAGCTTTTCTTGTGAGAGCCGTGCCTCCATTTTTAGGGTATCAAGGATGATGCCTAAGAACTCCAAAATAGTTGATGGGCCCTCGATTTTCTCTGTTGCCAGTGGGATACCCAGTAAACAACAAATGGTGATCAACGGGTTGAGGTTGTGTTGGCATTCCGGTTAGTCGGGAGCACCGGACGTCAGGAAATCATCAAGATAGTGAATCAGAAAGGACACTCCCTGCTGCTTCAGAATCCACTCCAGCGCATCAGCCAAGATGTTGAAAAGTTTTGGTGCTGAGCGCAGACCGAAGGGGAGGCAAGTATCAATATACACTTCGCCCTTCCACTCCATTCCCAGAAGGTGTCGGTCACACGGGTGAACTGGGATGAAGCGAAAGGCACTTTTCACGTCAATCTTGGCCAGTAAGGTTCCTTGACCTCTGTGGATCACGTTGCGGATTGCTTCGTCAATGGTGATGTAAGGCATTGCACACAGTGATTTTTCAATACCAGCATTGACGCTCTCGAGTTTCGGGTGAGACAGGTGGAGAATGAGGTGCCATTTTCCGGGTTGATGGGATTTCGGGATGACTCCGAACCGGCTGATGTGAATGTGGGAGACTGGAGTGCAAGGGTAGGGGCCAGCAACTCGTCCAGCTGCTACCTCTTTGGCTAAGTACTCTTCCACCACCTCAGGATGGAGGCGCGCGGAGCGCATGTTGGATTTTGCAGAGCACAGCTTCGCTATGGTGGGGTTGCTGCTGTGGGTGCCTTTGCCTGCAGTGCTGGGCTTTATACATATGTGGGCCATCGCAAAAGGTGCAGCTGTGTTCATACTTACAGGCGGGCCCGAACGAGCACACCGGGTAGTAATTCCAGGCCATGCACACCTGCCGAGGCCTGGCCTGGGGCCCTCTCGAACCAGTGGGAGCATTCGGGAATCCTGCGGTCTGCAGGTATGACCATGGGGCCTGCTTAGCTGATGGGGTGGGAGCCCAGTCACAGTCCTCCGCGAGGTGAGTTAGCGAGAAGCAATACTTGCACCTGCTAGCCTTTGCCTGCCCTGCAAAGGCTATATTCCATAGAGTTGGGTCGATGCGTGACCATAGGGTAAGAGGGGACATGGCGGCTCGCTGGCGGAAGCGACCAGCCGTCCCCGCTGTACTCCATGCGGGCTTCCACTATCAGATCTAGATACCCCATAAAGTCAGCAATGCGGGTTGGGTCCTTCTCGCAGGCGACTGCAGTGTAAACACTGTAGCATCGAACCCACTCCAAGATTGAGGTGACCGGCCGACGTTTCAGGTTTTTGGACCTCTGGCTGTCGGAGTCCCCCTCCGCAAGGCTGCCTGACGAGGTGCCCATGCGCTCGGGGAGAAGTTCGGCCATATCCACATACTCGCCCTTTTGGATCCGGGCGACTAGTTTTGGAGGGACTGGAGGGAGGCCCGCCCCCATCGCCAGGGCCCCCTTATGTGTCTCTGTGGTGGTGTGACTTGCCGGCGGGTCCGGGGCAGTGGTGGCATCAAAGGTGTTAATCCCTGCCAGTGCATGAGGGGCAGGCAGCATACCCAGGCACGCGTCTGGAGGGGGGGGGGGGGGGGTCAATGCACAAGGAGCGCGCTGATTATACAATTAGTGTGACCGGGCGCGCGCCAATTAACAAACGGCATAAGCGTAGCCATGCGGACATAATACTGGGGCTCACCGGACGGCGTATGGGAGATCCCAGGAGCAATCGGGGCGCCGCTGCTGCCATCCTCGGCCGCGCTTGGATTCGTACAGAGGGTTGCGAGGGTTTCTTTCACCACCGCCGCCACCTCGGTCTGCAGCATGGCGCGTAGGTCGTCACGGGTCACGAAGGGCGGGGTCTCTGGCGCATCGGGATCCATGTCAGGAGAGGGAAAAAAGAGAAGAACCGAGATGGCACTGACTGAACTTGGTTGTTGTTCCGCGCGCAAGATGACAAGACTGGCCTCAAGCACGGGTCTGAAGCGCATGCCTGTGCGGCTCATTGTACTCCCTGGCGTGCGCCGCTGCAGAACGCATGCCTGTGCGGCTCATTGTACTCCCTGGCGTGCGCCGCTGCAGAACGACGAGCGCCGGCCTCTCCCCATTAACCTGGTTTAATAAACATTAAACTCCATATGTCACGTTCTTTGCGTATTAGCAATCATAGTGGCGTACCAGGATTTCTGCCAGCTTTTGCGAGAAGGCATGGTGGGCTAATTCCCACTCCTTCAATACCTCTGCGGTAGGTTTGAGCATCAATAGTATTACTCGAGCTGTGAGTCTCATTGGGGACCAATGCTGTATGCATTACTGCTATATAAATATGCTGTGTATACACGCATTCCGTGTCCTCCATACTTTTACTATGCATGCCGCCGTACTTTGTAAACCGTAATTCCATACTGCATGTATACTATGACTATGTCATGGGAACAATTTATTGAAGGCTACTGTATGTGGTGGAGAGCTGAGGGTATATAGGAGGGGAGGACATGGCTGATGTGATGGGGCGGGTGAGGGGGGAGAGAAGTACGTTAGTGTGATGATTCACGATGTAGGCATGACCTGTGTCTTCACTGTTACATATGCAGGGTTGGTCCAAGCAGAACACGTTCCATGTCTGTATTACCTCGTACAACATTGCGGTGCAGGATCACCGAGCCTTCAAACAGAAGAGGTGGAAGTACCTCGTTCTCGACGAGGTCAGCAAGAGAATTTGCATGCAAATGCCCACACACACATGCACTCACACACACACACACGTGCACTCACACACACACACACACACACACACACACACACACACGTGCACTCACACACACACACATGCACTCACACACACACACACACATGTACTCACACACACACACGTGTGTGTTCATGTATCATTTCACACAGAAGTTGTACATGCATGTATTATAATACCATGTACCCGTCTCCTGACACCCTCAGGCACAAAACATCAAGAACTTCAAGAGCCAGCGTTGGCAGACATTGCTGGGCTTCAACAGCCAGCGCCGCCTACTGCTAACGGGCACGCCTCTCCAGAACAACCTCATGGAGCTCTGGTCCCTCATGCACTTCCTCATGCCAGCAGTGTTCTCCTCGCACTCAGACTTCAAGGAGTGGTTCTCCAACCCTCTCACAGGGATGGTGGAGGGCAGCCAGGAGTACAACGACTCTATCATCAGGAGACTGCATCAGGTATGTGTGTGTTGGGAAAGGGGGGGGGGGGAGGGGGGGGGGGGGTGGTGTGGAGAGTAGCGGGAGGGCTATGAAAGACAGCTATGTTTGTGAATTAGCAGGCTCCAATTGAATGTGTGTGTGTGCACGGCCACAATCCGAACTTTGTGATGTTTTTATTTCTCACTAAGTGATTTCAGGTGGCCAAAACTGAATTCCTAAAGTCTTGGGTTGCCATTGATCTCTAGTGTCTGTGGCAACAATAACTCTTAGGTACATTTCATGAAGCGCCTCCCTCTACCTCTCTCTCTCTCCCTCCCTCTCCCCCCTCCCCCCTCCCTCCTCCCTCCCTCTCTCTCCCTCCCTCCCTCCCTCCCCATCCCCTCCCTCCCTCTCTCTGCTTTCCTGTGCCCTCCCTTCCACAGGTGCTACGCCCCTTCCTGCTACGGCGGCTGAAGATGGAGGTCGAGAAGCAAATGCCAAAGAAGTTTGAGCATGTGGTCCTGTGCAGGCTCTCAAAGAGGCAGCGCTTCCTCTATGATGAATACATGTCACGAGCGAAGTACGAGGCATGCTAGTGTTTGTAGGTTGGCTATGCACCCCATGTAGTTTATTGATGGTTTGCTCTGCATAACCTACTCAGGACAAAGGATTCCCTTACATCAGGAAACTATCTCAGTGTCATCAACATTCTCATGCAGCTCAGAAAGGTACCATCCAAGCGGCTATGCACTGCTACACACCTCACAAGTGTGCAGTAATTCAATCCAGACGTGAGCTGCTTGACTCCTTTTCTCTCCCTCCCTCCCTCCTCCCTCCCTCCTCCCTCCCTTCCTCCCTCCCCCCCTCCCTCCCTCCCTTCCTCCTTCCCTCCCTTCCTCCCCCCTCCCCCCTCCCCCCCTCCCTCCCCCCTCCCTCCCTCCCTCCCTCCCTCCTCCCTCCCTCTCCCCCTCTCTCCCTCCCTCCGTCCCTCCCTTCCTCCCCCCGTCCCCCTTTCCCCTCCCTCCCACCTCCTCCCTCCCTCCCTCCCTGCCTCCCTCCCTCCCTCCCTCCCCCCCTCCCTCCCCCCCTCCCCCCTCCCATAGGTGTGCAATCATCCAGACCTGTTTGAGCCCCGGCCCACCCTCTCCCCTCTCAGACTGGCAGCTCTGGAGTACTACACTGCATCACTGGCACTCAAGGCCACAGAGTATGAGCCACTCAAGGTACATGTAAACTCGGCGGTAGTATCCTGATGCACCCAGCTACAATTGTATATGCCCATTGACAAGTATAGGGTATACTGTATTTTAAAATGGTACTACATGTAGCAGTAGAAATTCGAATTTCCACTGATCCAATTAAACAGTGCCTGGGACATTAATTATTTTCTGATACCAGGAAATGTAATTATCAAAACGACATGAGTTCCAAGTACACATTTACAAATACACTATTACTAGTCAGTCAGTCAGATTTGTTGCTCATGGCTTGGAAGTTGGTGGCAATTTCTATCTAGTACATCCAATCTAGCGGTACAAATTCATTTCCTCTGATTCCCAATCCTACGGTAGTGAATTTTATTGTTATACCGTTTTATTAGCATAAATACTGTAGACTGCCATTTACGCATGTAGAACTCTCTCCACTTTGGTCAGCATATCAATCTGGACTGCCTGAACCTTCACCTCGCTGACTATGAACTGGACATGGAGGCATTCGCTGCCTTCCGCTGCCGGCAGCTGCAAGCCCTGCGAGCCCTCATCCTCGATCCTTCCTCCTCCTCCCATCCTTACATCCTGCTCCGCGAGATGGAGGCTGAGGGGAACAGGAGGAGTGACAAGTTCCTAGAGGATTTACACTTGGTATGTATGCAGAGGCACACACACACACATCTGTGTGGTTCTCCTTGCATATGTGTGACTATGCACTAGACCATTCCAGCACGTGGTTATGCAATGCACGTGCGTCATTTATCAGCCGAGTTAACAGTAGAATTTACCAATCCCCAGGATGGTCATGTTATCGCCCAATAGACCTTATTCCGCTAAAATGAAATTCCAAGTTTCTGTTGCTATGACAACAACTACTATTGGTCGTCATGATAGGCTTCATCCCAGATATGAATTAAATCGGATATACAGTGTTGAGTTATGGCCTCCCAATATTCAGGATTTCCCCATTGATGCTCATCTACTTGAGGCGCCTCCAGTAGAAAGTTTTTGGATTTGTATTGGCTTCGATGGGATTTTGGGAGCCATAACTCAGGCACTGTACATCAGATTTACTTCGAACCTGGGATGCAGCCTGTCTGCATGATGATCAATGGGTACAAGGGGTTGTTGTTGTCATAATGCTATATGTAGCAACAGAAACCTGGAAGCAGAATAAGGTCAATACCTATAACTGTATAATCCAATTATTGGTGTATCACTGTGTTATTATCTGCATCAGTTTAGTCCTCCCTCCTGACCCCACTCCCACTCCCACTTGATGAAACCCTGGCTAAACACCGGCTGTTTGACTCTCGCCACCCTTCTTGGAACATTTCCTGTTCAGCATTATGGGTTTTTGGTTTTCCTCTCACTACATGCATCTGTATCTCCTCCAGCCGAGTCTGACATCACAGCGTGACGAGTGGGAGCTCTCCTGCCGTAAACACATGTATGAGGTAAACACCAGGCGGTGTCATCGGCAGCCGATGTATGGGACAGACCTCATCAGAGCAGTACGCTGTGTGTGCCACTACGAGCCACTCTGTGAGGATGCTGGAGGGGTGTCAAAGGGTTGCCACTGGCTGTGGGTGGGACATGCTGCATGTGCACTCCACCAGGCCCATGACGTCCACTGGGATAGGTGTTGTACCGCTCTCAGGGCAGCCCTCCTCGGCTATCAACAGAGGGCCGAGCTACTTCAGGATATTACTAGAAGGTGGGCAGTGGATATGTGGTTAATGCAGTACATGAGCTAATGGTTGGCATCAGTGACTAGTTGAGGCACATGGTTGGATGGTACATTGATCTGACCACAAACGCGATCTGTCATTTTATTCATGATGAACCACATGTTAGGTACCCAAATTTCTCTTACAATTTTTATGACATATACATATACAGGACTCTACACATGTAGCTTGCACCCACAAAATGTAGGCTTCAGGTGGCTAGTTGCCGTACATGTACCTGTGGTAAAAGGAGATACTCCTCTTTTCAAACACGAGTCTGACAAAGTAGTCTAAGAGAAGAAGGTACATAAATGGCAACCATGCTGTGACTGTGGTCAGGATCTTGACACTGTTGTCTTCAATCATTGGTGTGTGTGTATGAGTATCCTTCAGCTATACTAAATGTTGAAGACCTAGTTATTTGTCTTCCTCAGGTTTGTGATCACAGTGCCCCCCGCCACCACCACCCCAATCACCATGCATGCCCACCACCCTGACCCCTCATGGATGCTACGTGAGGCTCGGAGGGTGCAGGAGCTATCTCGGGAGCTCTCGCCCAGGGCAGACTTCTTCCATCCTATAGCCACCAGCACATGCTTCCAGTTCCCCGAGACCAGGCTGATACAGTACGACTGTGGTGAGTCGAGTGTTGTGCATTCTCTAACCGGCACCCACTCAGATAAGGATAGTTCCTAGTTTTATATAATACTCTTGTCCTTCCCTCATCAGGAAAGCTCCAAACTCTAGGCATGCTACTCCAGAGATTGAAAGCTGAAGGACACAGGTACAATACTTACTGTAGTACCCGTATAGTGTGGAAGCTGTGGTAGCTGTTCATAATCAGCTGACCTCCCTCCTGCCCTCCCTCCCCCCCTCCCTCCCTTCTTCCCTCCCTTCCTTCCTTTCCTTCTTTCACTTCCCTCTCCTTCCTTCCTTTCTTTCTTCCTTCCTTCCTTCCTTCCTTCCTTCCTTCCATTTCTCCCTTCCTCCCTCCCCTCCCTCCCTTCCCTCCTTCCCTTCCCTTCTTTCCCTCCTTCCTTCCTTCCCTCCTTCCTTCCTTCCTTCCTTCCTTCCTTCCTTCCTTCCTTCCTTCCTTCCTTCCTTCCTTCCTTCGTTTTTTCCTTCATTCCCCTCCCCTGTGTCTCTTCCCCTTCCCTTATCTCTTGTCTCCATATTCCCTATCCCACCCTCTCTTCTCACTCCCTCCTCCCTCTCTCCATGTACGTGTAGGGTCCTGCTCTTCACTCAGATGGCACGAATATTGGATGTTCTTGAGATCTTCCTCAACTACCATGGTCACACCTACCTCCGTCTGGATGGTGCGACTCCTCCCCAGAAGAGACAGGTGCAGTTGTTCTTGCACTGGTTCTTGTCACGTACTGGTGCTGATTTACAATTTGTCCTGTATCCCCAGATGCTGATGGAACGCTTCAACCGAGATGAGCGTGTATTCTGCTTCATCCTCTCAACCCGGAGTGGGGGGCTGGGCGTAAATCTGGTCGGAGCTGACACGGTGATATTCTACGACTCAGACTGGAACCCTACCATGGACGCCCAGGCCCAGGACCGCTGCCATCGCATTGGGCAGACCAGGGATGTTCACATCTACAGGTATGTACGACTGGCTGATGGACAAGCTTGACTATTGCTCATCAAGAATCTCTTAGTCATCCTGACTTCTGTACTAAAGAAGAGTTGTTGACTAATTGACTAGGCCTGCACGCCCTTCCTACATAATGGCATTCATGAAGACCTCTCAAGTCCATCTCATGTCTATTCACCGTCCTCTGGAGGTACAGTGTACACACTGGACAAGGTGTGGTGTATCTGTGAACTTGGGCCCGATAGAAAACATACACAGCTGTTGATCCACTTCAGCGGTAGCCATTTTTTGGTGATCATACTGTAGCACGTTTGGCCCAAATTACCAAACTGAGGACTCAGTCCCCGTAGTCCTTATGTCTTGGCTCTGGGCCTAAAGAATTTGCGCAAGTGATTTGCATGCCAGCTTCAAATCACGGTGGAGCCAGGGTTTATCACTGTGGGACATATGCTCATGAGTCTGCAGTTACATTTTTGTTGTACATGTACATTTGGTAATTCACACCTTGATTGTATTCATTACTCATACTACTGCAATGTACATCTGTACTGTGGGTGTATGTTGGTGCCATAGGTATGGCCAACCATGTTCTTTGTGGACTTGTCGTATAGCTGGTTTCTTTCGCGGGAGAAGAATTTTGCGTTTCTGTGGCGATTCACAAAGTTTTATTCACGAAATCCAAACTGGAGTCAGTTCCAGGCTCAGCGACATGCCAAACACTAGCTGATGACAGCCCTGTTTGCTTTTTTCCAGCGTGCTGATTCCGTTTTTGATACAGTATCGACGCCTGTACCCCTTTCAACAATCGCGGCTGTCATAAAGAGGTGAAACCGGTACTACAGCAAGGCAGGGGCACAAGGGAACAAATCCTGCGCAAGCGGGTGACGTATGACTTCTTTACTCCTAAACAGAAGGCACAGATAGCAAAACAAGATGCCGAACATGGCGTGACAGCTACCATTCGCTATAGTATGGACTCCACCATGTAAGCTCTGTAACTCACTCATCTTCTCATGCTCACGACATGGTATTCTCAGACCAGTCACATTCCAATGCAGCATTGGTGGGTGTGGCGAACTGGGTTACAACAAATCCGCAAATGATTTCTCCCCATAAATCTAATCAAGCAATTCGCGAAAGTTTTTTCCTGCGAAAGAAACCTGCTAATGGTATGCCTTAACAGTGCCAGTGTGTACTGTAGTCTCATGAAAGAGTGCCCACCCCCACTTTTGGCTAGATTTCCTATTATAGGGTCAAAGTTTAGAGAAGCATTACACGTATCTGAGGTAAGAAACTTTGCTTGCAGAAAGTCATATCCGTGTCATATCTGTGGTGTTTACGAGGGTTGGCTTGACTATGAAGACGACAAGACAACAACCTCAGCAGCTCACATGGACATCATCGAGCGCTTGATGGCGCCATGGCAATGAAGATGATGTGTCATATCCCTGAACGTGACAGTGAGCACAAAGAATTAGATGACAGTGTTGGTTACTGCAGCGATGTAGATGCTCTGGTGCATGCACTCTTGCAGCTACGTACGTAAGCTGCTCTTTCGGGTTGAATGTGGAAACACTCGAAAGAGCACCCACCCACTGTTCAGTGAGCATGTAAAGCTACATGTAGCTAGTGCACTGCCCATGGGCGTTCTTTCACGAGATTGTGATATATATGTGTGTACATGCAGCAAGCTGTGGCTGAACATGCAGCCACACACACACAGCCATTGACCGGTGATCTATATAGACAATGACTGTGATCCTCTGGTAGCATGTATCATGTGTCACTCTTTATATGTGGACTCTATAACCACAGATTGGTATGTGAACGCACGGTAGAGGAGAACATTCTGAAGAAGGCGAACCAGAAAAGGATGCTGGGCGACATTGCAATAGAGGGAGGGGCATTCACCACAGACTTCTTCAAGCAGGTATTTTCCTGTAGAAAGGTTGAGGCAGAAGGCAGTACCAGTTAGAGTTGAGGATGAACGCTCGTCATCCTGGGTGGCAACCATGTGGAACAAGTTTACGTCCATTCTAGCCTTCTAGATTCTCTCTGCCGGTCACACACATGGCTTGGTTTACAGGCATAATAAAATCAGCTCGTGATCTGATTGGTCAGGGACAATTTTACTTGAAGTGCAAAGTTTGCTAGACCCTCTCCACCTTCCGCAAGTGGCCAAGTTGCATGTGCGTGACTAGAGTAGGCTAGACTGGGTGCAAGGCTACCCACCACATTGGAAATAGTTTCTTGTACCTGTTGTAGTTGTGAATAGTTCTACCTTGTGTAATGACTGCACATTCGTGCCTCCTACCTCTTACCAGAGCATGTGTGCAATGTAGTGTACTCCCTGTGTGATGCCATGTGGTACTTCCTTCGCCACAGGCCTGTCTGAGGGAACTATTCAATGTGGGGAAGGACAAGCCCCAGGATCTGGTGCTGCTTCCTCCCTCCTCTATAGAACCCACACCCAGCGACCAGCAGACCCCAATCACAGAGCAAGAAAAATCCATGTCCCAGAAACAGATTGAAGAGGTATAACTTCCTGGTTGCCGTGGCGACTTCCTGGTTGCCACAGTGCTTCCTGGTAGCCGTGGCATATATGACACCATTGAATGCATCTCCTGGGCATATTTTGACTTCTGAAAAATGTATTCTCTTGCTGTCTCCATTTTCATCCCTCCTTGATCTCTGCTACCCATCTCTATAGCTACTAATGCAGGCCGAGGACGACAGTGACGTCAAGGCAGCCAACCTGGCCAGTGCTGAGCAGGTTGCAGAGATGGCTGAGTTTGATGAGAACTTCAGCTCCCAGATATCACTTAGCAGCAAAGAGGTAGCTCCATGCAGCCTGCACATGTGTGTGTATCAGTTTACTACTTACATTGAAGTTTGTGGTAGTGTACCAACCCCTGTGGCTTGTTTCCTTCCATCTAAAACTCACCTTAGTCAGAAATGGTACACACGCAAGTAGAGTTTCTGGGCTGTAGCTGTTTCACTCTGAACAGCTGGTTTGGGCTATCCACTAGATTAGTCCTTTCGTGACTAAACTAGAGGTGTTCATAGAACACATACCCCGCGCTGAACGTCTACAGGCCAGGATGCATGCTACAACTGACGTGACATCTCTGCCGATGCGCATCGAACAGGGTGGCTATCGCGTATACTGTCTTCGTGCCATATCCAAGGTGTGGGAGTGACCGCTTACCGCATATTATATTGTGAAGCTGGAGAGGTGGGGCCAAATGTTATGAATAATAGGAAATAGTGGAAAAAACATCCGAAAAAATAGCCACGATGCCTGTGAAGTACATACGTAGATCGTGGGAAAACACTGTTTCCTAGCGGTCATCTCGAAGCATGAAGTTTCCAAATGCACCACGTGTCCTGTTCTTGATGGGACTCTGAGGTCACGAAGAAGTGGAGCCAATGTTATGAATAGTTATGAAAAGTAGGAAATAGCCGCAATACAGCGAAACGGAGCGCCTTGACTTCAGTCAGGTACACATAAAGCAGTTTTTGCTATTTGCTATTGTTTGACTCCATTTCGATGGTTTATGTGGCAAGATTTCAATTTTCTTCGCCTGACAGACGACTGACTGACTGACTGACTGACTGACTGACTGACGGACAAAACCGATTGCTTAAACCCGCTTCGCGCATGCGCGTGTGGGGTAATTAGCCTGCACAGATCTAGGAACTAGGAAGTAAGCATAGTTTATACATGTACATTGGAGCTGTTGCCATTCACAACCAGTAAACTTATGGTGGAGTACAGCTGGAAATAGGGTTCCGTTTGAGAGCAGTTTGCTGTGGAAAGGAGTAGGGATGAGGCTATTGTGCTTTTTTTTTGACCAGTTATGCTATTCCCAAATGCTCCAGATTATGTCCGATTATGCTCTTGCTATATCCCGATTATTCTCCGATTATGCTCTTGATATAGCTCACTTGAGATCCAAAGCATTGTTTCTGTATGCCAGCGGGAGGCGCATAAATCTTCAGACTGAAGGCTGGGTACACTTTAGTCGGTCTAGTATTGAAAGTACAGACCGCACATGAGAACTACAACTAGCTAGATCACTTGAGTCTAGACTACTTTCGCTAGCAGCCTCACTGCTGGAAGCCATCCAGTGACACGTGGCAGAACTCGAACCCCAATTATGCCTGTATTTCCCCGTTTATTCCCGCATTATGCCAACTCCTTTAACCTACCTATTATGCCGGAAACTGTGCCGGCATAATAGCCTCATCCCTAGAAAGGAGACAATAGACCTCATCATGCTGCCAGTGGGTTTGTATATCGGCCGTCTGTATTCGGTGGACTGGACTCGGGACTGGACTCGGGACTGGACTGTGGGACTGGACTCACAGAAAGTTGCGCTCATCATTTTGAAGCATCAAACGCTACTAAAATACTTACATGACATGAATGGCATTCGGGGTAGCCGACCATGACTCGATATCAGCCGTTCCATCAGCCCTTTCTGTCAGAGCGCGTGCCAACGATGCACTGAATCGGCTCGTTCCCAGACTGAAACGGACTGGGGACAAGAACAATGAATAATTATTATAGGCCTACAGCACGGAAAGCAGGAACGGAAGCGCCAGCCAAACTTGGCAGGAGCATGCATAGAAACAGTTCAAGAAGCTGCAAAATGGTTGTAACACTTGGTATACGAGAGGTTGCTAGCAATGACCGCCATGTGTTCCTCGAAGTCGTCGTCAGATCATGGACGAATTCGCACCGAAACAGACGGTCGAGCTGGTTTTGCATGGTAGGACC
Organism: Axinella damicornis; assembly: GCA_963931865.1. Classification (NCBI taxonomy): domain Eukaryota; kingdom Metazoa; phylum Porifera; class Demospongiae; order Axinellida; family Axinellidae; genus Axinella; species Axinella damicornis. The sequence continues at coordinate 6,176,716 of OZ007507.1, read as the reverse complement.
ACGGCAGGCTGTCTACATGGTGACAGCTGTGTTGGTACACCTCGCGTACTTGGTAAGCTATTATCTACGGTGGTAGCTATATAGTGCCGTTCCGCAATTTCCTGTTTTCTGGCCTTCAGAAATGACGAGCGCAACTTTCTGTGAGTCCAGTCCCACAGTCCAGTCCCGAGTCCAGTCCACCGAATACAGACGGCCTTGTATATCAGAGCCTTAAGGTAGCATTATACCTTTACCGTTAGGGTACCTTTAACCGTCGGGGCCCCGACGGTTAAAGGTACCCTAACGGTAAAGGTATAATGCTACCTTAAGTTGCAGAACACAAACATCAGTGGTTAATTGTCGTAACTGAAGTTAATACATTACTCTTACCACATGGCGTTCAGGACCAGTCTTAAGAGTGTGCCTGTGTATTATCCCATACACACACACAGCAGGCACAGCCTAAGGCTGAGTGTAGCAAGGCCCTGGCAGAGTTTGCGACGATTGAGGAACAGCTGAGTGGCGTGGAGCGCTATGCCATGAAGTACCTTGAGGAGGAGAATGCTGAGTTTGCTGCAGCCCAGCTTAGACTAGCAGAAGTATGGGAAACTGATCATTCTAGTCCCTCATGGTCTTGGAGAAGTTATTCAGAAGATCCCCCTCCCCCATGCACACACACCCACATACACACCCACCCACCCACACACCCACACACACACACACACACACACACACACACACACACACACACACACACACACATTATACATACGCATACATCCCCTTCACAGGAGAACATTGAGTTGGCCAAGAAGGGCTGGGAGCTAAGCCATCTTCAGTCATTACGTGAAGAAGAGGAACGTCTTGCTGAGGTTGAGGTCCAGGATGTCATGCTCACCTATGACCGCCCTGAGACTTCCAACAAGGTGATCCTTCGGCGGAAACCCTCCACAGGCACATGGGAAATCTGCTCCCCAAGCTCCAACCATGGTCCCCTCTATGATGAGGAGAACGTGTCAGAAAACAAGTCGGCAAGAGAGCCCAGAAGAGATCAGCTTAAGAAACAAGAAAATGGAAGGGAAGGTTTTGCGGAAGGCCTGCATTCTAAAAGATACTGTGTTCTCAACCTCAGTCGTAAGGCTGTACATAGGAGGCCTAGTTCCAATGTAAGCATTAGTGCTATCCCGGATTCTGACAGTGTCGCACCTGCTATCAGTACTAGCCCTGCCAAGCTCCAACCCAAGAGGGACCCAAGGTACCAAAGTGATGGCTCAGAAAACGAGCTTGTAGACCCCAAAGGGGATCCTATGGAGTGTAGAACTCCACCTACCCCAAGGAGAGGGCTTCAGGTCACAATTCAGAAATTGCCTGACACGCTGAGTGTTAGCAACCACATAGTTGATGCCCACTGCGTTAGCTCCAGGACTCGACAGAGGACCGTGAATGTCAACGATGAGGTTAGACCTCCCAGCCATAAACGTCCATCACGCCACAAGTTTGCTGGTCTCAACCACTAGGGGAAATCAATCTTTGTACCTTGTCATATACACACGTGTACCAATCAGTACCCTGCTTTTCTTTTTATGCACCGTTTTACTATTTTATGGCATTTTGTGCCAAATGTCTTCGAATGGAAATTAAGAATTCCGGAAAACAAGTTTCTTTCTTGGCTGGTTGTTGCATGGCTATTCCAGGCCTGGTATTGGTGTCAATCATACACGTTGCTGTGTTTGTATGGTGCAGCTCAGTATCTGCAAATATTTGGATTGATGCTGAGAGCATGCATAGCTAGACCCTAGATAGAGTTTGTGTGATACAGTGACACCCCTCTTGTAGGACACCTCCCTGATCAGTATCCTTGACAAAATCCCAGCCCCAATGTATTTTCTGCTACATGAGAGGCACACTAAGCCAGATGCATTTTAATGGGCCCCCGAGGTGTCTCTACTTGAGAGGTTCCACTGTAATGTGATCTTTAATTGTGATTGGCACCAATGCTAGGAGACCAGCCTGCACCATGCAAACATCAGCACTAGTGCTAGCAAACGTTGTAGTGTGGTTGGACGTCTCATCACGGTTGACAGATGAGGTTCATGGGTGACTTGGGGAGCACCCAGGATGTGTGTTGCTTCAAACAGGGCTACATTGTGTTTATTGACACCATTACTCGCATGTTTGTTGTGTGTGTGTGTGTGTGTGTGTGGGGGGGGGGGGGGGGGGGGGGGTAGGTAGGTGGGTAGGAGTCAAAATTCTTGTCCCACTGATTTGTGAAGATGGAGGATTATCATATTGTGTGATGTGAATGAATGAGGTGGAGGATGAAGGAACATTGGAAGTGCTCTACATCTTTGAAAATTATCACTGCTGTAGTAGTTGTGTTAGGCCTGAGCCTAATCTGCTCTAAAAGTAGCCTGTTTTTATTTGCTGCATTCTTTCTTCTGCTCAGTAGTTGACCAAAATTATTAATAGGCAGCACCGAATACATGTACGTAGCTACATATATGTAGAACGTAATGCCATAGCACGATGGTGAGAAACGTCCAATGATCTCATACTCTGGTTTGTCCTCTTTACTCCACCGCCAGCTTTCTGCTTGGTACTCAAGAAGACCTATTTTTCCCACGTTTATGTCAGCAGATGGGCTCAGGCCTAATTGATAAATAATAGTGATCTGACTATGACAGTAACTACTGTATTTCCGTGGTCAAACGCTGCGCTTGATTAGTGGCTGCCCTCAAATGATAGCCGCACCTCCAGAAGAGCTGAACAAAATAAATGCCACCCTTGTTTAGTAGCGCGGCTAGTATTTGAATGGTTGGCGATCAGTCGAAGTGCTTCGTCTAGCACTCGAGGACTGTGACTCTGTCACTGTGAGGATGAAGAGAGGATAACAGATTGTTGGTCACATTCCCCGAGAGCTGTCTAAGAACATTTGGCATTTTCTAGGTCGAGGCACTGGTGGCGAGCGACATGACCCGTGAAATCTCCCGACAGTAATGGCTTTGTGTTTCCTACCGTTTTGTCGGGATGATTATGATGGTACCGCACGGCCCAGGTCTGAAACCAAGCTTCATCTTTGTGCATACACGTTGCTCCTTCCTCACCTCCTTGTTTATGCTGAATTTAATAAACACAGCCTTTGATTAGTGGACGCCCTCGAATAGTAGCTGCTGCAGTAAATCGTGTGATGAAATAAAAGTATCCGCAGCGTTTGATCGCGGTAATACGGTAGGTGCTGCTAGTGTTAGCTGTAATGTACTGTACACTGTGGTTGAAAGTGTGGATCACAACTTTAGAGGAAGGTATGGTACAGGATTCTTACCCTATGTATAAGTCCAAATGTCGGTATTGGACATGGGTGTGGTTATGTCGGACTTGTTGTCCATTATGTTCCTGTACAGATCTATGTGGATGCCGCCACAGGAGAGGAAATGCCCGTAAGTTCTCTCTGGACACAATGTACAATGTCATGTAATATGACTGTAAGTTCTCTGTAACGTGTGGCACAATATTAGCCTCGTTCCCAGGCCTCCACACACAGCTTTTGTCGCATGCAGTACATAAAGCACGGAGAAGGCCTGGAAGGGTTTCGCACGTGATGCGTGCCACCGCTGACGTCACAAATTCTGTTAATACATTAGTATTCAACTTGCTATCGCCTGTTCCAGAGATGCTACACAAACTCCAGAGGAGAAGCCTGTCCTACCTATAATAATATACAAACCGCTGAGAGATGGTTGCAATACAACAGTTATAACTTGGAAGCGCTTTACGATGTTCACTCCAGGCAGTGAGCCATCGCTCTGGAAGTACAACACTTGCAGCTCAGCACTACTTCGAAGGTAAGACTTCTAGCTTGGATAAGTCGGTGTGGCTCTCTTCTGGCTGTTGACTTGTCTCTGTATGCGATTGTAGCTACTGTACTAGTATGTAGTGATCTTGAACAGATGACGTTTTATGACGGTCACGGCACGCATCATGTGCGAAACACTTCCAGGCCTTCTCCGCGCTTTTCGTACTGCAAGTGACAAAAGCTGTGCGTGAAGGCCTGGGAATGAGGCTAGCACAATGTAGTATTGGAGAGGAGATGCCCATAGGCTCTATATGTAGCATGTGGGGCACAATGTAGTACATGTAGTGGTGAGGAGATGCCCGTAGGCTCTCTGTAACATGTGGAGCAAAATACAGTATTGGAGAGGAGATGCCCGTAGGTTCTCTGCAACATATTTGGCACAATGTAGTACCGTAGAGTACGTACGTATCAAGCGCCCACCACGTATCAAGCTCCCACCCTCCTCTTCACGCGAATGTTACTGAACAGGGTTCAAAAGCAATGTAGTAAGGGCCCTCCCATCACAAAAGTCTTGAGCAGCAGGTATCCTTTGGGTAAGGTTGTGCATTCAAAAACGCCCATTTACAGTGAAGTATGAACTTTCTTTCAAGCGTTTCTTCTTCGCAAGATGCGCGATCAATTTCCTTATGTGAAAAGTGGACTTATATAGGTTCTCTGTAACATATTGGGCACTATGTGTAATATTGGTGGAGAGATGCCCGTATGCCCGTAGGTTCTCTGTAACATATGGGGCACAATGTAGTATTGGAGATGAGATGCCCTATAGGCACATCGGACACATTCTAGTATTGGAGAGGAGATGCCCGTAGTTCTCTGTAAAATGTGGGGCACGATGTATTGGCTGAATGCAGTGAGGACATTGCGAACAGAGTATTTGCTTGTACAACCGTGCTAGCTATATGAATGGCTATAGGCAGCTTGCTACACTGCAGGACCAGATGGATCTAACCAAGCAGAGCTCTAGTTGTTAATTTATGTGACTAGCAAGGGTGCTACCTCCGTCTATTTTAAGAATGTTTCCCATCCTGGACGTTAATTGGTGACTGCTATAGTTCTTTGTGGGATGGCCATTGTTGTTCACACTTGCCACCCACACACACATGCAGATCTGGCTCCCTCCCACTCCTCCCTCGGATGACTCTGAGGACCTCTACGTGGACCTGGCCCTGGAAATGTCCTACGATACTCAAAACACAATGAGCGTTATCTTTCTCGCCTCCACTATCCCTTACAGGTAGAGCAACCACAGGACCAGGAATGGTCTGATTCCCAGACCCTCCCCGAAAAGTGGAAAGAGAGTATGGTGTTCTGAGCGATGTTTCTTGTCATATGGGGCGAGGTCACGGCGTAAAAGTGTCATATTTTTAAATCCGGATGTTGAGTTCCGGATGTCGAGTTCCTGATGCCTCAGAGCGTATAGACTACTACACAGCATGGTTGACAAAAGCTCGAGATGGCCGTGAAGTCTGTTGGGACAGCCGAAAACAGGCTGCGAGGCAAGCTTTCACTATGCACGGGACTATACAACAACCGTCTGCCTGACTACATACCTATGTCATTCACCTTCTGCCATCTGATTCAAGATCTCTAATCCGAGCTCTGCCACGCCTTAAGTGACAAGACATAGACGCTACCCTCTTTCCTGCACGTGTGGAGGGTGTGGGCATGAGACTAGGATGAGACTTCACCTGCAGTGTTCATTCTCTTGTGCAGTGACGATGACTACGATGTGTTCGGACTATGGAGAAAGAGCTCAATAGTCGGTAGGTCAAATTAGTTCCAGTGTCCATTTTTTCATTATTAATTAACCCCTCACACCCATTTTTCCACGACATTCAGAACCGTTGAAGAAGGCACACAAGTCTACTGCAAAACAGACCAAGTGAGTTGGAACCGGGCATGCTATACAAGAATGCTAGCATTGCCAGCCTCCTTCACTGATCAAGGCAAACAATGACATCATGATATATTGGAATGAGGAACATTAACAAAATTAATCCATGTTGCTCCTAATACAAGAAGTACTGGTTGTCTTTCCTCACAGGGAGCATGTCAATGTGCCTCCCTCACTTTTCTGGCGACGACTGGCTGCAGACTCCCTCTCCACCAAGCTAAAGAAGCTCTCAACGCACTCAAAGAAGCTCAAATCCAAAGATCAGTTCACACCCCTTCTGGAGCAGCAGCCAGTGAGTGTGTCAATGCCATACACGTATGTGATGGGGGGGGGGGGGGGGGGGGGGGGGGGGGGGGGGGGGTGTACTCCACCCCTCCTCACTGCTTATGGACATACCCCTAGTACATTGCTATGATTGTGCAATCACTATACAGTGCACAACAGAAGCGGAAAGCACTAGTAGGGCAGTGGAAATCACGAAGTTGCCATGACAGCCCTTCCTGACAGAAAAAAACCCAACGACATTTCCTGCACTTAATTTGCACAGTTTCTGGACTACATGTACTTCACAGCGTCTATGGAGGCACAAAATTCCATTGCTTTCAATACCCCCCACCCCCCATATTCGTTGTATAGCCGCCACTGCATGCAATTGTTGTGTGTAGAGCAACACCAGCCTCATACACATGTAGGCTTTCCATCTCAGATTTTGTCTAGCAACTTTGGAGGAAGACCAGGTGGCATAATTTTGTGACATCACATCTTCTGGTTTCAAAGGCAGCAGAACTTTTGTAATTTTGTCTCATGTGAGCTGGGGAACCAGGAAGATGCATTACCGAATTGACTTATCATCCAAGAGGATCCACAGAGCTTCCAGTGACATCATGGTAGCCATGTTTCACATGCAAAATCACCCCTGGCTTTCCTTCCCAATCTTTTTTTAGCAACGCTGCAAGACAATATCTGGACGAAAGCTTGCTAGCACAGCACTGTCTGCTTGATGTTTGTCTGTTCGTACATCATATTGATCGAGGTGGTGCATGTTAATTCTGCAGGAGGGGCCTGACTGGTCACATATTGAAGACTGGATCCTACTGAAGGTGTGCTCAGTGCAATGTCTGTTACAGTTCTAATGTGGGGTTACAGCAGAAACTTTCAAGCAATGTGACCTTCAACTGATCACGTGACCTGCTTCAGATCAGTGCACACCCTGTAGTATTGCATCTTGTGTGTATGTTGTTAATAGTGCATTTTGAAGGTCTGGGAGTGTTTTCTGGTTCATAAAAGAAATTCTGGGTATGCTTCATACGCTCGGTGTAGCTCTCTGTTGGTGCTTGTCCCATCTTCGTAGCTAGCAAGATCTGTCCCGTACACGACTTGACTAATATTGCGTGATGACATAATTATGACGCTCGTACCGCAGAACGTGTGAAGAATTCCCCATGCCTGTTGCTGCATACTGCAAGGCCTGGGAATGAGGCTAAGATCTGGCCACGTGTACATTTATCACGTAGACAGAAGGTAGACACATGGGGGGACAGTGCCCATATTTCATGTCAACCCGTCCCTGGCATCGGCCATCCTGAACAACGAGCAATATTGATGGTGCCTTTTGAATGCTCTGGCCTCCATCACAAAATATAGAGTGTCCTTCATTCTGATAACCAGCCCCCCCTCCTCCGCCTGTACTTCAAAATTGTGTGAACTGTATTGGTGGGTGAGCCTGAACCAGTGCATGCACATGCAGGACATGCAGCAGTTGCATGCACCTGACTGTCATCAGAATGTGACTGAGCAATGAGCATAGTAGGCCACAGAATTATGACACTAAGAATGCACTCGTGCACATCACAGCAACTTTAAGTCCGGTTACATTAGCTGAAGCAGTACAGCAGGTACGTCACCCACGCCCGGGCAGTAGGTCCACAAGCGGTCTCTGTCTTTGTTGTCGCCACCAAGGAGGTAGAATGTTCATGGTTGCTTATCGCTGTAGCCAATGAGTAGATAGGTCCACGAATGGTCTCCATCTTTGTTGTTGCCATCGTCCATCGAACATGTACCTGTTGACTACATGTTCACAGCTCCTTGCATGGAGGAAGCTTAGAGGAAGAATGGTTTGTTGAATTTCAATTGTGCATTTGCAAGTGAAATCCGCTGAATTAAAACTTTCAATAAGCACAAGCGGTCAAGCAAACAAACAAGCAAACATATGTACATACACACACGTGTGCAATGAACTCACGCTAGACTAAGTGTGGGGCTCACTCAGGCTGGTGTTGTGAATTGTGCAAACTTTTGGGCATGAATAGCTCCATATGGAACATGCTTTAAGATTTCACAAGGTCTATATGTATACTGTGAATTGCATAGAAAAAACCTGTGTAACTGCCGTTCCCATGCAGTTCACTGTTATCATTTGACAAGTTTGCTCATTGTGTGTTACCTCACTCTGCAGGGAATAACGACTGTGCTGGAGTTCCCTCTCTCCCTAACCATCAGTGTTCCTGCACAAATACCCAACTGGAGTATCGTGGCTGACCTGACCTCCACCCTGAGTAGGATCAGGAGGTCCCCATTGCAGGTCAGTAGTTTCGGTAGGATTAGAAGATGCAGGTAGTCCCTAAGTGGGATGAGGAGGATATGGAGGTTCCCATTTTTATAGTCTCTAATTCATTTCAGTAGGATACGGAGGCTCATTTGCCTTCTGGTATGTAGTCCGTTGTGAAACAGTTGCTAGGAAATAGGAGTTGTCCAGGCAGCTTAGTAGGAGAGACTTGGAAGAACATGTGGTGCAAAAAGGAGCTTGGACAGCTTAGTAGGAGGGACTAGTGATGTGCTTCAAATAAGAGCTTTGACTGTCGACAGCCCATGATGTGCTTCAAATAGGAGCTTTGACTGTCCAGACAGCTCATGATGTGCTTCAAATAGGAGCCTTGACTGTCCAGACAGAACCTGATGTGCTGATAATAGGAGCTGCATGTGATCGACTGCTGTCCAAGCAGGAGAGACTTGGAAGAATCTGGGCTCATGCGGCCAGAGGAAAAGAATAATTGTAAAGGGAACTGAAGTTACGAGAAGCCAGCCCTTCGTCAAGCATTCATGTTGCACAAAACTATGAAAATTATGGTGTGCAACCTCTAGACTGTACAAAATATGTGCTAGTGATGCATTATACAGGATTTACTGTATGGTTAAGAGTAATGTCTTGTGCGTCAGCTCGTGTCATGGTTTCAGGCTAGACTGTAGGCTGTGATTTCTCTCCCCCAGTGTCGTGAGCACCTGATGAACGTTGTCATTCCCAGGGAAGACCATACGATAAAGGTTGGTGAGCTGCATCTTTATAGCTGTGGTTTGGGGGGGGGAGCTGCATAGCCTCGGTCCCAGGCTCTCTCCTCTAAAAACGGGGGGAGGAGAGAGCCTGGTAACATTCGTGTAAAAAGCTGTCGACTTCCGGCGCGTCATCAGCCATGTGATAAACGAAGGACACTCCTACTTTTGTGGTAAATGTCGCGTGAGTTACAAATCAGTCACGCGCGATTGAAAATATCGCTCTTCGTTTTCAAGGCATCCCCAGCTTCACAGAAGTCCGTGACAATTCTACAGCTAACCAGGAGAGCTCACCTTGTGAACCGTCGATCCTGTAAGCGGCGACAAACAACGAACGAGCTGGTCCGGCAAACAACCCGCAGTGAACAGCGAGATCAGACCAGTGGCCCTCTCGCACACCCTGTCAACTGCTTTCGCCAATCATTGAGAGGTACTCTGTCTCGGAGCGTTCAGTTCTGAGTCTACAATTCGTGCATTAGCACGGCAGTGAAGGTAAACGCCTACAAAATGTTCACGTGTTCACGTGGTTTTGTTCTGCAATCTGATTGGGTCCGCCAGATCCAGGCGCCAGAAGTCGACAGCTTTTTACGCGAATGTTACCAGGCTCTTTCCTCCGCCCGTTTTTAGAGGAGAGAGCCTGGGACCGAGGCTAGGAGCAGCATTGCACTAAGAAGTAGCTGAAATTCGATGTTTCCACCTTGCACAAGAGCAGTAAGCTATGGAGATTGCTGTCTAGCTTCAACGAATCCCCTTCGTCATGCAGTTCACTTCTGTCTACTATCCTCTCAGAAATGTGTTGCAAGGTCCACAATTGGTGTGTTCTTGAAGGTGTTTTCACCTGATACAGTTCACACCGCATCCTTCGGAAGGGATGTAAAGCCGTTGGTCCCGGGGTACTGGTTAATATTAGCATTCATGCTATTCCGGTTACATCGTTAGCCACTCTACATGGTGGTTTCTCATAAAATAAAATAAAAATAAATAAAATTCGTCTTCCACAATAATAATCCACTCCCGAAGAACCTTGACACGGTGCAATACTTGAACCAACACTAATACCAGCATGACTCGGCGAGTAATACTAACTACGTTCGCTATATGCGCATGCACATAGGGCACATGGCCAATCAAAAAACAGTTGTGCAGCCAGAGTACAGAGGGTGCAGGGACCAGAAACCGATAATTAGGTTTGTGTGGCCTAAGACCAAGCAAATTTGATTCATAGTTTATCATCCAGCACTTAAAAATTCTTTTCTACACTAAACACTTAAGAATAATGAATAATGAAAAATGAACTTCCACTATGGTCATGCACAGTACCAAACACACATGTATGACCAAATCGTACTAAGCTAAGATTGGTGAGTTGTACAGAGAGGAAGGTGAGGCGGTGGTAAGGTCCTCCATCGGTATATGCAAAGAGAACATTCTTGTTACCAGTCTTTGGTATCAGGATTGAGTAGAGCTCAGGTTTGTCACAGCTTCAGCTAGAAAGAGTAGACTGATGGCCATCTATGTGCCACAGAGCTACAATGATGATTCCAGCTGCCCAGAAGACAACTTCAACCCTTTCTGCTCCACCACTCGCAATAGGCTACTAAAAAGCTCCTTCTCAGTCCGCTCTACAACTGCATCGGGGAGAGATGGAAACTTGTGTGCAAATACAGTGCTGATTTTGCATCATGGTCACAAATGCATTTCTTGATACAAGTAGCTTTGGTTGCTCGGCTACTCCGCCCTCATTCGCCTATGTGAGTAATCTGGCACTGGACAGCTCTCTGTGCGGAGCTGCTTCTCCCCGATTGCGTCCCCTTCAGCTGCTGCTCCCCAATTGTGTCCGCTTCAGCTGCTACTTGCCACTTGCGTCCGCTTCAGCTGCTGCTCCCCGATTGCATCCGCTTCATCCGCTGCTCCCTGATTGCGTCCCCCAAATGTTCTGTAAGATTCCAGCCCATCCATGCCCGGGCCCAATGTTCTCAAACATTCTTTGCAGAGTTTGAGGTTCAGTAAATTGAAGTACAAAGGTCACGCATCACTAGTCTAGTCCCGCCCCACGAACATCCCACTTCCGTTACACACAGACAAACGCACACACGTTAAATCTTAATGTATTGATGATATCCTCGGCAGACATTTCGGGCTCGTCCATTGACACGATGAATCTGATGTGCAACCCAAAAGCAATACATATATCAACTGCGTTCAGTCACTTTTGCACCAGGGACTGAGAAGACCTATCTACGCACACAAACTATAGAACAGCCGATGGTAGTTCCGCTGATGTCTTTAATGGTGTCGAAATTCTAGACCTGAAGAGTTCCTCCAAGGTTTGGGATGGATCTAAGCGAACTATAGCCTCGTTCCCAGGCCGTCTGCCAGTCGCGCGCGCATCGCATACGTGACCTTTGAACCCTTGTCAGATAGCTGGCAGAAGGCCTGGTACCACTCCTACGTCATTTACAAGTTTAAGTGGACACGGTTATGAAGCTACTCGACTGCAAGTATGCTTTCGAGTTTATATTGATACCACAATGACAGCAACTTGATGCCAACTCAGCGCTAACGGCAATACAGCATGCACTAACGTTTGACTACTCAGGCGTAAATCTTACCAAGCGCTTGGTAAGCTACTGTAGAGGTAAGCTACTGTAGTTACCTAGGCTACTACAACCGTACAACAAGGAGTTCCATACCTGACGCCTCCAGTGGTCCACCACGGTAGCGTAAAAGCCAACAATAACTCGCTAGGAAACCTGCCGTTAGCCCGTGAGCTTCTGGCACGGAGCCATTTTACATGAAACCGTGTCCACTACGTCACAACCGTGTCCACTACGTCACAACCGTGTCCACTTAACTTGTAAATGACGTAGGAGTGGTACCAGGCCTTCTGCCAGCTATCTGACAAGGGTTCAAAGGTCACGTATGCGATGCGCGCGCGACTGGCAGACGGCCTGGGAACGAGGCTAAGCAAACTACAGACCAGGAACTAGTGTAGCATTGGCAGAACGCACCTGGACAGTAGCAAATGAAGCCATAGTTGCAATTAGTCTCTTCCCCAGACCACATCCCCCCTTGCGGGGAGAAGGGTCTGGTGACTATTGAGCGATTTCTTGGTTGTGCGGAGTCAGCAGTATCGAGTATGAATGAGCCGTTGATTACATGTTTACATGGCGTAGTCCTATTTCATTGGTTTACATGATCACATATGATGTGACGCTATTTCATTGGCTTGTCCAAAAACGATACTGTTGACTCAGCACAACCAAGAAATCGCTCAATAGTCACCGGACCCTTCTCCCCACAAGGGGGGTGTGGTTTGGGCATGAGACTAATTTGCAATCACCTAGCAAGTATGTGGTTGGTCACGTGACCATAATGGGATGATACGTAACTGTGAATCGAATTTGCCTGGCCTAATCAATTTTGGGGCACCATCTCATAGTGCTCATTCTCAGTTCAGCATCGTCCTGCTCAATCGTATACGTGACTGAAACCACACCCACCCAGCTCAAGCTAGCTAGATAGATAGATGCACAATTTCAATTGCTGAGATACTGACACGACAAGGACATCAAGAAGTGAAAAATGTTGTGACGTTGTTTTGCGGTCATAAAGAGTTAACCAGCTGCCATGTCCTCTGCGTGATTCTGAGCTGATACCAAATCGTGCTGAGACACATTCTTGTTAAGTGCTAACTCCTGGTCCTGAAGTGTCGAGTTCTGTGCTGGTTGGCAACTTTTTGCCACCCAACTAGTCCCATCCCAGCCTAGCTTCTGCTGTCTAAACACCACGTCATGATCGCCACAGCTCAGGTGATGGGCTCTGGCGTGGTTGGAAGACAGGACCTAGCCTCATTCCCAAGCCACACCCCTACACCCTGGGAACAAGGCTAAAAATACTGGCTCAGCTACTTGCCCCCTCATTCACCAATGTTGGCAGTCCTGCGCTGGGTAGTTCTCTGTGGAGAGGTCTGATGCCTCCATTCATGTTAGTGCAGTCTGGTGCGTGACAGGTCTGACTTATATTTAATGTGCTTCGGAGGTCTTGCCTCCCTCACTAAGTCTGCATGAGTTCGTAGTAGCTCCTTACTCTGATGCATCAACAGCCTTGTGCAATAGTGTCTCTTGTGAGCACTGGATCGAGGCATCTTGTAAATACTATGAAGGTCACCGTATCACTATAGTCTAGTCCCGCCTGAACTGCTGCACTTCTGTTAGTCATATAGAACAAAGTAAGCACGAAGGTTGCGTGTCACTAATCTGGTCTAACCCCTGAACATCCCACTTCCTTTACTCGTACTCACAGATAGACTCACCATGGTTTAAATCTTAATGAAATGATGATGCATGTGGGTGTACTCATGTGGATTGTGTGGTCTCTCTTAAAGGTGGATGAACCAGAGCACAAGAAATACAAGTCCAGGGATGGATCAGTGAAAAAGGTTAGTGATGAGCACTTTCAGTATTATCCTGTACGTACCTGGATCCTAGTTTGTTGTTGCCTACTGTGATGGAAGAGAGGATCCAACATGTCTCTGTTGAGTCTTAGCACATCCTTAATCATTGATTCAGGTCGCTAGATACCTGTAATTCATGCACCCCTATTCTCAGAAGGTAATGAGACATTCGAGCATGATGATGACTGAGGTAGGAGCTGAAACAATGAAGGCTTAGATATCGATCATAGGCATGGCATTGTGTTCTTGTGCATTAGCAGTGAGGCATCAGTGTTCTCGCCAGGATTTTTACATAGGGCGGGGGGGGGAACAAGGTGTACGGTTTATCTGTCCATGTCCCTGCGCTGTTTTCTCTGCTTGTGCCGTGTTGCTTGCAAACGGAGAACAACAGACCGACAACGGTAGACGCACTGACGCAGAACTGTCGTACACTGGAATGTACCACTGATAATCCATCTTCCAAGACGCGTCAGAGCTCGACGACTCCGAGCGATGGTAGCTGTCTCGATCGTGAACACGTGGCGCCTCGAGTAAACTATTCATATGCGCGCGGCGTGCGCATGAATAATGGACGGCCGCACAGGAGTACTAAGCGCGGTGGGGCGCAACAGTTCCGCGCTTTAACGTGAACACTGGGCATGCTATGTGTCAGGCAGCTGTGTATTGACCTCACGTTGTAGATGTACACTGTCTTGACCTCACGTTCAAGTCCTGCACAACCACTTCTGGTACAGGAGACGCTGGTGCTTGCTCGTAGGCCTTCCCTGCTTTGCCCATTGGTCAAGGTCTTATTATCGTTATGATCCTCAGTTCTGCTCTAGCGTTGTTTACTCTCTCTCTCCAAGACTATTCGAATAGAGCTACATGTACTGATAGCCACACACTTAGCTTGTTAATCCAGACAATTAACTAACAGACAGCTGTACAGTAAGCAAACTTTATTGAGAGCCTTACTTCTAATTGTACATACGGCAGTTGAAACCCCCCTCTCTTTAGCTTCCAACAGTTAGTGATATGAATGTTCTGTTAGAACAACTCGGAGAATTTGTGTATGTCACTGATGTGGTAGCTATATTGCACTCCCTGATCTCTGCATTGTTGGTCTCCAGACAAAGAGCCGGAGAGATCAGCGCACTAAAAACCTTGTTGTGCATGACAACGGGAAGAATCAGACGAAGCAGTTCTCCCAGTGCTTCGAGTGGTTGCTGCAGGCCAGCTCCAAGAGGAAGCAGGCATCCAAGTTTGCGTAAGTGCCAACTAGCAGAGGTCGAAATAACATGCAGTCATCGGTCAATTTCCGTACATTTAGCTGAAATGACCACACACTAATGCACTTGTTCGGTAGGCGTGACCAACCAACATGCAGTCACATAAGTGATATGATTGTACCTGGTTCGAATCAGCCAATTTCTTTTTCTCTCTTTCTTTATGCATGTCAACCAAATTCTTTTTTTTCCCCCAATACACATACGTATACACACAACCAACATGGATTTGAATCTAGCTTGGAGAACACACTTTGATTTATTTTTGGTGACGGGCATGACCTAGCATATTTTGTAAAAATCTAAAGTGCTAGGACAACATGTAATCCTTATTTCGACCTCTGAACTACTAGTGTTACTACAGAGCAGTTTGTTAGCCAGCAATTCCATAGTGGAATACCTGTTCCTTAATGTGGTGACTTCTGTCTCTTCAGGTGGGAGCCACAGAAGCCGTCCATGCACAGTGACTTGCTCAAGGACTAGTAAGTGTGCCTTCATTACACCACACCCCAGATCCAACCCAGGGACGTAGTATTTCTATAGCCACATGGGCACAGCAAGGTTGTACCAGCAGGCTACGTGGTCTGGGAACAAGCCAGGAAATACAACATCTTTGATTCATGTGCTGAATCAAGAACTTTCTGTACTCAGTAATCTATCAATACATTAAGATTTTAACCGTGTGTGTATCTGTCTGTCTGTGTGTAACGGAAGTGGGATGTTCGTGGGGACTAGTGACACGCGACCTTCATACTACAATTTACTGAACCTCGAACTCTGCGAAGAATGTTCCAGAATAGCCAGTGGGGAGCAGCAGCCAAAGCGGACGCAATCAGGGAGCAGAAGTTGAACCAGACACAATCGGAGAGCAGCAGTTGAAGCAGACGTAATCAGGAGCAGCAGCTGAAGCGGACACAATCGGGGAGCAGCACCCAAAGTGGACGCAATCGGGGAGTAGCAGTTGAAGCGGACACAATCGTGGAGCAGCAGCTGAAGCAGACGCAATCGGGGAGCTGCAGCCGAAGCGGACGCAAATGGGGAGCAGTTGAAACAGACGCAATCGAGAGCAGCAGCTGAAGCGGACGCAAGCGGCGAGCAGCAGCTGAAGCGGATCGATGTAATCGCGCTGGAAGCAGCAGCTGAAGCGGATGCAATTGGGGAGCAGCAGCTCTGCACAGAGGCGAACGAGGGGGGAAGTAGCTGAGTGAGCGAAGCGAGCGAAGCTACTTGTTGTATTTATAGCTCCTACCTGCAGACTCCCATACACACAGTCACACACGCACCTTCCCAGTTCCCTGGCCTCCACGTGCAGCTTTTGTCGCTTGCAGTACAAAGAGCGCGGAGAAGGCCTGGAAGGGTTTCACACGTGATGCGTGCCACCGCTGACGTCACGGTAATACATATTCTCAGTATTCAACTTGCTATCGCCTGTTCCAGAGACACTCAGACAAACTCCAGATGAGAGGCAGGTCCTACCTACGTATATAAGAACATACCTCGGTTTGAAACAAACTGCTGATACATGTATATGGCTGTAATACAACGGTTATAACTTGGAAGCACTTTATACTGTTCACTTCGTGCAGTGAGACATCGCTCCTGAAAGTACAACGCTTGCAGCTCAGTACGTACTACTTTGAAGCTAAGACTTCTAGCTTGGATAAGTCGGCGTAGCTCTCTTCTGGCCGTTGACCTGTCTTCGTATGCGATCTATGATCTAGTCTGTACATGTGGTGGTCTTTAACGGATGACGCTGTCGCGGCACGGATCATGTGTGAAACCCTTCCAGCCTTCTCCGCACTTTTTGTACTGCAAGTGACAAAAGCTGCACGTGGAGGCCTGGGAACAAGGCTAGTGTTACACCATTCTATGCTTTAGGGAGGGCCCTGTAATCAGCATATCAGCTAACGTTTGTTTTTCTCCCTCCCAGTGGCATCCACATGGACAGTGTTCAGTCCCCCATGCAGATTGCCCTGCAACGGGCGGAGAGAATCCAGTCTGTAAGTCGGTTATACATTATACCTGTAGGAGATCCCTGTACACCAAGTCCTGCACTAAATAAGTGGTCTCCAGCTGCACTTGTCCCTGCATGGTCCTGCACTAGACAAATGGAACCTGCTGTGGATTTCCACTCTGCAGGAGCTCCCAAAGCACAGTCAGGTCCACCAGCTTTTGTCAGGAGGGCAGAGCCAGCCGTACCACCTCCAGATGGTAGGCTAAAGCCAGCAGCGTATTAGGCTTGAGATAATTATGCCAGAACGATATCGAGAATAGTGGCCCACTGTACAGGAGGATGCATAATTTGAGCGAGTAGAAATTAGGAGCCCATAAATTTTATGGGCTCCTCCAAAAATATGTTGATGAGGCAGGCCGGTTAGATTATGATACTGTTAGCCTTTCCAGTCACGTGGCTCATTAGAACTTCGACTATACCGTATTTTCTTCTGATGAATGAGTCTCCGAAATGGTAGCCATGCACCACAGTTTGGACCAGGAGGACAGACACTCATACACTGTAGCTACAGGTTTTGGAACCTGGTTGAAAATAATGACGACCACGGGTAATACTTCTAATTATCCGGCACTTTGCTTTCTGATAGAATTTTACTTCTGCTTATGTATAAAACTTTACTGTCCATGGGAGCAGCAACAAGCATGACACGCATGTGATGTCCGTCTATCCCGCTGGTGAACCTAGAGTTGTAGTCAGGCACAATAGGTATGAAATATTGTCACTGATTTGCTGAACGCTTTGGACGACCTGGTCAACTTGGCACGTCTATCGGTTGATACTGCCTGCCTGAGAGGTCTGGGCGTTCCTGTGCATCGGTATTCAATAACAGATTAGAGTCTTGATTTCGGGAATTTCATCGCCAAAATTAGGAGCCTTTTATTCCCATTTGTGTCCCATTTGTGGGAAGGGGTGCTGAAAGATTAGGGACGCTGAATTGAAATACAGTACTGCATGTTGAGAATGATAACACTTCGAGAGAACAATAGCAAGAAAGCCAAGTCAAAGCATTGACAACCCTAGAGCTCATAGTTCGGCTGTTTCTCTTCTCACTGCAGGCTGCCAGGGGGTACCACACGGGAGCTGCCTACATCAAGCCAACAGCAACAGGTTTGTTGCTGATCTGTGCACAAATTAACCCCTGACTTTCATGTGGTCTTAGGGAACTGTGTTCACTTTCCTCTTATACAATGTACATAGTACATCCCGATAGTCCTTCAATGTGCGTTTGAAGTGCCCTCGCGAGTGCTCTATAGATAGTCCTTGCGACAGCATGTCGAGTGTGTATGCAAAACAAGTGTGTGCAAGCGCATGCAAGTCAGGCATCAATAGCAAGCGTGTTACAGCAAGTATCTAAAGCACAATAAGTAATATTTAAATACCAGTTTGCAGTGCATTACGGGTTTTAGTGCACGAGGGCAATCTAGTTAACGGTCAAGGGCGAGATAATGCATGAGCCGAAGGCGAGTGCATTATCCATCCGAGACTGTTAACTAGATAGCCCGAGTACACTAAAGCCCGTAATGCACTGCAAACTGGTATCTAAACTACTTAGTGCAACTCACTGACCTGAGACAGCCATTGATCTTTGAAAAGTGTGCATTATCTAGATAATGCACACTAAAGTGTGCGCTAAGCGATTTAATGCTCAGTCATGTGATCGATTCTGAGGCGTCTGATTCGTTGAGGGTCACGTGAGTAGCACTAAGTAAGTAATAGTTATAACACGTGTACGAGGGCTGTATCTGATTTACAATCACGACACCTGAGGCGAGGGTGGAGTGACTGTAAATCAGATACTGCCCGAGTAGGCATGTTATAACTATTTTATTTCCTGTTGCTAGGCGGTTGCTAGATGCAAAGCATTCAGTTGCTAAGCAATAGCAGTGATGTCATTTAGTGCCGATGGATTCGAATTCGAAGGAGATCATTTCTGAGAGTCTGCTGGAGAGAATACCAAACTTTCGGAGCAGAGACGCTCATCGTCGGTTTTCTTTTGGGCTGGGAGAGTGGACAGACAGTAGTAGTGACGAGGAGGTCATGGAGCTGGAGCGGCCCACTAAGAAACTGAAGCTTAGCGTCTCGCGTGCACGTGCACTGGATCACTGGCACTTCATAAGCGAAGCTCAAGAACAGGCACTCAGCAAGAAATTTGTGCCAAGAATATAGCATCGTCTACCAAATGGGCTATGTCTAACTTCACGTCGTGGAAAAAGGGCAGGAAAGAGCGATTTGCTGATGATCCAGAGAAGCAAGTACCCCCCGATGATCTTTTGCTGTCTGATGATGCTAACCTTCTGAATAAGTGGCTGAAACTGTTCGTGGCCGAGACGCGATTTTTGGCATTAAGAGGAATCATAGCCTCAGAGCTACGGACACTTCTGTGCTTTACCAGACTGGTGTCCCTGAGAAAGTTATCCAGGAGAGAACTGGACATCGTTCCTTGAGTGGTCTGCGTCACTATGAGCGTACTACTGATGATCAGCATCGCACTGTATCTCGGATTCTGTCTTCTAGTGTTAATACTACACTTAATAAGGAAGTTTCACTTCAAGATAGTAAGGCTACAGTTTCGCATTCAAGATTACCCCTTCAGCCTATTGTACCTATGCAGTCATTTCGACAAGTTTCACAGGCTTCATTCACTCCAAATATGAGCTTCTCTGGGTGCGGTGTAGCGATTTATCAGGGTGCGGTGTAGCGATTTATCAGGGCACAAACACAGCTCAACCCTCTACTCCTGTTCCTACACTTATGGATTATGACATTTCTGACCTCGATGTTGAAAATTTCTTTTGCCGACCTTTAGTGAAAAACTCACATGTTACTAACTTGCTAGCTATGTATTGTGCATGCATGCATATAATTTTGTTTGTGCCTGAGTGGGCAGTGTAACTTTCATAATTGTGCCTGAGTGGGCAGTGTAACTTTCACCTTGTAATTCTGAGTGGGCAGTGTAACTTTCATAATTGTGCCTGAGTGGGCAGTGTAACTTTCAACTTGTAATTTTGTTTGTGCCCGAGTGGGCAGTGTAACTTTCATTATTTGCCCCCCATGCCTCAGTTTTGTGTTGTGCATATTTGTTACCTTTGCTTCTACATCATTAATTTTTTGAAAGCCAGGTATTGCACTCTTCACACGTAGTTATAACACTGGGACTAAAAGGGTGCATCAATAATCTTGACAACCACCTAGCAACAGGAAATGATATTCAAATACCAGTTTGCAGTGCATTACGGGTTTTATTGCACGAGGACAATCTAGTTAACGGTCGAGGGCGAGATAATGCATGAGCCGAAGGCGAGTGCATTATCCGCCCGAGACCGTTAACTAGATTGCCCGAGTGCACTAATGCCGGTAATGCACTGTGAACTGGTATCTAAACTACTTCTACTTACTACTACTCACGTGACCCTCAACTAATCAGACGCCTCAGAATTGATCACATGACGGAGCATTAAATCGCTTATTGCACACTTTAGTGTGCATTAACTAGATAATGCACACTTTTCAAAGATCAATGGCTGTTTCGGGTCAGTGAGTTGCACTAGTATCAATAGAACAAGGACTTGCTAATTAATTTAGTTCAAGGACCTTTTGGGGGTTCACTATAAACCATATTGTTACTGAGAAACTTCCAGTTGTATCCAGTCGTTAATGTTTGCTCCCCTCCTCCAGATCTTGCCAAAGCAGGCTTTGCACTTCCACGGCAGTTACCAACTGTCTCAGTGGCCTCTGCCCCACAACGGTTCCAAGCTGTTGCATCTAACTCTGGCATAACATTTTCTCCTTCCAAATTGGTAAGCATACAAGTAGGTGTACATTCTACATTCTATGATACTTACCTGGAACTGCAAATTCCTGGTTGACAAGGAAATAGGCTTGAAGGCCGTGGTAATTCTGTGACCCTCTGACTGACAATCCCAACAGCTGACTTACACCTGTACTTGCCCTCTCTCTCTCTCGCAGCCTTCAGTCAGCTCCAGTATACCCTCCTCCCTTCCCCTCCCGGCTGCTACCCAAACCCCCGCGAGTGCAGCTATCTCTCATACCACCTCTCTGGCGAATACTGTACGTCCACTTGGGGTCTGCAATAGTTATAATAGGCCTGGCATGTGCAATACTAGTCTATCGAGCTAGACCAATTTCTCTCGCTCAGGAAGTTGGAGGCGTGGCATCAGGGTTTCATTTAGGGGGGGGGCGGGGGGGGGGGGGGGGGGGGGGGGGCATTCGCTCCCCCTTGGAATCTCTTTGCCCCCCCTTGGCATTTTCACATTCCCTATTATACAGTACTGTGAAATGAAATAGGCAATGGCACAAGCCATTCAGATTACAGTTCTTGTAACGTGCATATGTAGGTCTGTTTATGGTTAGTAATAAAATGTGATTTTTGCCCCTCAAATTGCATCAGAATCAATCTCAGATGATCTAAATTCCAATTTTTTTTAGTAACACATCCCACCGTTGTCCCTTCCCTCCCTCCCTCCCTCCCCCCATTCCCTTTTGTAAGTGTCATGAAAATAAATAAGCAAGGTCCAAGCTAGCAGTCAAACAGCAGCTACTTTCATACTGTATGTGTACATGTGTTTTGATTGTGAATTTTGACCCTAAATTGTGTCAGAATCAATCTCAGAGGATCTAAATTCCAAAATTTTCCTGGGGGAGGCCCCCCTGTAAAGTGTAGTAACACATGCCACTTTAGCCTGGTTCCCGGCGCGGAGAACCAGGCTAATGCCACTTATGCCCCCCCAAAGTTCATCGAACTTTAATTTCGCCCCCTCTTGGGAAAATTTCTAAATGAAAGCCTGATGGCATATGGAAAATCTCGCTTTTCCCTATGCCCTGCCCCCAACTTATTTTTCCCTAAGCCCTGCCCACAACTTTCTGAGCGAGAGAAATTGGTGTAACTTGATAGACTATATAGTGCAACACATGACATTTGACCAAACTGGGTGTTTCATAGATACCTTTAGGAGCTTCACAACATTTGAAGTACCTGTGGGTTATTAGTTTACTTCAAATTGGGTAGACTCAGGGTTTCTTTTGGGGGGGGGGGGGGGGGGGGGGGGGGGGCATTCGCCCCCCCCTTGAATCTGTACTGCCCCCCCTTGAATGATACCCAAGAAGTATTATGTATACAAAGCTATTCATGCCTCCCCCCCTTACCTTGCCGCACTACGATTCCGCCCCCCCTCGAACGATATTCTAAAAGAAACACTGTAGAGGTAGTGAAATCTCAAAGGCGTTACCGTGATTTCAATATTTTAACCTCGTCCCGCCCATGTGGGGGCGAGGTTCTAGTACTCATTGTGTCTGTCTGTCCGACAAGTGAGACTAGGGCATCAAAAGAAATACTTTGATGGCACGTGATACTTGCACGTGTCTCAGTCGTGACGTGGCTAGCTGTTTGGACGTGCTCGCAGTGTTCAAATTCGTGAGCTTCTAGTATATTTCATGCACGATGCCTTTTACTAGGCTTTGTCCACAGTGCTCTGCGCCTGTTACCAAGCAGCATCCTAAGCAAGCTCATACACCTAGTACCACTGGGCCACAGTTACCAAATTGCCAGACACAATGCCACTTTAAGTACTCGGAGTGGCAATTTGGTACTTGCATGGATTCTAGCCCTTTATGCCGTCAAAACCGCCTCCCTCTCCTACCTCAATTTCAGCTCTGTGCACGGGCGCTGCACCACAGGCGTCCTCTTGGTGGACGTGGGCACCCACAGCCCACTCGCTGCCTGTACCTTCAAGTGATTCGACCCAGCCAAGTGTTTTCTGACGTGATATACGCTCAGTGATGAGAGATCTGCCCCACAACTGCAGAGCTTCTTGGTAGGAAGACGCGCTTCTTCCACGGCCTCGGATCGTCAACGCGCTCGTCAACCTAGCATTGCACGTGTCCATTACTCGTGCACCTGGTATCCTGGTCTTGTAGGGACAGGCCACCTCCGGACCATATTAACGACTGTCATCAGAATCTGACTGGGCAATGAGCATAGTAGTAGCCTCGTTCCCAGGCTCCCCCCTGTGTGTGGGGACAAAAATACGGAGGATTACCATATTTTTGTCGCCGCACACACAGGGGGGAGCCTGGGAACGAGGCTAGCATAGTAGAAATTATGACACTAAACGTACACTCGTGCACATCACAGCGACTGTGAGTCAGGTTAGCCTTAGCTGAAGCAGTCTAGCAGGTACATCACCGACCATGGCTGCAAGGTCCACGAGCTGTCTCCGTCTTTGTTGTTGCCACCGAGGAAGCAGAATGTTCATGGTTCGCTTATTGCTCTAGCCAATGAATAGGTAGGTCCACTTGTTGTCTGAAGTCACGCTAGTGTTGGGCTTGCTCAGGCTCGCCCCTATTAACCCAAACTGTTCATTTTTGTGTCCACTGAAATACTGACAAACACAGAAATCACTCTACCCCTTGCTGCGCATGCGCACGCACAGGATAACCAGTACAATACATGCTCTGTTATATAAACCCTAACACACAGGAACAAGAGAGCCTTCAACATAGCCTATTACAATAGACAAAAGGATCTGGTGCCATACCATACATATGAGACATAAGCTGCAGTCTCCGCTAGGATGATCACACGTGTGGCATGGTTTACAACCATGAGAACAATGAAGCAATTGCTTCAGTGTGATCTGATTGGTCAATGAAAATTTAATCTAGTGCAAGGTTTACAAGACCTCCACCTTCCATGCAAGCGAGTGACTGGCCAGGTGGAGAGGGTCTAGCACATACACATGTAGTCAACATTAGCCTAACTGTAATTCAAGCGCAAGAACTGACCTTACAACAATCATGAGGGTTCATAAGCCAACTAACACAAAGGAGAATGTACATGTACATGTGTGTGCATCAATCTTGGTTATCCATATCCTGCTGTGGTCATTGATTACCTCTATTCAGGCTAGCTACTGTACAAACGTGGGAACTCTATTAAAGAGTACAAAAACTTGTACTACAGTGATGACGCACTTGAAAGGTGCCAACCACAGTTTATATAGCATAACCTGCTACCCATAAACCCACCGGCTAACTATCATACACCCTTGTCAGCACATTTTAGTGTACACAGAAACCACTTTCAGTATACTCAGCAAGTGCACTTAGAAGCCACTGTAGTACAAGCCAGTTGTACTACCAGCTGCTGTGGTTTATCAGGAACACACTCAGCTGTTATACCCATACTATGTTGTTTCTCTGTTGATAGGTATCAGTATCACTACTTTGTGACATGCACAGTTATCTAAAAGTTATGTAAAGGTGTTAGTCTTAGCCTTGATCGTTCCCAGGCCGTTCCCACCGCCAGTATTCATTGCTTCCAGTATGAAATACGGCAGGAAGCAATGAAATACTGGCGGTGGGAACAGCCTGGGAACGAGGCTATGTTAGTCTAGTGTTCACAGGAGCTTTGCAAGTGTGCATGCATAGATGGGGATCCAGACGGAAAGATAATATTAACTGCTTGAAACTCTAGCTGGTTGTTTACATTTTGCCACTCAATAATCTACACGATTATACCAGGTGTAGCTGAATGTGTTGAAAATGTAGCCGAAGATCACATGTGTGGCCAAGTATAGTGTTAGTATATGTGCCAATCCAAGTAAGATGGACTGGCCGTGTGGATGCTCCCCTGGCCCCTTGATGAAGTTTCTTTGCATCTTATTCGTGTAGGTTAACAAGGCATACAGTGTCAGTTCTGGGATGGATCTCGGTGAGTTACTTTGCACACTGGTGTTTTGGTGTTTGTTTACATGTCTGTAGTTACAAATAGCATGCCCCACTCCTCTTCTAGGCAAGACCATAATGCCGCTGGCCCCTGGAAGAGGGCTCACACAACAGCAGTTTCTGCTGCTCAGACAAACAGCACTTCAGCAGCAGCAGCAGCAGCAGCAACCTTCCTCACAGATTGCTCAGCTCCCCCAGCCCCAGGCTGCTCAAGCCCCACAACCACAAACTATAACGGTACAGCGAAAGGTCGCCTCTCTTCCCTCTGCGGTCACATTACCATTACAACGGTTTTCCACAACTGGTAACGTACGGGGAATCCCAGCAACCGGAAGGAGTCTACAGACTGAAGAGGTGCTTGCCTTGCTGAAGCAGCAGTCTCTACGAATGGCCACGCAACCTGGTCATGTGACTGCGGCAGTGGCTGCTGCTGCTGCTCAGTTTCCAGGTACTTCTCAGCTTCGTTTTCACACCGACGGAGGTCTGCAACAGCCAGCCAAGCTGTCTCCATCTATCATTGTCAATGCTCCAGAGGGAGCAAAGTACTCGGCACCTAGTCCCGTGTCTGTGGAAGGTGGTGCACAGTTGAAAGTAGAACTGGTGGACCAGAATCAGTTACAGAAGAAACCACCACCACCACAACAGCAGCAACAACAACAGCAGCAACAACAACAACAGCAACAACAACAGCAGCAACAACAACAGCAACAACAACAACAACAACAACAGCAACAACAACAAAAACAAAAACAAGAACAGGAGCAGCAACAGGCGAATACACAGGCAATACAAAAACAGCAAGTACAGCGTGCTCCTAATGGTTCTGGAACATCTTAATCCCCTCCATTTGCACTAATACAATTATTGTAATGCGATTATTATAAATTATGAATTATATTAAATCTATTGTAGTTATGCACTTTATGGTTGTAAGTAACTGAGCCATAAAAAGATTGTCAAGGAGTGAACAATGTGTGTGACGATAGCCTCATTCCCAGGCTCCTCCACAGCCTTTGTCGCATACTGCTGTACAGTATGCGACAAAAAGCTGGGGAGGAGGCTGGGAACAAGGCTATGTGATGACAAATTGCATGACCGGAATACAAAATGGGTGGTGCTGACTGACAATTTTGTACACAGAGCAAATAATTTTTGTGTTGTTTTAGTATGGCTATCAGAGTTCTGGTTTAGTTCTATTTCCTTTGGAAGCTTATAGCTGTTGAGGTCCATGTGGTTTAGTCCAGCAGGAAGGAGGGTGATGGGTTGGGGTATAATAACCAGGGCCAGGGCTGGTTCCAGATGTGCACGTTTCTACTGCCGGACCAATATCCACATCATTTTTTGTAAAAAACAAATGGCCCAACTAGCTATATATAATATTATAGAATGGTTTTGGAGAAGAGGCAAATCATTGTGGGGTGGGACCCTAGCTAGTGATGGTGCACAGCATGCAAGTTCTAGATCTATGTAGGCCATTCTTGTGATTGAGGTCTAGCACATTCTCTTACAATAATTATTATCAATCTACAGTGCTTCAAGACCCATGCAGCCATGCTGTCCGAATAGCATAATAACTTTGTGGGTGCACAGTCATGGTTCAAGTATGCATGCATATAGATGCTGCATATTTTTCTTAAAGCAGCCTCACAGACATGCATGACTTATAAGCTATCAGCTGTTCCTAAGTTTTGCTTGTCAAAACAGAGCCACACCCACTGTAATGAAATTAGCATTATAATGCACATGCACCATACAGTAATATGCTAGTACACGGTGCTCTGCTCACACATGCAGCTAGCTCCATTTTCATACATAATCAGAGAGTCGGTAGACTGTGTATGTAGGGATACGACAACGTACACGCAACACATGCTAATAATAATTAATGGCACAATTCCTGGTCCTGGTCCAGCAGGAAGTAGATAGGGCGATGGGCCAGGACCAGTTCTAAATTGAATTTCCTATGCGACGTCCTACTTGCATGCAGTGGAGGTGACGTTTCATATATACACCTATCAGGTGCAGGATATTTCCTGACATCAGGAAATTCAGCTCTATCCTGTGCCTGATAGGTGTATGAAACATAATTTCCACCACAATAAGACACAATAGGAAATTCAGCTTTTCGCCGAGTGTATAAATGCGTCCCTTAAACAATTATTGTCTTAGAGGGTTCACTATCGAAGTATATGCATGCATGCATGCATCACAATAATGCATGCATGCATGCATCACAATAATGCATGCACAATAATAATACAATTTGATGATGTGTCCTGTAGCCATATTGAGAGCTTCCACTGTCTTGGTTGTTCACTCGATCAGGCTCATACAATGCCAAGAATTAAAACTGCACACACTCATGTAAGATTCAAATTGGCTTACAGCTACATTGTATATCTGCAAACAAAACAAACAATATGATTATCAGTTTTAGCTAGCAAATCTCACACCACATTTCTTTGTGCTGGTAATCACAAGTTTTTCTGTGCCCTCCGAGCTAAACTCAGGTGGTACTTCAAAGCGACTTAAAGTGATTGAATCAACCTGACCATCACCATCCAATCCACCCTGAACTTCTTCGTATCCCTCCCTATTGCTCCACCTTACAACAACAGTATTTGCTTTGGAACACATTTGCCGAAATTTCTTCAGTGTTGCAGGGTGGATGAAGAAGGCAATTGGTACAAACAGCATCAGACACGGTTGGAAGACAGCATCCAACAGCCATGACTTCAATTGCTGTTCAGATGTGAAGGTGTCAACCACACGAGGGATGAGGGCTATTAAGTAGATGACAGAGAAAGCAAGGAGATATACAAAAAGTGTCCGCACCTCTGAAATACTTTGATCAATGCTGCTTAAGTCAGTAGATGTCCTGTATCGGTACAGCATTCGTATTGTCACTCCTAAGGTCATCACTATGAACACAAATGCGCATAAGATTGGGATGTACCAAAAAAGAATTCTTTCAACAGTTCCTAAAAGAAAGACATCGCAATGGTTATCCACTTGCCTAATCCAACAATTAATTCCAAACTGTCCATAAACTATAGTTCCACTGGAAGGAAAGAGAGGAGGGATACTGAATGAAGATGCTACCAAACTGATGATTATGATGCCCACAATCTCACGAGTTTTGCTATGCAGGTTCCTTTTCAATACAACAAGGAGAAACAGGTGTAGTGTGATTGAACACACCGTCAGGAGTGCTAACCAGCCCAAGAGTTGATTGAAAAAGCCCGTAGCACTGCACCACGAAACATCCCTTGTGTACAGGCCATCGTCCACAACCTCAAATGCTGCCAGTTGTAAAGCGTCATTAAACATGTAGCAAAGAGTAATTACGATCAGATAGAGCACCAGACGGAACTGAAAGATCTGGTGCACCTTCAAGATGAAAATCAGGACGATGCTAACAACACAAGCTGCCCCTACCAGTGTGTTGAGAGCAGCAGTTGCACTAACTGCGGCATGAAAGTCTCCACTTGAGATATTAAGGCAGGCGGCTATTGTAGTTGCGTTCTGCCCCAGTGTAGATCGGGACTCATACAGACCCTCCTGCATCTTCATGTAGCAAGTTTCAAGCGCTGGTCTCCTAGGCCTATAAAGGAGTAGGAGAGGAAAGGGTTGTCTTACTGAGTGCAAATTAATTATAAACTACAACAATCATACAATCTGAGGATTACAATGAGCGTGTAAACATGCAGCTGATCTCATTCCCAAATTATTTGCAAGAACTCGGTATGAATCTACAGTTAGCATCTCCAATAAATGCACAATCAGGAAGTGCACTTGTATTACTGTGGGTGCTGGGTACACTTAGCTTCCATCCTCGCATATTTACCAGAGTGACAAATGAGTCACCCTGAGACCAAGTAAGCCGACATTTGTGGTCTCAGAATGCACAACTAACTGTCAGTGGCAAGGTGAAACAGGCATAGATATGGTACCAGGATCCTCCTGCTTCACAGTACCCTCCCTCCCTCCCTCCCCTCCCCCCCCCCCCCCCCCCCCCCCCCCCCCTCCCTCCCTCCCTCCCTCCCTCCCTCCCTCCCTCCCTCCCTCCCTCCCTCCCTCCCTCCCTCCCTCCCTCCCTCCCTCCCTCCCTCCCTCCCTCCCTCCCTCCCTCCCTCCCTCCCTCCCTCCTCTCCTTCCCTCCCTCCCTCCCTCCAACCCTCCTTCCCCTTCATCCTACTGCAAGCTACAAATGACCTGTGTGGGGGCCTGGAAACAGCAGTTCTGCCAGCGACAGTAAATTAGCATCTGTAAGCTGTACACTATAGAGTAGCTCATCAATTTTCGGACACCATCAAACGGACAATGCGATATCTCTCGGACGCAGTAAGATAACGAACCGTACTTTGTGCGTTTATTTTCATGAGGCAAGAAGCAAAATGATTTTCAAGTTCACCAGCTTGCGGGTTACGCCACAAATGGCTGCAATAGCCAATGCATCTGGACCATCAACACTCGGAGGGCAACCTCTACCTTCGGACTGTATACTTCAATCGTCGGACATCACCCGTTGTATGACCAGGCTTGATAAAATACTGCCACACTGTCTGCGGAGTTGAAATAAAGTCATGCAAAACAACAGAAGTGAATTAGAGGTCGAAACTATGCATATCCATGGTGTGATTATTGTATAGGAAATCGCACAGAAAAATACGGAGCGTATGGGACTGACTCCCACCTGGAACGTAGAAAGCCTTAGCATTTCTAGGACCATTGTTGTGAATTTAATATGGTGTCTGGTGATTGACGACGTCCTCTATTACATGGGTTGCGGTGTGGTGAGGGTTGGGTTTGGATAGCATACGGATGCGAATGTACTGTCACTAATGGCATGTTGACCAAGGGCCATTGGCCAAACA
This sequence comes from Axinella damicornis, assembly GCA_963931865.1. Taxonomy (NCBI): domain Eukaryota; kingdom Metazoa; phylum Porifera; class Demospongiae; order Axinellida; family Axinellidae; genus Axinella; species Axinella damicornis. The sequence continues at coordinate 6,147,308 of OZ007507.1, read as the reverse complement.
TCTTCAACCCAAAACCAGCAAGGGGTATGCAGTGGTGCACTGGTAGAGTGAGAGTCTCTGGTTCTCAACTCAGGCTCTGCCCTGGGTCCTTTTTTTCTGTTGAAGGTGATTCACCTCAAAAAAAAAAAAGGATTTGGCCTTCCAGAAAACATGCTTGAGCAATATGTACAGTAACTCAAGCGAGTTCAGTGATGACATCATCACTAACCCGGCCAATTAAATGGGGTGCATGAAAACCTTGTGTATTGGAGATACGGCATTCCTGGGTTATCAAATCAATGATCTGAACTGAACTGAGCATGTGGATAGCATATATAGCGCAGTGAATCGTGCCTTGCTGGGCTACAACTGACGACTCAGATCATCCTTGAAGCCATGTAGTCACTGTGATGCGAGGGGACTTAGGAAGGGATGGAGTCATATGCACTCTTCCGTATGTTCAATTTGGGTCATGGGCAAAATGTATGCACGGTCAGTGACACCCTTGTGATGGTCACTGTGCAGACGTACGTGAGGAAGGGTCTGGTGAAAATGCATTCACTCAAATGGAGCTCTACTGAAATGCTACGTAGTATAACCAATAGGATTACAGCTGCCATAAATTATTGGTTAGTGTAATTGCACTCGTTGCTGGCTACATTATAGTATACAAGTAGCTTCGCTCGCTCAGCTACTTCCCCTACGTTAGCAGTCCAGCGCCCGGTGCAGATGCTCCCAATCCAGGTTCATACAGCTGTTGCACCCCGATCACGTATGCCAGAGCTGGTACTCCCCCGATCGCGTCAGCCTCAGCTGTTGCTCCCCAATCCCGTCTGCCTCAGCTGCTGCTCCCAGATCACGTCTGCTATAGCTGCTGGTCGGCCCCGATCGCATCCACTTAAGCAGCATGCAGCTCCCTGGTCACTAGGCTCAGATCACATCCACTTCACCTGCTGCTCCCAGATGTGTCTGCTTGCAGCCTGGGCCATTATGAAATGTTCTAGCCTAGGCCCTTGCAATTCGCCGAGTTTGAGGTTCGGAGGGAGTAATAAAGTACAAAGGTCGTGCGTCACTGTAGTCAGTCATGCCCCACACTTCCCGTGACGCACAGACACACATTAAATTCCTTATTCCCCAGTTGCATCAGTCATATGCATGCAAAGGTGTTGAAGGCCAAGCAATGCGTAGTAAGTCACTTGTGTGTCACCTGCAGAAGCGCTTGCGACCGGATCAAAATGGAATCAAGTGATCAACGTTCTTTATAAGCGGAACAAGGAATCAAGACGAACTCTGAGTGACTAAAATCAAAGAGCAAGTGGCAGTTTCTAAAGGAGGCGTGGCAACAATTTTGACCTTTGAACCAAGGGATCACGAGCGCCTTGGATCAAGGATGATTTTCACCGATCAAGATTCTTGATCCCTGTTGAAAACTCTTCTACAGGTGATATGTGACAGTGTGACTACCCCTAATTACCAAGGGTAAGGTAAGGGAGGGGATTTCCACGATTGTAATTCCGGACACAGCATGCGCACTTCATGGCACTTCATGGCCCTAACATTCACAATCATGGCAAGTGCGCATGGATACCCTACCTCCGACGCTGTACAGTTGTTAAACCGCTCCTAGTCTAGAGAGCGAAAGCTGGGGTCGTGTCCGGAAATCCCCCACTGTCCGGCAATCCCCTCCCTATAGCACAGTACATCACGTCATGCACAGCCTGCAAGTATCTTTGAACGTCACAACATTCGACTGATAAATTTACAAACACTATCTTAATTACTTGCCTTAACTTAACGTCTAGCAAGTAGCAACTCTTGTCACGATCAACAGTCCGCGGCCGCGCAGTCGTAGTCTCGGTACCAGACTATTCGCGCACGGCGGAATAGTCTGGTACCGAGACTAGCGCAGTCGCTGCCGTCTGGCCTAGTCTCTCCTGTTTGCAATTTGGGGGGTGTGTCCGGTCAGACGCTTTTTCCTGTTTGGGGGTGTGTCCGGTCACACCCCAAGCTGTCAGTCTCGCGGGTCAGACTTCTGTTCCGCCGAGCGAAAAATCGCTAGACAGAAATTAGCGAACTTTGCCCTTTTCACGCCGCCGTTCCCGTAGATAATAGAACCGACCTATTATCTATGCATTATGCATGGTGTGATTATGTGTTGTTGAGCATGCTGCATATGCCTGCGCTGTCACCAGTCAAGTAGTAGCATGAAAGGTGATCATCGATATAAAGAACACTGATGATACAGAATGTGAGTAGTTGGTTCAAGAATAGCTTCAACAACTCATGAAACTTATTCGCTTTATCTGAACTACTCAGTTTGCATCAACAGGAACGCTCTATATGGAAGACTACATTGAATCTTAATGCTCCAATACAACAAAAGATGATATGATGAAATGAATTATTGAGAGCATAATGGGAGGATCAATGGCTAGAATGGTCTCTTTTTTGCCGGAAGAGCCGATTCCCAGACCACTCGTGGTGCATGGAATCTGGAAACAATTAGCAAACCATTAGCGAACTTCAGTTTCATGCCGAGATGTAAATAGAGTGGTGGTACTGTACAGGTGTATTGTAGTTTAAAATCGGTATAGGCAAAAAGTTTAAGCTTTGTCTCTTCATGCTGCAGTGAGGCAATTAATCCTTGTTACAGTGGTATTCTGCAGCTGGCAGCACTTCTTTTATGTGTGACAACCAAGACATGCTTTTACGGCCGGTGACGTCAAATGCAGCCACTCTATATCGATATCACCCTGAGGCATGCACACAGAAGGGTAGTTCATTTTCCCAGACCCTTACTCGCAGGTTGCATGGTCTGGGAACCAGACTAGACACAACCAGGTAGGAAGAAATGAACCCTGTATGAAGATTTTAATCTCAACTTCTCTGGGGATACACCCACACTCATTGGATGTCTTTGGCCTGTGCTCACTACTGTGAGAAAATTTCTGTACAGTTTTTAAATACTAGCCAAATTGTGCAACAGTCTAATCAAATAAAGGATAGAATCACTCAAACAATTATTGAAACCACAATTGGTGCACTCAAATGGCTCTTGCTGGAATACCTCACACATCCACCCACCCAGGCCCACTCCCACCCCAGCCCCTCCCCCATGCTCCCACCCAGCCCCTCCCTCCCATTCTCCCACCCAGCCCCTCCCTCCCATGCTCCCACCCAGCCCCTCCCTCCCATGCTCCCACCCCAGCCCCTCCCTCCCATGCTCCCACCCCAGCCCCTCCCTCCCATGCTCCCACCCAGCCCCTCCCTCCCATGCTCCCACCCCAGCCCCTCCCTCCCATGCTCCCACCCCAGCCCCTCCCTCCCATGCTCCCACCCAGTCCCTCCCCCCATGCTCCCACCCCAGCCCATGCTCCCACCCTGCCCACCAGCAGTGAAAGGTATGTAGCTAAGGTTAGGTTAGGGTGAGGGCTCACCTCACCTTTTACCTAACCCGAGCTAAACCTAACCCGAATGACAAAGATACAACTTGACGCTCTTTATATACTCGCAGAGACCCAGCGGGCAACGCGTGACCTAGCCGGCAACGCGTGACCTAGCAGGCAACGCGTGACCTAACTAGCCGGCAACGCGTGACCTAACTAGCCGGCAATGCGCAACGCGTGACCCGGCCAGCCGGCAACGCGTGACCCGCTAATGCTCTCATTTGATTGGTTAGCATTCGCGGTAAACCAAAATTTTGGTGGGAATGCAAATGTGCACGCGCAGACTATTGCCAACGAGGAGCGTGCTTGCGTCTTTGTCGTTTTCTGGTACTGCTCACCTCCTTGGGTAGGTCCTCTGCCACTGGCACTCCCTCTGTAACTGTTGTTGTAGTTGACTTCCCAGGCTAGTACCAGGTACCGAGACTATTCCCAGGCCTTCAACGCCTCCAGCTTTTGATCTCTTGCAGTATGTCTGTTGCATACTGTGAAGCTTAACAATCGTGGAAGCGTGGAAAGCTTAGGCTAAGTTGAATGTTCAATTTTGGCAGTCAATCTGGTAGCACTGGCTCCACCCGTGAATGATGGAATGGAGTCTGGGAACGAGGTCTTAGGCTTTTACTGTCACTACCAGCAGAATGGGCCGCACGTCGAAAGACAAACGTGATATCCTACTGACTAGCCAAGGAGGAAGGTTGGAGAGCAAGGAGTGTCTACAAGCTCACATCCATGTTGATGAAGAGTATGGCATCCTCTCCAATCTAGTGGACATGTACATGTATTATGTATGCATAATCTGTTCTGTCTGTTGTATGCTGCAGTATTGAATCCACACTGAATAGATCATGTACGTTTCATAATGTGCTTTCGCCAAGTACTCCCCCCCCCCCCCCCCCCCCCCCCCCCATTCCCCTGAAGTAACTTGAATGTCCAAAGTTAATCACCCCCAGGCAGTTTAACCTACCAGACGTTTTGGTTCGGAGAAAACAGTCATTGAGTGGCCGTGGTTCACATAATTATTTGACTTTGTGCTAGCTAAGCTTCTTGTCATCTATGGCATATATCATTTTATGTTCTAGAGTCCCAGTTGTCGTCATTCAAAAGTCTTCTGTCTGTTCAACAGAATCCAGTCAACTCAAACTAGTTATTCCAGATGTGTATCTGCACAAGCCAAATTGTGAATATGACTTATCTTCTCTTGTGGTCAGGAGTTCAGCATGTTGTTGACTTGTGTGCCGCCCCTGGGAGCTGGAGGCAGGTGCTGAGCAAGACACTGAGGTGAGCATCATGTGATATGCTGTATACAGAACTGCTTCTAACCACAAACACACTACCTCCCTCTTGTCTACGGGCCCCACCCTCCTTCCCCTTGTCCCCATGCCACACCCCCTTCCCCTTGTCTGCTTGCCTCTTGTCTGCAGGCTTGTTCCAGGCTGTCCTAGCCTCGTCCCCAAACTCTCTCTCCGAAATGAAAAGAGCTATAGCCTGTTAACATTCAGGGGGGGGGGGGGGGTCGTGTGAAACCGCAGAGTTATGATGTAATCACTTGCAGGATTTTCGAAAGTGCAAGCTGATTGGTCAGTTCGAAACCAATTTCGTGCAGGTTCTGCTAGACCCTCCTCTCCCTTCTGCGTTTCCGGTATTTCATTTCCGGGGGGAGAGGAGGGTCTAGCAGCTAGACTACGAAGTGCCGAGACACAGTGCTGGATGAGTAGGTACGTGCGTATGTGCGTACATCTCATTCGCAGTGCGCGCGCACAAGTGCAGCTCCTCGATCACTCTTAAGATGTCGGGCAAGCAATGATATGCGTGACCGCGCAATAATTGGAGGCGTGGTTCCGAATCACCGCTCTCAAGCACACCAGCAGCAACCACCCAAGATGTTGTGCCAGCTTTCTTCTTCAGGCTGCTGGGCATCCATTGACAGCATGTCTAGTTGAGCGCTACATTATGTACCGTGACAAAGCCAGCTGCAAATCTTGGCAAAATACAACACTCAAATGTTCTTCACAGGCAGCTCTCCCTCCCAAAACGGCCTGGGAACAAGGCTACAATGCACTCAGCTATCCCAAGTACATACATGACTCTAACTACACCCACTCAGCTCTAGCTAGCTAGGTAGGTAGATAGATAATTGCAAGAATTGGCCTTGAACAAGGCATTTCTAGGTCCATTTATGAATTAAAATGGCCCACCTGGTTCTGACTGACCATCAAGCCCAGACACGACCATGCTGTTTTCACCCTTTGGATGAACATTCCCGCCTTCCCCTGACCCACCCTTTGCACCCCCACAGAACCTCCAAAGATATTGACGCTAACTTAAGCTGAAAGTCAACAGGTTTTGCAGTCACAAAGGGTTAACGTAAACAGCTGCCCTGTCCTCTGCATGATTCTGAGCTGATATCAAGTCATGCCGAGACACAACAAGTCTTTTAAAGACTCACTTGTTACACTATTAGGCATCATTATGTTTGGTCCCCGTGCAGCAGGATGGCTCCCCAACACTCACTTCATATACTATTCTCTCACATTCAGAAATCAACAGCTCGTGAATTCATTGGCCATTTTGAGGGTGGCAAGGCAGACCTGGTGGTGTGTGATGTCACTGGACTACTGCTGGCTGTGAGTGATCACAACTACATTACATGTAGGGATGGCCTGTGATGGTTTACCTCAATGTTGCACTCCTGGTAGGGGAAAATTGTGCCGTGTAATGTAATGTAAATAATTAACCTTTGACTACCTTAGCTTAGGAATGGCCTACGAAGATTGTGACTAAACCGTCGTGATCGCTGTCATGCAGTGACCCAAACATACCATTTTGGTGCTGAAACTCACCTTGATGCCGGAGATACAAGTGCTTTTGTCATGCCGTCGGCTGCCATTTCTCGAGTGCTCCCTTTGACTTTCGTTGCCAGTACACTAGTACAGCTTTCACGAAAGGCCCACAAAGATTCTGACCACACAGTCATCGTTCACTGACGCCTACATGCCGAAACTCACCGTGCTGGCGAAGACTGTAGTCTTCACATTTGCCACCCATTGCTATTGATCGACTGAGCGTGGTTGCCACGTAGCAAGTGCGCTAATTGGAATGAACTGTAATATGTAATAAGCTTGAGCTGCAGTAAGTCCACAACCAGACAGCTACTGGGAGTGCGATTGTTCCCTCGAAACAAGAAAGCAATAATTTCTCCCAAAAATTTGAAGGAATTTAGTAATGGCCTGTCCTACTCTACCTCTCGAAAACTCAAGGAACCAATACAAATGCTATATATTATCCATCCTCAGTCACCCATCATTAAAATTAATGTAGCATAAATTGTTAGTGTGAGGATGGGTCATAGCATTCCTCATTTCTATGCTTTGTCAAGAGGTGGAGTAGGACAGGCCATCACTAAATCCCTTGCAATATTCTAGCCATGCCATTGCATGTTCGTAACGTCCCTAAATTGTTACAAGCTCCTGCTCCTCCTGGGAACGAGGCTGCAGACGTACCTGCAGAATGCATGCGGGTAAATTGCCTGGTATCTTAAGGAATACCTCTAACTGTCCTAAATGTCATGTTAAGTATGCAGATCTCCCACGTGCAACTAAGATTCTAGACGGTAAGAGTCACAGCAGGTTGAATGTTCCCTGGCGGGGAACGAGACTGCCAATTCCCATCACACCATGCACTGATTGTATGCCCTCTTTGCTCTCAAGGCACTGACTCATGTCATGCATGAGAGAGGGCGGGAACTTTGTGGCCAAGATCTTCCGTGGCAAGGATGTGCAGCTTTTCTTCACATCTTCTTTGAGAGGGCCACGTGCTGTAAACCTCGTCGCAGCAGAAACTCCAGATAGGTATGGCAAACTTTTAGTGCTATATACATGCAAATCTAATCTCATTCCCAGGCCATAGGATAAAATGTGAGAGAAGACCTATTCCCTGCCCCCAACTTCTGGAGCGAGAGAAATTAGTCTAGCGGATAGACTAACATGCAAGTGTAACCTCATTCCCAGGCTGTAGGAGAAATGTTTCTCCTACCGACTGGGAGCGAGGTTAGCGCAAGTCTGGATGTCATTGGGGACATTTTGCGGGTATGAAATATGCATGGCGAAAGCACCTAAAAGAGCTTCAGATTTTACATTGGTCACGGTGAAGACACACCCACTCTTTTCCACCCAAGTTCCTGCAAAGGGTAGTTTGACACTCATTATAACGCCCCCCTTGTGAGTATCTAACCTACACATGCGCGACTTTGCAGATCGTCTCTCAGATTGAGTAGTCACCGTTGACGTCGACGGTACAAGTCATCTCGCTGCCACTCTTCTGCAGGAAATACCAGGAAATGTCCCGTGGTACATGACCGACAGTATTGCTGTTCTTGAGGATGGCTACAGCGAATCATAGTGGTCTAAGAATGACATGCCATTAGTTTGTTGGCCTCATAGCCTCATTCCCAGACCCCTCCCAGCCTTTCATCCCTCGCAGTACTGCAAGTGACGAAAAGCTGGGTGGGGCCTGGGACAAGGCTAGAGAGGACATGTATGTAACCATGGAGATCAATGAGACCTTATAGGGAACAAATATACCCAATCAGGACGTGGTGAGCTTTGGGAAGTAAAACATGCTAGTGAATAGAATGTACTATAGCCTCATTCCCAGCCCCCCTTCCGAGCGCCTGGGAACGAGGCTGCAGACGTATACCTGCAGAATGCATGCGGGTAAATTGCCTGGTATCTTAAGGAATAACTCGCACTGTCCTGAATGTCATGTTAAGTATGCAGATTGCCCACATGCAACTAAGATTCTAGACGGTACGTAATTAAATAAGAGTCACAGCAGGTTGAATATGTTCCCTTCCGTGTCCTTTTGTTCCTGGCGTGGCATGAGACTGCTGATTCCCATTGTACCCCTGATTATATGCCCTCTTCACAGGCATTGACTCATGTCATGAGGGAGGGCGGGAACTTTGTGGCCAAGATCTTCCGTGGCAAGGATGTGCAGCTGCTCTTCACATCTTCTTTGAGAGGGCCACCTGCTGTAAACCTCGCCGCAGCAGAAACTCCAGATAGGTATGGCATTAAACTTTTAGTGCTATAATTATACATGCAAATCTAATCTCATTCCCAGGCCATAGGATAAATGTTTCTCCTACCGAGGTTAGTGCGAGTCTGGAATGTATCATATACATGAGGACAGTTTTGCAGGTATAGGTCGTTCGCCATATTTCATACCCGCAAAAATGTCCCCAGTGACATCCAGACTTGCACTAACCTCGCTCCCAGTCGGTAGGAGAAACATTCTTCTACAGCCTGGGAATGAGGTATAGACTTGTATGTTAGTCTATCGAGCTAGACTAAATTTCTCTCGCTCCAGAAGTTGGGGGCGGGGAATAGGGCTTCTCTCACTCTTCCCTACGCCCCACCCCCAACTTCCGGAGTGAGAGGAATTTGGTCAAGCTCGGTAGACTAACTTGCATGCATTGTATATAGCTCTACCTTGGCCATAATTTCAGATTTTACATTGATAATGGTCAAGCACACCCACTTAAGACTGAAACTTGCTATTTAGTTTCACGGAGGCTACCATGAATCTATGCATGGACTGCTGAAGAACTATCCTACCAGGAGATCAAGTAATCGTTTTGTAACTTCCAATGATAACCACTTCACCGTGTGGATATTCTAACCATGCATGCTTTCTTTGACGCTAAATCAACAGCTGCGTACTGAGAGGCATAACTTGCAACTTGCGATCTCTGAACTGGTGCCAATCACAACATTTGGGAATTACTACACCCTGTGAAATTGCCTGCTATACTTATTCCCAGCCTCCCACAGCCTCATTCACAGGCTCGCCCCAGGGCCTGGAAAGTTTGGGCTGTGTATAGACTGTAGCTATTGGCCTGAGAAATAGCTGACTCCTAAAATCTAATCGACCACTACTGTAGTCACTATAGTCAAACTGCATATCACATTGTACTGTACGTGCATGTGTAGTGACTATCTCATCTGGATCCTTCTCCCCAGAGGCATTAGTTGTGGGCCAGAACCGCAAACCTCCGCCTGGTTATATCACTACACTACATGGCCATCCCTTCCTGGATCTCAATTATGGTGAGTCGTAAACGGAATACTACCACACATGTACATGTAGCTGCATGTTGGCTTCAACCAATACCAGACCACTCCCCTCCAGTATAGCAATCCTGGAACCCACCTACGTTGGGCAGGAACATGCTTTCAGCATGTAATACATCTGCAAAGTTTTTGGCTATCTGCATTTGGCTCTTCATTTCATCCATATGTTGCATATTGAATTAAGGACTTGAACAGTCTGATTGGGATCAACAAAGTGATTGTCCCCTATTTGGCTTGTGGAGATCTCAGAGGGTTCGACTCTGACATGACCTACCCTTTGCAGTTATGTGGGGATGGAGACTGGGCCATGAAATACCTTGCTAAGCATGACCACAGCCATTACTTCTGCGTAATGGGCGGTCAACCAAGCTTGGCTTATTGGTTTGCAGGGCTTGGAAGATGTAGTGAATGATGTAGAGTGGATGTTTGGTGGATGCAGGATGGGGGAGTGGCATCAGCAGCATACGGCAGGACTCACATGACCCATGTACGGAGTGGTACGACACCTGTCTTCCTGGCTCCTCTCCTGGCTCTCTGTACAGTGTGCAGCAATAGCTGGGAAGGAGCCAGGAACAAGGTTGATTATGACCATGGAAACATGCATACAAACGTAGACTAGGGCTTTATATGATTGTGTGTATGCATAATTATACTAGGCATGTTGTGCTTAGTACAGTGATCTCATCATGTGATCATTAGGTGCAAGGCATGAAAATCCCTAGAGTACCTGTACAGAGTACCCCTCATATTTGGTGAAAGGCAGGTGACAGGTGTGTGAGAGGGCCAATGGTCTGAGCTCGCTGTTTGTGTGTGAGACCAGCTCGCTCATCATTTTTCGGCACTTACGGGATCGACGGTTCGCAAGGTGAGCTATCCGGTTCACTTGTAACCATGTCTCAGATCTCAATAAAGCCGGAGGTGCCTTGAAAATGAAGAGTAATATTTTGAATAGCATGCATGTGACAGATTTGTAACGCGCATATTTTTGTCTCGGCACCGAAGTGCCGAGAAACAGTGCTGAACTTACATAAACTCGACGTAGCCCCCTCCAGACTGGGTCTGCCTTGATCCCGAACAGTAGCAGTAGCTTGCATCCAATGAAACTGAGACGTACATATTTAATTCCATCAACTCTGGTTAATTCACTGTCTGCGTTGTTTGCTGCTTCTGAACATCCTGGCTTGGTACATAAGTAGCACTTACCATGAATTGTTTGAATACCACATTTGGCCATGGCAGCCTTCAAGTACATCCTCAAAAGTGATATTACCACATGGTTTTTGCTTGGCTTCTCTTGAATCTACTTACCATGATTGTGGCTGTGTAAATCAGGATTATGAATACTCACTCATCCTTACAGTGTGCAGTTCAGCAATGCACTTAGCCTCATTCCCAGGCCGTTTTGGGAGAGAGAAACGTGGCCTGGCAACTTCCACGAGTTCAAACTGTTACTTTCACTGCCAGAGAGTTGGAAGACCCAATCAGTAAACCAAATTGCGTCATGCGTTGAAACGTCGTAGTCACACCTATTCAACATCGCTCGAAAGCGCTAGTGTAGGTACTCTGCACAACGACTTTTGTTCGTTCGTCTCCTGCTTGACTTCCGTCGCAGAACCTGCACAAACAGTTGCTTCCACAAGCAGGAAAGGACCGTTCTCAGCCGGTGAAAATATCAGAAGTATCACGTGGACTTCACTGCTTGATGAGGTATGCAATTGCCGTGATGTTACGTCCGTATACAGTTTAAACTCGCGGATGTTGCCAGGCCGTTTCTCCCTCCCAAAACTGCCTGAGAACGAGGCTATAATGCAAATACATACATGACTCTAACTACACCCACTCAGCTCTAGCTAGCTAGCTAGCTAGCTAGATAGATAGATAATTGCAAGAATTGGCCTTGAACAAGGCGTTTTCTATGAATTAAAATGGCCCACCTGGTTCTGACTGAACATCAAGCCCAGACACAACCATGCTGCTTTCACCCTTTGGATGAACATTCCCACCTCCCGCTGACCCACCGATTGTACTCACACAGAACCTCCAAAGATATTGACGCTAACTTAAGCTGAAAGTCAACAGGTTTTGCAGTCACAAAGGGTTAACAGCTGCCCTGTCCTCTGCATGATTCTGAGCTGATATCAAAGTCGTGCTGAGACACATCAAAGACTCACTTGTTACACTATTAGGCATCATTATGTTTGGTCCCCATGCAGCAGGATGGCTCCCCAACACTTACTTCATATACTGTTCTCTCACATTCAGAAATCAACAGCTCGTGAATTCATTGGCCATTTTGAGGGTGGCAAGGCAGACCTAGTGGTTTGTGATGGGACGTCTGACATCACTGGACTGCACGACAGTACATCCAGGCTCAGCTACTGCTGGCTGTGAGTGATCACAACTACATTACATGTAGGGATGCCCTGTGATGGTTTACCTCAATGTTGCACTCCTGGTAGGGGAAAATTGTGCCGTGTAATGTAATGTAAATAATTAACCTTTGACTACCTTAGCTTAGGAATGGCCTACGAAGATTGTGACTAAACCGTCGTGATCGCTGTCATGCAGTGACCCAAACGTACCATTTTGGTGCCAATACAAATGCCATATATTATCCATCCTCAGTCACCCATCATTAAAATTAATATAGCATTTGTTAGTGTGAGGATGGGTCATAGCATTCTTCGTTACTATGCTTTGTCAAGAGGTGGAGTAGGACAGGCCATCACTAAATCCCTTGCAATATTCTAGCCATGCCATTGCATGTTCGTACCGTCCCTAAATTGTCACAAGCTCCTGGGAACGAGGCTGCAGACGTACCTGCAGAATGCATGCGGGTAAATTGCCTGGTATCTTAAGGAATAACTCTCACTGTCCTAAATGTCATGTTAAGTATGCAGATCTCCCACGTGCAACTAACATTCTAGACGGTAAGAGTCATAGCAGGTTGAATGTTCCCTGGCGGGGAACGAGACTGCCAATTCCCATCACATCATACACTGATTGTATGCCCTCTTTGCTCTCAAGACCCTGACTCATGTCATGCATGAGGGCGGGAACTTTGTGGCCAAGATCTTCCGTGACAAGGATGTGCAGCTTTTCTTCACATCTTCTTTGAGAGGGCCACCTGCTCTAAACCTCGTCGCAGCAGAAACTCCAGATAGGTATGGCAAACGTTTAGTGCTATATACATGCAAATCTAATCTCATTCCCAGGCCATAGGATAAAATGTGAGAGAAGCCCTATGCCCTGCCCCCAACTTCTGGAGCGAGAGAAATTAGTGTAGCACGATAGACTAACATGCAAGTGTAACCTCATTCCCAGGCTGTAGGAGAAATGTTTTTCCTACCGACTGGGAGCGAGGTTAGTGCAAGTCTGGATGTCATTGGGGACATTTTGCAGGTATGAAATATGCATGGCGAAAGCATCTAAAAGAGCTTCAGATTTTACATTGGTCATGGTGAAGACACACCCACTTCAGACTGAAAGCTTGCAATTTAGGAGGCTAACATGGATCTATGGACTGCTGAAGAACTATCCTTGGTGTGGAATTCGGTTCTAAAAGTTGCATCTTCCAGTGTTTATATGCCTGGGTAAGGAACTTTCTTATAATTACTGTAGTGTCCCGCTAATATGTCCCCTTTGAAAATATGCCCTCCCCTCTTTTCCACCCAAGTTCCTGCAAAGGGTAGTTTGACACTCATTATAACGCCCCCCTTGTGAGTATCTAACCTACACATGCGCGACTTTGCAGATCGTCTCTTAGATCGAGTAGTCACCGTTGACATCGACGGTACAAGTCATCTCGCTGCCACTCTTCTGCAGGAAATACCAGGAAATATCCCGTGGTACATGACCGACAGTATTGCTGTTCTTGAGGATGGCTACAGCGAATCATAGTGGTCTAAGAATGACATGCCATTAGTTTGTTGGCCTCATTAATTTGTTGGACATAGCCTCATTCCCAGACCCCTCCCAGCCTTTCATCCCTCGCAGTACTGCAAGTGACGAAAAGCTGGGTGGGGCCTGGGACAAGGCTAGAGAGGACATGTATGTAACCATGGAGATCAATGAGACCTTATAGGTTAATATACCCATACTTCCCAACCCTGAGTTTTGTATATGCAGGAAAATGTCACTTATTTTGCAGGATTTTGCTGTCTTGTGCAGGACAATTTTGATCCACTGCACAGCAGCATTCCTAGGGTAGTCTGGAGAGAATTTAGACTCTCTGAGGTAAATTCTGAGGAAAATTTTATAACTCTTGTGTAAAGGATACAAAATATATATGTACACTCATTTTTACCCACTATCAACTGAGTCATCTGTAACTTTACTCAAACTTCTTCGGGTAGCCGATTTAGCACTTGCAAGCATGTCTTCAGTCAATAGAGGTTTGTTTCCATAGCACGGATTGTCATTGTTCACTTTGACACTGAGTAGATCACAAACTGTGGAAGGATCGAGCTGTTTTCTCAGTTCAGTTTCAATCTTTCTGACCATACTGAATAGCCTCTCGGGGTCAGCATTTGAGTGTGGGAGAATGAGTAACACCTTTGCTACCCTTGAAAGCATACCAAAACGAAAGCTTTCCTCATCAGTCACCAACTTAACTTCTGCCATAGCAGCCCAGAAATGATCTATTGCTGCATACTCACGGTGATCAAATGTAGGAAGTTCACTGTCAGAAGCAGCACGGTAGTCACGAAGCTCCATTACTAGGCAGTCAATCTCATCTGTTTCAAGCGACGTAAACCGATTTGCCAATCTAATCATACCAGTAGGAGAGGACAATGAACGATTACGGGGATCCAGGAAAGCCAGATCTTCAAAAATGTTGTCCGAAAAAGGAAATTTCGCTAGCATCTTTGTGACACTTGTCTCATAAAACTCACGTACACTCCTAAAAAATCGGGTTTCAATCCGTGTTCCAACCACCTCATCTTCAAGCTCTCCACATAGCAACATACGTGTTGAAGTTCCAATGCCAAGTTCATCATCTTTTACTTGCTGATCTCGATCTTGATAGTTGATACTAAGGATATCATCCATTGATCGTAGGACATCAGGTTCAACAAAGTTGCTCAAAAGCCGTCTAAGCAGCTTACGCACATCTGACCTAAGCGTACCAATGCGACTAGCATGTGTTTGAAAGGCAATGTTGAACTTGTTTATGGGTTTTATTGCATATGCCACAAAATGACAGAAGAGTTTGACTTCTGGATCTGCAAGCTGTTTAGCAACTCGTTGTACATGGTCATCTGTTGGCTCAATATCCACTTGTCGGTCGAAGTAGGCATACAGAGCAGGCCACTGCTCGATTAATCGTTTGACACAGCGCTCCAAGCTCAGCCAACGTGAGGTAGAGTGCTTTAGGACCCTTAGCGGCTTGATGTCACTAAATTCAGCCCGAATATCAGCAAACTCACTCCACCTCTTTGATGAATGCTTGAAGTGGTAATAGATGTCAATTAAAAGATTGTCTACTGATACAGGAAGCTTTTTCAAGGCAGCAGCAGCGCACAGAGCAGCTAGATGACAAAGACATCCGAGGCTAAACAATTTGGGTTGTTTCTCATGAATTCGGCTCAAAACAGAATTGTGTTGCCCAACGATAACGCTGGCAGTATCTGAGGCATATCCTATGACATTACTCCATGGTATATCACGGGTCCTCAGTTCCTCTGCCATTGCACCAAAGAGTGCCTCTGCTGTGGCTTCATTGCAGATAGGCATTGCTAGGAAACGTGTTACTGGCTGACTTGCCGTTTCACTCCAATATCGCACCATGATTCCAAAATACTTCTTGCCCATTTGGTCATTACCACCATCACACAAAAGTGTAAAAGGTGAAGATTGGCACTCTTCAATTACTTGAGCATTAAGTGCTGGTGCAAGAGCATACTTAACAATGGCAGTTGTCTTTGTTCTGCCTGAAGCAAATCCCAGTGCTATCTTACTATCTGGAAACATGACCTTGCATAACTTGGTGAAATGATCTGCTGCAAGAAATGGCAAGTTGTGTTCAGCGACGAAGGTTGTAAAGTAGATTTCAGCTGTAGTGACTTCACTTTGTACGTCCCTTTGGAAACTGGCAGCAGTGATGGTAGATTGCTCAGCATTACTAAGGCATGGGAAATCAATTTCACATCACGCGGAGAATAAATTATAGTCTGCGGAAATATTCATTTAGTGTACGGAGAAAGATAATGGCGGCGCGATGAAACGAGCAGAGTATAGTCTACTAGTGTGTCTCTCTGGATGATAGTTGTAGCTTCGCTTTGTGCTAGTTGTAGCCTATACCTTTGGTAGTTGCTTGTGTGACTACGTGGTGCTGCTCCTGTGTGGATTTCGAACGGTAGTATATGCCTGAACTTTACACTGTGTGCTGCCGACTGTGTACATGGAAAGTGTTGGACGAAAGGCGGAGGTGAAGAACGCTACACAAAGTTGTCGGATATGGCTTGGGGGGTTGAGTATGAATCGGCAATAGCAAAACTTGCTACATGGAAGTGAGTTCACCGTTGATACTCGTTTATGGGCGTGCTTTGTGTCGTAACGCTACTCGATGTTGATGACTTTCGGCGTCCAGCAGGAGTGTTGTTGGTGACTGCCGATTCATGTAGATGGTTCCGTGTGTAGTACCATGAGCTGAACGTGTACAGAAAGTTTGGTCGCCGACAAAAGTTGTCTTCACCTCCGCCTTTTGTGATTTATTCTTAAATATTGGACGATTGATGTGGGCCGCAATTACTAGCCACGCCCACATATGGGGTTTCCATGGTAACGTGCATATAGCTTGGGGTGTCTATTACGTATATAGGTATCATCATACTCCGTCTGATTCCTTGTACTTTACAAAATATTGATGAAAGTGTACCTGTATGTCTAGAACTCAAATTATGCCAGTCCCATGCCTTAGTTCACCTGAGTGGCTGGCCATACTACAAGCAAGTTCCTTATGTTTCTTTGACTCTACATGACATTTAACTTCGTGAACCCCTCCACTTGCCACAGAGAAATCGGTGTTACAAATGTTACAACGGACGAAAGAGGCTCCCTTTCTGCTTGAGGACACATTATAGCGCTTCCAATCGGGATGCCACTTGCATGACCTTTTGGCCTTCTTGGACACCGGTTCTAGCCGTTCTGACCCACTGGTACTGGCACTCATCTCGCAGGTAGACCGTGGTAGACAGACTTGCTTGTACGCAGTAAACGCCTAGGCCACGTGTATAATTTCCGGGACAATTTTGATTGTTTCCGGGACAGCAGGACAAAAGGTCAGTTTCCGGGACAGTCCCGGAAATTCCGGGACGG
Organism: Axinella damicornis; assembly: GCA_963931865.1. Classification (NCBI taxonomy): domain Eukaryota; kingdom Metazoa; phylum Porifera; class Demospongiae; order Axinellida; family Axinellidae; genus Axinella; species Axinella damicornis. The sequence continues at coordinate 6,130,435 of OZ007507.1, read as the reverse complement.
TTGGCAAGTATGTATACCCAATCAGGACGTGGTGAGCTTTGGGAAGTAAAACATGCTAGTGAATAGAATGTACTATAGCCTCATTCCCAGCCCCCCTTCCAAGTGCCTGGGAACGAGGCTGCAGACGTACCTGCAGAATGCATGCGGGTGAAATTGCCTGGTATCTTAACGAATACCTCTCACTGTCCTGAATGTCATGTTAAGTATGCAGATTGCCCCCATGCAACTAAGATTCTAGACGGTAAGAGTCACAGCAGGTTGAATGTTCCCTTCTGTGTCCTTTTGTTCCTACCATGGAACGAGACTGCCGATTCCCATTGTACCCCTGATTATATGCCCTCTTTGCTCTCAATACTTCACAGGCATTGACTCATGTCATGAGGGAGGGCGGGAACTTTGTGGCCAAGATCTTCGGTGGCAAGGATGTGCAGCTGCTCTTCACATCTTCTTTGAGAGGGCCACCTGCTATAACCTCGCCACAGCAGAAACTCCAGATAGGTATGGAACGTTTGGTGCTATATACATGCAAATCTAATCTCATTCCCAGGCCATAGGATAAATGTTTCTCTTACTGACTGGGAACGAGGTTAGTGTGAGTCTAGAATGTTCATGGGGACATTTTTGCAGGTATGAAATGATGGCGAAGGTAGAGCAATATGCATGCAAGTTAGTCTACTGAGCTTGACCAAATTTCTCTCACTCCGGAAGTTGAGTGTGGGGCATAGGGAAGAGTGAGAGAAGCCCTATGCCCTGCCCCCAACTTCTGGAGCGAGAGAAATTAGTCTAGCCGATAGACTAACATGCAAGTGTAACCTCATTCCCGGGCTGTAGGAGAAATGTTTCTCCTACCGGCTGGGAGCGAGGTTAGCGCAAGTCTGGATGTCATTGGGGACATTTTGCAGGTATGAAATATGCATGGCGAAAGCACCTAAAAGAGCTTCAGATTTTACGTCATGGTGAAGACACACCAAATTAAGACTGAAAGCTTGCAATTTAGTTTCACAAAAGCCGGAGGCTACCATGGATCTATGGACTGTTGAAGAACTATCCTACCAGGATATCAAGTAATCGTTTTGTAACTTCCAACGATAACCACTTCACCATGTGTATTCTAATCATGCTTTCTTTGATGCTAAAACAACAGCTGCCGTACTGAGAGGCATAACTTGCAACTTGCGATCTCTGAACTGGTGCCATCACAACATTTGTGAATTACTACACCCTGTGAAATTGCCTGCTATACTGCCTTATTCCCAGCCTCTCACAGCCTCATTCCCAGGCTCGCCCCAGCCTTGGGCTTGGAAAGTATGGGCTGTAGCTATTGGCCTGAGAAATAGTAAAATCTAATTCACCACTTCTATAGTCAAACTGCACATTGTACTGTACATATGTATGTGTATGCCTAGTGACTATCTCATCTGGATCCTTCTTCCCCAGAGGCATTAGTTGTGGGCCAGAACATGCACAAACCTCCGCCTGGTTATATCACTACACTGCATGGCCATCCCTTCTGGATCTCATTGACAATTATGGTGAGTCGTAAACGGAATACTACCACGCATGTACATGTAGCTGCATGTTGGCTTCAACCAATACCAGGCCACTCCCCTCTCTCAGTATAGCAATCCTGGAACTCACCTAAGTTGGGCAGGAACATGCTTTCAGAATGTAATACATCCGCAAGGGCTATCTGCATTCGGCTCTTAATTTCATCCATATGTTGCATATTGAATTAAGGACTTGAACAGTCTGAATGGGATCAACAGAGTGATTGTCCCCTTTTGGCTTGTGGAGATCTCAGAGGGTTCGGCTCCGACATGACCTACCCTTTGCAGTTATGTGGGGATGGAGACTAGGCCATGAAATACCCTGCTTAGCATAACCACAGCAATTACTTCTGCATAATGGGCAGTCAACCAAGCCTGGCTTATGCAGAGCTTGGAAGATGTAGTGAATGACGTAGAGTGGATGTTTGGTGGATGCAGGATGGGGAAGTGGCATCGGCAGCATACGGCAGGACTCACATGACCCAAGCACGGAGCGGTACGACACCATGCAGTCTTCCTGGCTCCTCTCCTGGCTCTCTGTACAGTATGCAGCAATAGCTGGGAAGGAGCCAGGAACAAGGTTGATTTTCATGCCTCGCATGTGTGTTTTTCTTTACTGCTGATGCCACTCCCTCCCTTGCATCAACCTAATGATCACATGATGAGATCACTGTACTAAGCACAACATGCCTAGTATGATTATGCATACACACATAAAGCCCTAGTCTATATATGTTTGTATATATATATGCATGTTTCCATGGACATAATTACAATATTTCCTCCGTCCCCCTAACACACACACACACATACACACACACACACACACACACACACACACACACACACACACACACATACACACACACACACACACACACACACATACACACACATACACACACACACACACACTGAATTCATAATTATGCTGTTGTCTCTTACATTCAGGAATCAACAGCTCATGAAATTGTCAACGACGGTTTCGAGGGTGGCAAAGCAGACCTAGCAGTTGGTGATGAAGCACCTGACGTCACTGGACAGTACGACCATTGAGGATGTGAATATTGTACTTTGTATTTTATGACTTGCAGTTTGTGGGTATAAATTTTGCGAAAGGGCATTAAAATTTCTCATTGGTCATGCCGAGGATACACATATACATGCCACATACCCTAAGACTGAAAGCTTGCAGTTTGTTAGTGAGAGCCGTTTCCAAGAGGGAGACTGTAGCCATGGCCTGAGAAATAGCTGACTCCTAAAATCTAATCGACCACTACTATAGTCTACTATGTTATACTGGAGGGGAGTGGCCATCGGTATTCAATAACAGCTTTGATAAAAGTCTGTAAGCTTTCACCACTGAACATCACTGATCTCGCTCATCTATGTCCGACTCTCATTTGTAAGGCCAGGTTCTGACAATGCTCTGCAATTAGAGACTTGATTTCGGGAATTCCATCGCCAAAATTAGGAGCCTTCTATTCCCATTTGTGTCCCATTTGTGGGAATTGAAATACAGTACTGCATGTTGAGAATGATAACACTTCAAGAGAACAATCGCAAGAAAGCCAAGTCAAAGCATTGACAACCCTAGAGATCATAGTTCGGCTGTTTCTCTTCTCACTGCAGGCTGCCAGGGGGTACCACACGGGAGCTGCCTACATCAAGCCAACAGCAACAGGTTTGTTGCTGATCTGTGCACAAATTAACCCCTGACTTTCATGTGGTCTTAGGGAACTGTGTTCACTTTCCTCTTATACAATGTACATAGTACATCCCGATAGTCCTTCAATGTGCGTTTGAAGTGCCCTCGCGAGTGCTCTATAGATAGTCCTTGTGACAGCATGTCGAGTGTGTAGGCAAAACAAGTGTGTGCAAGCACATGCAAGTCCGGCATCAATAGCAAGCGTGTTACAGCGAGTATCTAAAGCACAATAAGTAATATTTAAATACCAGTTTGCAGTGCATTATGGGTTTTAGTGCACAAGGGCAATCTAGTTAACGGTCAAGGGCGAGATAATGCATGAGCCGAAGGCGAGTGCATTATCCGCCCGAGACCGTTAACTAGATTGCCCGAGTGCACTGAAGCCCGTAATGCACTACAAACTGATATCTAAACTACTTAGTGCAGCTCACTGACCCGAAACAGCCATTGATCTTTGAAAAGTGTGCATTATCTAGATAATGCACACTAAAGTGTGCAATAAGCGATTTAATGCTCCGTCATGTGATCGATTCTGAGGCGTCTGATTCGTTGAGGGTCACGTGAGTAGTACTAAGTAGCTTATACTCAGTATCAATAGAACAAGGACTTGCTGTTCAAGGACTTTTGGGGCTCACTATAAACCATATTGTTACTGAGAAACTTCAGTTGTAACCGGTCATTAATGTTTGCTCCCCTCCTCCTGATCTTGCCAAAGCAGGCTTTGCACTTCCACGGCAGTTACCAACCGTCTCAGTGGCCTCTGCCCCACAACGGTTCCAAGCTGTTGCATCTAACTCAGGCATAACATTTTCTCCTTCCAAATTGGTAAGCATACAAGTAGGTGTACATTCTACGATACTTATCTTGGACTTTTGTGCTACCTGGTTACGAATTGAGAATTGCTGTGATAATCTTTGGAACTTCAAATTCCTGGTTGACAAAGAAATAGGCTTTGCAACACCTAGTTATAAAGTTGCAGAAGAATTTCTATATGGCCTAGTCTGTCGAGCAACGACTATTCTGTCACTGTGCAGGAAGTTCGGGGCCCTATGCCCCACCCCGAACTTCCTGTGCAGTGAGAGAATGGTCTTGCTGGGATGGACTGCTGTACAGCCTAGCTGAATGATGGTTCCAGAGTAGCTAGTGGAAGGCCTTGGTAATACTGTGACCCTCTGGCTGACAATCCCATCAGCTGACTTACACCTGTACTTGCCCTCTCTCTCTCGCAGCCTTCAGTCAGCTCCAGTATCCCCTCCTCCCTTCCCCTCCCGGCTGCTACCCAAACCCCCGCGAGTGCAGCTGTCTCTCATACCGCCTCTCTGGCCAATACTGTACGTCCACTTGGGGTCTGCAATATTTATAATAGGCCTGGCATGTGCAATACTAGTCTATCGAGCTAGACCAATTTCTCTCGCTCAGGAAGTTGAAAGCGTGGCATATGGAAAATCTCGCTTTTCCCTAAGCCCTGCCCACAACTTTCTGAGCGAGAGAAATTGGTGTAACTTGATAGACTTTAAAGTGCAACACATGACATTTGACCAAACTGGGTGTTTCATAGACACCTTTAGGAGCTTCACAACATTTGAAGTACCTATGGGTTATTAGTTTACTTCAAATTGGGTAGAGGTAGTGTAATCTCAAAGGCATTACCATGATTTCAATATTTTAAACTCGTCCCGCCCATGTGGGGGCGAGGTTCTAGTACTCATTGTGTCTGTCTGTCCGACAAGTGAGACTAGGGTATCAAAAGAAATACTTGCACGTGTCTCAGTCATGACATGGCTAACTGTTTGGACGTGCTCGCAGTGTTCAAATTCGTGAGCTTCTAGCATATTTCATGCACGATGCCTTTTATTAGGCTTTGTCCACAATGCTCTGCGCCTGTTACCAAGCAGCATCCTAAGCAAGCTCATACAGCTAGTACCACTGGGCCACAGTTACCAAATTGCCAGACGCAATGCCACTTTAAGTACTCGGAGTGGCAATTTGGTACTTGCAGGGATTCTACCCTTTTATGCCGTCAAAACTGCCTCCCTCTCCTACCTCAATTTCAGCTCTGCGCACGGGCGCTGCACCACAGGCGTCCTCTTGGTGGACGTGGGCACCCACAGCTTACTCGCTGCCTGTACCTTCAAGTGATTCGACCCAGCCAAGTGTTTTCTGACGTGATATACGCTCAGTGACGAGAGATCTGCCCCACAACTGCAGAGCTTCTTGGTAGGAAGACGCGCTTCTTCCATGGCCTCGGATTGTCAACACGCTCGTCAACCTAGCATTGCACGTGTCCATTACTCGTGCACCTGGTATCCTGGTCTTGTAGGGACAGGCCACCTCCGGACCATATTAATGACTGTCATCAGAATCTGACTTGGGCAATGAGCATAGTAGTAGCCTCGTTCCCAGGCTCCCCCCTGTGTGTGGGGACAAAAATACGGAGGATTACCATATTTTTGCCGCCGCACGCACAAGGGGGAGCCTGGGAGTGAGGCTAGCATAGTAGGCCACAGAAATTATGACACTAAACGTACACTCGTGCACATCACAGCAACTGTGAGTCAGGTTAGCCTTAGCTGAAGCAGTCTAGCAGGTACATCACCGACCATGGCTGCAAGGTCCATGAGCTGTCTCCGTCTTTGTTGTCGCCACCGAGGAAGCAGAATGTTCATGGTTTGCTTATTGCTCTAGCCAATGAATAGGTTGGTCCACTTGTTGTCTGAAGTCACGCTATGTTGGGCTTGCTCAGGCTCGCCCCTATTAACCCAAACTGTTCATTTTTGTGTCCACTGAAATACTGACAAACACAGAAATCACTCTACCCCTTGCTGCGCATGCGCACGCACAGGATAACCGGTACAATACGTGCTCTGTTATATAAACCCTAACACACAGGAACAAAAGCGCCTTCAACATAGCCTATTACAATAGACAAAAGGATCTGGTGCCATACCATATATATGAGACATAAACTGATGATCACACGTGTGGCATGGTTTACAACCATGAGAACAATGAAGCAATTGCTTCAGTGTGATCTGATTGGTCAATGAAATTTAATCTAGTGCAAAGTTTACAAGACCTCCACCTTCCATGCAAGCGAGTGACTGGCCAGGCGGAGAGGGTCTAGCACATACACATGTAGTCAACATTAGCCTAAAGCAAGTCTATCGAGCTAGACCAAATTTCTCTCGCTCCGGAAGTTGGGAGCGGGGTGTAGGGAAGAGCGAGAGAAGGTCTAGCAGATGTCATTAGTATGCATGAGGTACCGACCAATCAGATTCTACTGAGCGATTTTCAGCCAGTAGTAACACGTGCAAATTATGCATTCGCTAAGTACCTGTGAACAGCTAGCTAGCTAGTATGAATTTTTGCTGAGTGGAAATGGCGTTGTTCAAGACTTGGATCGCTGAAATATCAACTAACCCATCCTTGTTACCCGTGCTGTGGAGGAAGGACTACGTCACATCGGCTACGAAAGAATAAAGCCGGAACTACGAGTTCTCACTGTGGCTTTGTGTTGCAAGCGGGCACAGAGGAACTTTTGTGTAGCTTCTGAACAAGCTCTTTCCTGGAGAATTCAAAGCGCTCTTTGTTTCGCGGCTTTGAGTATGCTGCCTTGGCAAGGCACACACACGACCTCGGAACACAGTCCTGCAGGTAAATCATCAACAACTGGTCTCAGTTAGCGATACAACTCCGTCAGCCCACCTCCTTTCTGTATCCCCTCCCGTAATCGATAGCGCTCTTTGGGCAGATTACCAGCTTTACATAGCGCAACAACAGCCATCTTCACTATACGCCATGAGCTCCTATCATGTGGAGATACTGCGGTTCAATTAACGTGACCGCTAAGTAGTTCTACGTCAGCACCTCATGCATACTAATGACATCTGCTAGACCCTCTCCAGTGGCGGATCCAGGGGGGGGGGCCAGGGGGGCCGGTGCCCCCCCCCCTGGCTAGAGAATTTTTTTTTTTTATATAGCTAGCTGCCGCTACGTTGCAACTCCTGGCCTGGCGCCATGGCCTCCTCAGCTCGCAATATCGTGCGTTGCCTGAAACCGAACGGCTTGGGAACGAGACCACGATCTAGTATACCCCTCCGTGTACGTACGTATTACATTCGTGAGCGAAATAAGCAAGGAAGCAGCTCATGGCGGCCCTGGGACCTGCAATCCTCGTACATCTGGAACTTGCAGTCCAAAGCGCGAAGGTGCCACGAGAGCCCATCCTGAGAAGTGAAAAATGAAGGCGAAAAAAAATTTCCGCGCTTCGCGCGGACTGATCGGCACTACGCGCCTCTATGCACTGCCTCCGGCAGTGTTTCATATACGGTGCCCCCCCCTTTCATAAATCCTGTATCCGCCCCTGCTCTCTCGCTTTTCTCTCCGCCCCGCCCCCAACTTCCGGAAAGCGAGAGAATTGGTCTAGCTCGATAGACTAGCCTAAAGCAAGAACTGACCTTACAACAATCATGAGGGTTCATAAGCCAACTAACACAAAGGAGAATGTACATGTACATGTGTGTGCATCAATCTTGATTATCCATATCCTGCTGTGGTCATTGATTACCTCTATTCAGGCTAGCTACTGTACAAACATGTGGGAACTCTAAGGGTACAAAAACATACAACTAGTGGTATCACATACATGAGAGCATACAGACTGTCCACACACACGGCAAGAAAGAGTATACCCATACCCATACAATGTTGTTTCTCTGTTGATAGGTATCAGTATCACTACTTTTTGACATGCACAGTTATCTAAAAGTTATCTAAAGGTGTTAGTCTTAGCCTCGATCGTTCCCAGGCCGTTCCCACCGCCAGTATTACATTGCTTCCAGTGTGAAATACGGCGGGAAGCAATGAAATACTGGTGGTGGGAACGGCCTGGGAACGAGGCTATGTTAGTCTAGTCTTCACATGAGCTTTGCAAGTGTGCATGCATAGATGGAGATCCAGACGGAAAGATAATATTAACTGCTTGAAACTCTAGCTGGTTGTTTACATTTTGCCACTCAATAATCTACACGATTATACCAGGTGTAGCTGAATGTGTTGAAAATGTAGCTGAAGATCACATGTGTGGCCAAGTACAGTGTTAGTATGTGCCAATCCAAGTAAGATGGACTGGCCCAGTCTCGTTCCCAGCCCCATACGAAAAATTGGGCCTGGGAACGAGGCTAGGACTGGCCAATGTGGATGCTCCCCTGGCCCCTTGATGAAGTGTCTTTGCATCTTATTCGTGTAGGTTAACAAGGCATACAGTGTCAGTTCTGGGATGGATCTTGGTGAGTTACTTTGCACACTGGTGTTTGTTTACATGTCTGTAGTTACAAATAGCATGCCCCACTCCCCCTCTTCTAGGCAAGACCATAATGCCGCTGGCCCCTGGAAGAGGGCTCACACAACAGCAGTTTCTGCTGCTCAGACAAACAGCACTTCAGCAGCAGCAGCAGCAGCAGCAGCAGCAACCTTCCTCGCAGATTGCTCAGCTCCCCCAGCCCCAGGCTGCTCAAGCCCCACAACCGTCGCCTCTCTTCCCTCTGCAGTCACGTTACCATTACAACGGTTTTCCACAACTAGTAACGTACGGGGAATCCCAACAACCGGAAGGAGTCTACAGACAGAAGAGGTTCTTGCCTTGCTGAAGCAGCAGTCTCTACGAATGGCAACGCAACCTGGTCATGTGACTGCAGCAGTGGCTGCTGCTGCTGCTCAGTTTCCAGGTACTTCTCAGCTTCGTTTTCACACCGACGGAGGTCTGCAACAGCCAGCCAAGCTGTCTCCATCTATCATTGTCAATGCTCCAGAGGGAGCAAAGTACTCTGCACCTAGTCCCGTGTCTGTGGAAGGTGGAGCACAGTTGAAAGTAGAACTGGTGGACCAGAATCAGTTACAGAAGAAACCACCACCACCACAACAGCAGCAACAACAACAGCAGCAACAACAACAGCAGCAACAACAACAGCAACAACAACAACAGCAGCAACAACAAAAACAAGAACAGGAGCAGCAACAGGCGAATACACAGGCAATACAAAAACAGCAAGTACAGCGTGCTCCTAATGGTTCTGGAACATCTTAATCCCCTCCATTTGCACTAATACAATTATTGTAATGCGATTATTATATGAATTATATTAAATCTATTGTAGTTATGCACTTTATGGTTGTAAGTAACTGAGCCATGAAAAGATTGTCAAGGAGTGAACAATGTGTGTGACGATAGCCTCATTCCCAGGCTCCTCCACAGCTTTTGTCGCATACCGCACAGTATGCGACAAAAAGCTGTGGAGGAGGCTGGGAACAAGGCTATGTGATGACAAATTGCATGACCGTAATACAAAATGGGTGGTGCTGACTGACAATTTTGTACACAGAGCAAGTTATTTGTGTGTTGTTTTAGTATGGCTATCCGAGTTCTGGTTTAGTTCTATTGTTGTGCTCCTTTGGAAGCTTTTAGCTTTTGAGGTCCACGTGGTTTAGTCCAGCAGGAAGGAGGGCGATGGGTTGGGGTATATAGCCAGGGCTGGTTCTAGATGTGCGCACGTTTCTGTGCATAAAGTGGGTATTTCCTGCCGGCCCACTATCCACATCATTAATTTTTTTTTTTTTGGTAAAAAAACAGAAATGGCCCAACTAGCTATAATATTATAGAAGGGTTTCGGAGAAGAGGCAAATTGTATTCGTATCATTGTGGGGTGGGCCCTAGTGATGGTGCACAACATGGACAGTACATGAAGCATGCTTCTATTTAAGTTGTTGATGCCTATAGCTTGTGAGTTCTACCATTCTCAAGTTCTACTGTTCTTGCAAATTCTAGATCTACGTATACCATTCTTGTGATTGAGGGCTAGCTGTTATGCACATTCTCCTACAATATCAATCTACAGTGCTTCAAGACCCATGCAGTCTCTTACTCTCCGAATAGCATTATCAAGTACATTCAGTCATGTATAGATGATCGATGCATAATTATATTTTATTAAAGTAGCCTCACAGATGCATGACGCTATCAGCTGTTCCTTGTCAAAACAGCCACACCCACTGTAATTGAAATTAGCATTTAGATTTTCACCCATGCACATAATAATGGTTGTGTTTGCCACATGCACCATGCAGTAATATGTACTCTGTACTCACACATGCAGCTATAGCCCCGGCCATAATTTTCATAATAAAATTCATTCGAAGTGGTTATTGGTCCAGCAAGAAGTAGATAGGGCGATGGGCCATGACCATGCAGTTCTAAATTGAATTTCCTATATGACGTCCTAATTGCATGCAGTGGTGACGACGTTTTATACACCTATCAGGCGCAGGATATTTCCTGAAATCAGGAAATTCAGCTCTATCCTGTGCTTGATAGGCTGTATGAAACATCATTTCCACCGCAATATAGGACACAATAGGAAATTCAGCTTTTCATCCAGTGATAAAATACGTCCCTTAAATAATTATCTCAGAGGGTTCACTATCAAAGTATAGCATGCATGCACAATCATTGCAATTTGATGTGCGTCCATGCACTATGCTGTACCCATTGGGAGCTTCCACTGTATACAAAGTCTTGGTTGTTCACTCGATCAGGCTCATACAGCCAAGATTTAAAACTGCACACACTCATGTAAGATTCAAATTGGCATACAGCTACATGTATACCTGCAAACAAAACAAACAATATGATTGTCAGTTTTAGCTAGCAAATCTCACACCACATTTCTTTGCGCTGGTAATCACAAGTTTTTCTGTGCCCTCCGAGCTAAACTCAGGTGGTACTTCAAAGCGACTTGAAGTGATTGAATCAACCTGACCATCACCATCCAACCCACCCAGAACTTCTTCGTATCCCTCCCTATTGCTCCAACTTACAACAACAGTATTTGCTTTGGAACACATTTGCCGAAATTTCTTCAGTGTTGCAGGGTGGATGAAGAAGGCAATCGGTACAAAGAGCATCAGACACGGTTGGACGACAGCATCCAAGAGCCATGACTTGAATTGCTGTTCAGATGTGAAGGTGTCAACCACACGAGGGATGAGGGCTATTAAGTAGATGACAGAGAAAGCAAGGAGATATACAAAAAGTGTCCGCACCTCTGAAATACTTTGATCAATGCTGCTTAAGTCAGTAGATTTCCTGTATCGGTACAGCATTCGTATTGTCACTCCTAAGGTCATCACTATGAACACAAATGCGCATAAGATTGGGATGTACCAAAAAAGAATTCTTTCAACAGTTCCTAAAAGAAAGTCATCGCAATGGTTATCCACTCGCCTAATCCAACAATTAATTCCAAACTGTCCATAAACTATAGTTCCATTGGAAGGAAAGAGAGGAGGGATACTGAATAAAGATGCTACCAAACTGATGATTATCATGCCCACAATCTCACGAGTTTTGCTATGCAGGTTCCTTTTCAATACAACAAGGAGAAACAGGTGTAGTGTGATTGAACACACCGTCAGGAGTGCTAACCAGCCCAAGAGTTGATTGAAAAAGCCCATAGCACTGCACCATGAAACATCCCTTGTGTACAGGCCATCGTCCACAACCTCAAATGCTGCCAGTTGTAAAGCGTCATCCAACATGTAGCAAAGAGTAATTACGATCAGATAGAGCACCAGACGGAACTGAAAGATCCGGTGCACCTTCAAGATGAAAATCAGGACGATGCTAACAACACAAGCTGCCCCTACCAGTATGTTGAGAGCAGCAGTTGCACTAACTGCGGCATGAAAGTCTCCACTTGAGATATTAAGGCAGGCGGCTATTGTAGTTGCGTTCTGCCCCAGTGTAGATCGGGACTCATACAGACCCTCATGCATCTTCATGTAACCAAGTTTCAAGTAAGTAGCGCTGGTCCCCTAGGCCTATAAAGGAGTAGGAGAGGAAAGGGTAGTCTTACTGAGTGCAAATAAACTACAACATACAATCTGAGGATTACAATGAGCGTGTAAACATGCAGCTGATCTCATTCCCAAATTATTTGCAAGAACTAGGTATGAATCTACAGTTCCAATAAATGCACAATCAGGAAGTGCACTTGCATTATTGTGGGTGCTGGGTACACCTCGCATATTTACCAGAGTGACAAATGAGTCACCCTGAGACCAAGTAAGCCGACATTTGTGGTCTCAGAATGCACAACTAACTGTCAGTGGCAAGGTGAAACAGGCATAGATATGGTACCAGGATCCTCCTGCTTCACAGTACTGCAAGCTACAAACGACCTGGGTGGGGTCTGGAAACAGCAGTTCTGCCAGTGACAGTAAATTAGCATCTGTAAGCTGTACACTATAGAGTAGCTCATCAATTTTCGGACACCATCAAACGGACAGTGCGATATCTCTTGGACGCACGAACCGTACTTTGTGCGTTTATTTTCATGAGGCAGTGAATAAGTTATAGTTATACTACCAGCTGCTGTGGTTTATCAGGAATACATGAGGCTGTTATTCAATTAGAGGCCGAGGCGCAGCCGAGGCTTCTAATTGAATAACAGCCGAGTGTGTTCCTGATAAACCACAGCAGCTGGTAGTACAACTGGCTTGTACTACAGTGGCTTCTAAGTGCACTTGCTGAGTATACTGAAGTGGCTTCTGTGTACACTAAAATGTGCTGACAAGGGTGTATGGTAGTTATAGGACGGGTAGGTAGTTATACGACGGGTATAACTTCCAATTAGTGGGTTACGCTATATAAACTGTGCACTGTGGTCGGCACCTTTCAACTACGTCATCACTGTAGTACAAGAATCAAAATGATTTTCAAGTTCACCAGCTTGCGGGTTATGCCACAAATGGCTGCAATAGCCAATGCATCTGGACCATCAACACTCGGAGGGCGACCTCTACCTTCGGACTGTATACTTCAATCGTCGGACATCATTCCAACCAGACTGGACCGTTGTATGACCAGGCTTGATAAAATACTGCCACACTGTCTGCGGAGTTGAAATAAAGTCATGCAAGACAACAGAAGTGAATTAGAGGTCGAAACTATGCATATCCACGGTGTGATTAAGCTAAGTTTGTATAGGAAATCGCACAGAAAAATACGGAGCGTATGGGACTGACTCCCACCTGGAACGTAGAAAGCATTAGCATTTCTAGGACCATTGTTGCAAATTTATATGGTGTCCGGTGATTGACGACGTACTCTATTACATGGGTTGCGGTGTGGTGAGGGTTGGGTTTGGATAGCATACGGATGCGAACGTACTGTCATTAATGGCATGTTGACCAAGGGCCATTGGCCAAACATCTTCAACCCAAAACCAGCAAGGGGTATGCAGTGGTGCACTGGTAGAGTGAGAGTCTCTGGTTCTCAACTCAGGCTCTGACCTGGGTCCTTGTTTTTCTGTTGAAGGTGATTCACCTCAAAAAAAAAAGGATCTGCCCTTCCAGAAAACATACTTGAGCAATATGTACAGTAACTCAAGCGAGTTCAGTGATGACATCATCACCAACCCAATTAAATGGGTGCATGAAAACCTTGTGTATTGGAGATACGGCATTCCTGGGTTATCAAATCAATGATCTGAACTGAACTGAGCATATGGATAGCATATATAGCGCAGTGAATTGTGCCTTACTGGGCTACAACTGACGACTCAGATCATCCCTGAAGCCATGTAGTCACTGTGATGCGAGGGGCTTCGCTCGCTCAGCTACTTCCCCTACATTAGCAGTCCAGCGCCCGGTGCAGATGCTCCCGATCCCCCTATTGCATGGGTTCATACAGCTGTTGCACCCCGATCACGTATGCCAGAGCTGGTACTCCCCCGATCGCGTCAGCCTCAGCTGTTGCTCCCCAATCCCGTCTGCCTCAGCTGCTGCTCCCAGATCACGTCTGCTATAGCTGCTGGTCGGCCCCGATCGCATCCACTTAAGCAGCATGCAGCTCCCTGGTCACTAGGCTCAGATCACATCCACTTTACCTGCTGCTCCCAGATGTGTCCGCTTGCAGCCTGGACCATTATGAAATGTTTTAGCCTAGGCCCTTGCAATTCGCCGAGTTTGAGGTTCGGAGGGAGTAATAAAGTACAAAGGTCGTGCATCACTGTAGTCAGTCATGCCCCACACTTCCCGTCACGCATAGACACACATTAAATTCCTTATTCCCCAGTTGCATCAGTCACATGCATGCAAAGGTGGTGAAGGCCAAGCAATGCATAGTAAGTCACTTGTGTGTCGCCTGCAGAAGCGCTTGCGACCGGATCAAAATGGAATCAAGTGATCAATGCTCTTTATCAGCGGATCAAGGAATCAAGACAAACTCCGAGTGACTAAAATCAAAGAGCAAGTGGCAGTTTCTAAAGGAGGCGTGACAACAATTTTGACCTTTGAACCCCTGTAAATCAAGGGATCACAAGCGCCTTGGATCAAGGATGATTTTCACCGATCAAGATTCTTGATCCCAGTTGCAAACGCTTCTACATGTGATATGTGACTACCCCTTACCAAGGGTAAGGGAGGGGATTTCCATGATTGTAATTCTGACACAGCACCTCATGCATGGCCCTAACATTCACAATCATGGCAAGTGCGCATGGATACCCTACCTTCCGACGCTGTACAGTTTGAAGTAGCAACTCTTGTCACGATCAACAGTCCGCGGCCGCGCAGTCGCTGCCGTCTGGCCTAGTCTCTCCTGTTTGGGGGGTGTGTCCGGTCAGACGCTTTTCCTGTTTGGGGGTGTGTCCGGTCACACCCCAAGCAGTCGAGTCAGATGCAGATAGTCTCGCGGGCCAGACTTCTGTTCCGCCGAGCGAAAAAAACAGGAATTAGCGAACTTCGCCATTTTCACGCCGCCGTTCCGAACTGACTATATTATGTCCATAGATAATAGAGCCGACCTATTATCTATGCATAATTATGCATGGCTGTGATTTTGTGTTGTTGAGCATGCTGCATATGCCTGCGCTGTCACCAGTCAGGTAGTAGCATGAAAGGTGATATGAAGAACACGATGATACAGATGTGAGTGATAGCATTGACATTGGTTCAAGAATAGCTTCAACAACTCATGAAACTTATGGTAATTTTCTGAACAACTCAGTTTGCATCGACAGGAACGCTCTATGGAAGACTACATTGAATCTTAATGCTCCAATACAACAAAAGAGACTATAATAAAAATTATTATTATGATGAATTGAGAGCATAACGTGAGGATCAATATGGCTAGAATGGTCTCTTTTTTGCGGGAAGAGCCTATTCCCAGACCACTCGTGGTGCATGGAATCTGGAAACAAATTTGAAAATAGCAAACAATTAACGAACTTTCAGTTTCATGCCGAGATGTAAATAGAGTGGTGGTACTGTACAGGTGTATTGTAGTTTAAAATCGGTACAGGCAAAAGTTTCAGCTTTGTCTCTTCATGCTGCAGTGAGGCAATTAATCCTTGTTACATTGGTATTCTGCAGCTGGCAGCACTTCTTTTATGTGTGACAACCAAGACATGCTTTTACGGCCGGTGACGTCAAATGCAGCCACTCTATATATATCGATATCACCCTGAGGCATGCACACAGAAGGGTAGTTCATTTGCCCAGACCCTTACTCACAGTTTGCATGGTCTGAGAACCAGACTAGACTCAACCAGGTAGGAAGTCGATAGAGAGAAATGAACCCTGAAAAATGTCAGTACCCTTATGCTGTATGAAGATTTTAATCTCAACTTCTCTGGGGATACACCCACACTGTTTGGCCTGTGCTCACTACTGTGAGAAAATTTCTGTACAGTTTTTAAATACTAGCCAAATTGTGCAACAGTCTAATCAAATAAAGGATAGAATCACTCAGACAATTATTGAAACCACAATTGGTGCACTCAAATGGCTCTTGCTGGAATACCTCACACATCCACCCACCCAGGCCCACTCCCCGTGCTCCCACCCCAGCCCCTCCCCCCATGCTCCCACCCGAGCCCCTCCCCCATGCTCCCACCTAGCCCCTCCCTCCCATGCTCCCACCCAGCCCCTCCCTCCCATGCTCCCACCCCAGCCCCTCCCCCCATGCTCCCACCCCGCCCCCCCAGCAGTGAAAGGTATGTAGCTAAGGTTAGGTTAGGGTGAGGGCTCACCTCACCTTTTACCTAACCCGAGCTAAACCTAACCCGAATGACAAAGATACAACTTGACGCTCTTTATATACTCGCCGAGACCCAGCGGGCAACGCGTGACCTAGCCGGCAACGCGTGACCTAGCCGGCAACGCGTGACCTAAGGGGGGTGGTGGATTGGCGAAGTGGGATAACATCTTGACTGGGAGCCCAGCTAGGCGGTGGTGCCGCAGGTTCGATCCCCAGAAGTGGCGTTTGTTTTTCTGGTGGGGTAAATGTCTGTGTGTACGGCCTGTGTATGGGCTTTGGTGTGCACACAGCATTGTTAGCCTTCCACCAGTTAATCAGCGTCACTGAAGGGTTCAAGCCGTGTTGGAGGACTGGTCAAAGCGCTCACCTTGAAACCATCCTTTTTAGGATGCCACTGACATTGCCCTTGCTTGCTCAGAGGGTTGTGTGCCCCAGCAGTTATAATTGAAACTATTATGTTCATATCATTCTGACATTTTTCTCCCATCTGGTTGTATCACCAAATCACTTCCTGATCCTGCTCACCTAAGCTAAGCTAACTAGCCGACAACGCGTGACCCGGGCAGCCGGCAACGCGTGACCCGGGCAGCCGGCGCCGGCAACGCGTGACCCGGGCAGCCAGCAATGCGTGACCCGGCCAGCCGCTAATGCTCTCATTTGATTGGTTAGCATTCGCGGTAAAACAAAATTTTGGTGGGAATGCAAATGTGCACGCGCAGACTATTGCCAACGAGGAGCGTGCTTGCGTCTTTGTCGTTTTCTGGTACTGCTCACCTCAGCTCCTTGGGTAGGTCCTCTGCCACTGGCACTCCCTCTGTAACTGTTGTTGTAGTTGACTTCCAGGCTAGTCCCAGGTACCGAGACTATTCCCAGGCCTTCAACGCCTCCAGCTTTTGTTGAAGTTTTGATCTCTTGCAGTTTGTCTGTTGCATACTGTGAAGCTTAACAATCGTGGAAGCGTGGAAAGCTTGGGCTAAGTTGAATGTTCAATTTTGGCAGTCAATCTGGTAGCACTGGCTCCACCCGTGAATGATGGAATGGAGTCTGGGAACGAAGTCTTAGGCTTTTACTGCCACTTCGGGTCGCACGTAAGACAAACGTGACATCCTACTGACTAGCCAACGAGGAAGGTTGGACAGCAAGGAGTGTCTACAAGCTCACATGTTGATGAAGAGTATGGCATCCTCTCCAATCTAGTGGACATGTACATGTATTATGTATGCATAATGTTTTCTGTCTGTTGTATGCTGCAGTATTGAATCCACACAGGGAATAGATCATGTACGTTTCATAATGCCAAGCCTACTCCCCCCCCCCCCCCCCCCCCCCCTTCCCCAGAAGTAACTTGAATGCCCAAAGTTAATCGCCCCCAGGCAGTTTAACCTACCGGACGTTTTGGTTCGGAGAAAACGGTCATTGAGTGGCCATGGTTCACATAATTATTTGACTTTGTGCTAGCTAAGCTTCTTGTCATCTATGGCATATATCATTTCATGTTCTATAGAGTCCCAGTTGTCGTCATTCAAAAGTCTTCTGTCTGTTCAACAGAATCCAGTCAACTCAAACTAGTTATTCCAGATGTGTATCTGCGCAAGCCAAATTGTGAATATGACTTCTCTTCTCTTGTGGTCAGGAGTTCAGCATGTTGTTGACTTGTGTGCCGCCCCTGGGAGCTGGAGGCAGGTGCTGAGCAAGACACTGAGGTGAGCATCATGTGATATGCTGTATACAGAACTGCTTCTAACCACAAACACACTACCTCCCTCTTGTCTACGGGCCCCACCCTCCTACCCCTTGCCCCCATGCCACACCCCTTCCCCTTGTCTCCTTGTTCCCGTGCCCCACCCTCCTTCCCCTTGTCCCCATGCCACACCCCCTTCCCCTTGTCTGCTTGCATCTTGTCTGCAGGCTTGTTCCCGGCCCTCCCTCCTTCCTTTGTTCCAGGCTGTCCTAGCCTCGTCCCCAAACTCTCTCTCCGAAACGAAAAGAGCTATAGCATTCGGGGGGGGGGGGGGGGGTCATGTGAAACCGCAGAGTTATGATGTAATCACTTGCAGCATTTTCGAAAGTGCAAGCTGATTGGTCAGTTCAAAACCAATTTCGTGCAGGTTCTGCTAGACCCTCCTCTCCCTTCTGCGTTTCCGGTATTTCATTTCCGGGGGGAGAGGAGGGTCTAGCAGCTAGACTACGAAGTGCCGAGACACAGTGAGGTACGTGCGTATGTGCGTACATCTCATTCGCAGTGCGCACGCACAAGTGCAGCTCCTCGATCACTCTTAAGGTGTCGGGCAAGCATGCAATGATATGCATGACCGAGCAATAATTGGAGGCGTGGTTCCGAATCACCGCTCTCAAGCACACCAGCAGCAACCACCCAAGATGTGCCAGCTTTCTTCTTCAGGCTGCTGCATGGGCATCCATTGACAGCATGTCTAGTTGAGCGCTACATTGTGTACCGTGACAAAGCGAGCTGCAAATCTTGTCAAAATACAACACTCAAATGTTCTTCGCAGGCAGCTCTTCCACTGGTTACTCAAGGGGGCTACATACATGTAGTCACAATTATGGCGTCGAACGAACGTCTCATCGTGGTTTCCCCCCTGCAACGTGCACTTAATCAGACCTTGTGATAACACTGTTAACTCCGTATCCGGCTACATGTAGTTGCGAAGCGTACTTACATAAACTCGACGTAGCCCCCTCCAGACTGGGTCTGTCTTTATCCTGAGAAAGAACAGTAGCAGTAGCTTGTGTGCAATGAAACTGAGACGTACAATTCAATGCTGGTTAATTCGCTGTCTCCGTTGTTTGCTGCTTCAGAACATCCTGGCTTGGTACATAAGTACAACATCAATATATTAAGATTTTAACCGTGTGTTTGTGTGTCTGTGTGTAACGGAAGTGGGATGTTCGTGGGGTGGGACTAGACTAGTGACACGCGACCTTTGTACTATTTACTGAACCTTGAACTCTGCAAAGAATCTTGGAGAACATTGAGCAATCTTCCAGAACAGCTGGCGGGGAGCAGCAGTTGAAGCAGATCCGTCGATGCAATCGGGGAGCTGCAGTTGAATCGGACGCAATCGGGGAGCAGCAGCCGAAGCGGACGCAATCGGGGAGCTGCAGTTAATCGGTGAGCAGCAGTTGAAGCGGACGCAATCGGGGAGCAGCAGCCGAAGTGGACACAATGGGGGAGCAGCAGCCGAAGTGGACGCAATCGGGGAGCAGCAGTTGGCAATCGGGGAGCTGCAGCCAAAGCGGACGCAATCAAGGAGCAGTTGACAAGCTGTCTGGTGCCAGATTACTCACGTAGGTGAATGAGGGAGAAGTATGTAGCTGAGCGAGCAAAGCGAGCGAAGCTACTTGTATCACTTGCGGCCACCTTAATACATAGGCTGTCAAATGTATTTATAGCCTTCAAGTACATCCTCAAAAGTGATATTACTGCTTGGCTTCTCATGAATCTACTTACCATGATTGTGGCCTGTAAATCAGGACTATGAATACTCACTCATCCTTACAGTGTGCAGTTCAGCAATGCACTTAGCCTTGTTCCCAGGCCGTTTTGGGAGGGAGAAACGGCCTGGCAACTTCCGCGAGTTTAAACTGTTACTTCCGCTGCCAGAGAGTTGGAAGACCCAATCAGATTTCAGATCGCTGTCACATGACAACAAACAGTAAACCGAATTGCATCATGCATTGAAACGTCACAGTCACGCCCATTCAACATCGCTCGATCGCGCTAGTGTAGGTACTCTGCAGGACGACTTTTGTTCGTTCGTCTCCTGCTTGACTTCCGTTGCAGAACCTGCGCAAACAGTTGCTTCCACAACCAGGAAAGGACCGTTCTCAGCTGGTGAAAATATCAGGAGTATCACATGGAATTTACTGCTTGAATGAGATATGCAATTGCGTAACATTACGTCCGTATACAGTTTAAACTCGCGGAAGTTGCCAGGCCGTTTCTCCCTCCCAAAACGGCCTGGGAACAAGGCTACAATGCACTCAGCTATCCCAAATGCATACATGACTCTAACTACACCCACTCAGCTCTAGCTAGCTAGCTAGATAGATAGATAGATAATTGCAAGAATTGGCCTTGAACAAGGCGTTTCTAGGTCCATTTATGAATTAAAATGGCCCACCTGGTTCTGACTGAACATCAAGCCCAGACACGACCATGCTGTTTTCACCTTTCGGATGAACATTCCCACCTCCCCCTGACCCACCCTTTGCACTCACACAGAACCTCCAAAGATATTGATGCTGACTTAAGCTGAAAGTCAACAGGTTTTGCAGTCACAAAGGGTTAAACAGCTGCCCTGTCCTCTGCATGATTCTGAGCTGATACCAAGTCGTGCCGAGACACATCAAGTCTTTTAAAGACTCACTTGTTACACTATTAGGCATCATTATGTTTGGTCCCCATGCTGCAGGATGGCTCCCCAACACTCACTTCATATACTATTCTCTCACATTCAGAAATCAACAGCTCGTGAATTCATTGGCCATTTTGAGGGTGGCAAGGCAGCCTAGTGGTGTGTGATGTCACTGGACTGCACGACCAGGACGAGTACATCCAGGCTCAGCTACTGCTGGCTGTGAGTGATCACAACTACATTACATGTAGGGATGGCCTGCCATGGTTTACCTCAATGTTGCACTCCTGGTAGGGGAAAAATTGTGCCACGTAAAGAATTTACCTTTGACTACCTTAGGAATGGCCTACAAAGATTGTGACTAAACCGTCGTGGTCGCTGTCATGCAGTGACCCAAATGTACCATTTTGGTGCTGAAACTCGCCTTGATGCCAGAGATACAAGTGCTTTTGTAATGCCGTCGGCTGCCATTGCTCGAGTGCTCCCTTCGACTTTCATTGCCAGTACACTAGTACAGCTTTCACGAAAGGCCCACAAAGATTCTGACCACACAGTCATCTTCACTGACGCCTACATGCCGAAACTCACCGTGCTGGCGAAGACTGTAATGATTTCTTGTCTTCACATTTGCCACCCATTGCTAGTGATCGACTGAGCGTGGTTGCCACGTGGCAAGTGCGCTAATTGGAATGAACTGTAATATGTAATAAGCTTGCGCTGCAGTGAGTCCACAACCAGGGTTGCAACAGCTACTGGGAGTGCAATTGTTCCCTCGAAACAAGAAAGTAAAATTCTCCCATAAATTTGAAGGAATTTAGTAATGGCCTGTCCTACTCTACCTCTCGAAAAATCAAGGAACCAATGCAAATGCCATATATTATCCATCCTCAGTCACCCATCATTAAAATTAATGTAGCATTTGTTAGTGTGAGGATGAGTCATAGCATTCCTTGTTTCTATGCTTTGTCAAGAGGTGGAGTAGGACAGGCCATCACTAAATCCCTTGCAATATTCTAGCCATGCCATTGCATGTTCGTACCGTCCCTAAATTGTCACAAGCTCCTGCTCCTCCTGGGAACGAGGCTGCAGACATACCTGCAGAATACATGCGGGTAAATTGCCTGGTATCTTAAGGAATAACTCTCACTGTCCTGAATGTCATGTTAAGTATGCAGATCTCCCACGTGCAACTAAGATTCTAGATGGTAAGAGTCACAGCAGGTTGAATGTTCCCTGGCGGGGAACGAGACTGCCAATTCCCATCGCACCATGCACTGATTGTATGCCCTCTTTGCTCTCAAGGCACTGACTCATGTCATGCATGAGAGAGGGCGGGAACTTTGTGGCCAAGATCTTCGGTGGCAAGGATGTGCAGCTGCTCTTCACATCTTCTTTGAGAGGGCCACCTGCTGTAAACCTCGCCGCAGCAGAAACTCCAGATAGGTACGGCAAACTTTTAGTGCTATATACATCCAAATCTAATCTCATTCCCGCAGGCCATAGGATAAAATGTGAGAGAAGCCCTATGCCCTGCCCCCAACTTCTGGAGCGAGAGAAATTAGTCTAGCGGATAGACTAACATGCAAGTGTAACCTCATTCCCAGGCTGTAGGAGAAATGTTTCTCCTACCGACTGGGAGCAAGGTTAGCGCAAGTCTGGATGTCAGTGGGGACATTTTGCAGGTATGAAATATGCATGGTGAAAGCACCTAAAAGAGCTTCAGATTTTACATTGGTCATGGTGAAGACACACCCACTTAAGACTGAAAGCTTGCAATTTAGGAGGCTACCATGGATCTATGGACTGCTGAAGAACTATCCTTGGTGTGGTCTGTTCAGAATTCGGTTCTAAAAGTTGCATCTGATTGGTTAATTCCAGTGTTTATATGGGTATACAAGGAACCTTCTTATAATTACCGTAGTGTCCCGCATATACGTCCCCTTCGAAAATACGCCCTCCCCTCGATTTTTTCCACCCAAGTTCCTGCAATGGGTAGTTTGACACTGATTATAACGCCCCCCTTGTGAGCGTCTAACCTACACGTGCGCGACTTTGCAGATCGTCTCTCAGATCGAGTAGTTACCGTTGACGTCGACGGTACAAATCATCTCGCTGCCACTCTTCTGCAGGAAATACCATGAAATGTCCCGTGGTACATGACCGACAGTATTGCTGTTCTTGAGGATGGCTACAGCGAATCATAGTGGTCTAAGAATGACATGCCATTAGTTTGTTGGCCTCATTAGTTTGTTGGACATAACCTCATTCCCAGACCCCTCCCAGCCTTTCATCCCTCGCAGTACTGCAAGTGACGAAAAGCTGGGTGGGGCCTGGGACAAGGCTAGAGAGGACATGTATGTAACCATGGAGATCAGTGATACCTTAGGGAACGAATACACCCAATCAGAACGTGGTGAGCTTTGGGAAGTAAAACATGCTGGTGAATCGAATGTACTATAGCCTCATTCCCAGCCCCCTTCCGAGCACCTGGGAATGAGGCTGCAGACGTACCTGCAGAATGCATGCGAGTAAAATTGCCTGGTATCTTAAGGAATAACTCGCACTGTCCTGAATGTCATGTTAAGTATGCAGATTGCCCACATGCAACTAAGATTCTAGACGGTACGTAAGAGTCACAGCAGGTTGAACGTTCCCTTCCGTGTCCTTTTGTTCCTGGCGTGGAACGAGACTGCCGATTCCCATTGTACCCCTGATTATATGCCCTCTTTGCTCTCAATACTTCACAGGCATTGACTCCTGTCAGAGGGCGGGAGCTTTGTGGCCAAGATCTTCCGTGGCAAGGATGTGCAGCTGCTCTTTGAGAGGGCCACCTGCTGTAAACCTGGCCACAGCAGAAACTCCAGATAGGTACGGCAAACGTTTGGTGCTATATACATGCAAATCTAATCTCATTCCCAGGCCATGGGATAAATGTTTCTCCTACTGACTGGGAACGAGGTTAGTGCGAGTCTGGAATGTATCATATACATGGGGACATTTTTGCATGCAGGTATGAAATTATGGCGAAGGTAGAGCTATATACATGCAAGTTAGTCTACTGAGCTTGACCAAATTCCTCTCACTCCGGAAGTTGGGGGTGGGGCGGAGGGAAGAGTGAGAGAAACCCTATGCCCCGCCCCCAACTTCTGGAGTGAGAGAAATTAGTCTAGCGCGATAGACTAACATGCAAGTCCAACCTCATTCCCAGAAATGTTTCTCCTACCGACTGGGAGCGAGGTTAGTGCAAGTCTGGATGTCATTGGGGACATATTTGCGGGTATGAAATATGCATGGCGAAAGCACCTAAAAGAGCTTCAGATTTTACATTGGTCATGGTGAAGACACACCCACTTAAGACTGAAAGCTTGCAATTTAGGAGGCTACCATTGATCTATGGACTGCTGAAGAACTATCCTTGGTGTGGTCTGTTCAGAATTCGGTTCTGAAAGTTGCATCTGATTGGTTAATTCCAGTGTTTATATGGGTAAGGAACTTTCTTATAATTACCGTAGTGTCCTGCTAATATGTCCCCTTCGAAAATACGCCCTCCCCTCTTTTCCACCCAAGTTCCTGCAATGGGTAGTTTGACACTCATTATAACGCCCCCCTTGTGAGCGTCTAACCTAAACGTGCGCGACTTTGCAGATCATCTCTCAGATCGAGTAGTCACCATTGACGTCGACGGTACAAGTCATCTCACTACCACTCTTCTGCAGGGAATACCAGGAAATGTCCCGTGGTACATGACCGACAGTATTGCTGTTCTTGAGGATGGCTACAGTGAATCATAGTGGTCTAAGAATAGGGCGGGCGCAGCAGGGTGGGCCGGGTGGGCCATGGCCCACCCAATTCTCAGGCCAGGTAGTTTGTTTTTCTTTACCTGTCGCTCCATCGCGACATCGAGCATCGAGGCAACATCAAGCGCTCAGTCGATCGACACTCGCACTCGTACTCGTGATCGGGTCTTAGCCTCGTTCCCAGGCGCCTGGGAATGAAGCTAATAACTAGCTGCCGTTACATTGCAACTCCCGAAAGGCTTGGGAACGAAACCGCGATCTAGTATAGCTATGTGTAAATACGTATTATGTTCCGCGAGCGAAATTTGGAAGCACATGGCGGCCGCTGGACCTGCAATCCTCTTACATCTGGAACTTGCAGTGCAAAGCTTGAAGGTGCCACGAGAGCCTATCCTGATAACTGAAAATGAAGGCGAAAAAATTGTTCCGCGCTTCGCGCGGACTGATCAGCACTTCACACCTCTGCACACTGCTTTCGGCAGCGTCCAATGGATTATGGCCCACCCTATGTCTTTTACAGTGATCCGGCCCTGACTTAGAATGACATGCCATTAGTTTGTTGGCCTCATTAGTTTGTTGGCCTCATTATATTAGTTTGTTGGCCTCATTAGTTTGTTGGACATAGCCTCATTCCCAGACCCCTCCCATCCTTTCATCCCTCACAGTAATGCAAGTGACGAAAAGCTGGGTGGGGCCTGGGACAAGGCTAGAGAGGACATGTATGTAACCATGGAGATCAATGAGACCTTAGGGAACAAGTATACCCAATCAGGACGCGGTGAGCTCTGGGAAGTAAAACATGCTAGTGAATCGAATGTACTATAGCCTCATTCCCAGCCCCCTTCCGAGCACCTGGGAATGAGGCTGCAGACGTACCTGCAGAATGCATGCGGGTAAAATTGCCTGGTATCTTAAGGAATACCTCTCACTGTCCTGAATGTCATGTTAAGTATGCAGATTGCCCACATGCAACTAAGATTCTAGACGGTACGTAAGAGTAGTAGGTTGAACGTTCCCTTCCGTGTCCTTTTGTTCCTGGCGTGGAACAAGACTGCCGATTCCCATTGTACCCCTGATTATATACCCTCTTTGCTCTCAATACTTCACAGGCATTGACTCATGTAATGAGGGAGGGCGAGAACTTTGTGGCCAAGATCTTCGGTGGCAAGGATGTGCAGCTGCTCTTCACATCTTCTTTGAGAGGGCCACCTGCTATAAACCTCGCCACAGCAGAAACTCCAGATAGGTATGGAGGTATGGAACATGCAAATCTAATCTCATTCCCAGGCCATAGGATAAATGTTTCTCCTACTGACTGGGAACGAGGTTAGTGTGAGTCTGGAATGTACATGGGGACATTTTGCAGGTATGAAATTATGGCGAAGGTAGAGCTATATACATGCAAGTTAGTCTACTGAGCTTGACCAAATTTCTCTCACTCCGGAAGTTGAGTGTGGGGCATAGGGAAGAGTGAGAGAAGCCCTATGCCCTGCCCCCAACTTCTGGAGCGAGAGAAAATAGTCTAGCGGATAGACTAACATGCAAGTGTAACCTCATTCCCAGGCTGTAGGAGAAATGTTTCTCCTACCGACTGGGAGCGAGGTTAGTGCAAGTCTGGATGTCATTGGGGACATTTTTGCAGGTATGAAATATGCATGGCGAAAGCACCTAAAAGAGCTTCAGATTTTACGTCATGGTGAAGACACACCCACTTAAGACTGAAAGCTTGCAATTTAGTTTCACAAAAGCCGGAGGCTACCATGGATCTATGGACTGTTGAAGAACTATCCTACCAGGATATCAAGTAATCGTTTTGTAACTTCCAACGATAACCACTTCACCATGTGTATTCTAATCATGCTTTCTTTGATGCTAAAACAACAGCTGCCGTACTGAGAGGCATAACTTGCAACTTGCGATCTCTGAACTGGTGCCATCACAACATTTGTGAATTACTACACCCTGTGAAACTGCCTGCTATACTGCCTTATTCCCAGCCTCCCACAGCCTCATTCCCAGGCTTGCCCCAGCCTGGGGCCTGGAAAGTATGGGCTGTAGCACGGGGCCACAGTTACCAAATTGTCAGACGCAATGCCACTTTAGTTGGTTGGTTGTTTCTCCCCTCAGGCAAAAGAGTACTCGCAGTGGCAATTTGGTACTTGCAGGGATTTTAGCCTTTTATGCCGTCAAAACCGCCTCCTTATCCCCCCCTAGGCCCTCTCGCTACCTCAATTTCAGCTCTGCGCACGGGCGCTGCACCACAGACGTCCTCTTGGTGGACGTGGGCGCCCGAAGCCCTCTCGCTGCCTGTATCTTCAACCCAGCCAAGTGTTTTCTGACGTGATATACGCTCAGTGATGAGAGATCTGCCCCACAACTGCAGAGCTTCGTGGTAGGAGGACGCACTTCTTCCACGCGTCACGGCCTCGGATCGTCAACGCGCTCGTCAACTTTCATTGCACGTGTCCATTACTCGTGCACCTCCGTATATCTTATTTCTTGGACCGTATACCTCCGTATACTACGCACACGCCATTATGACGTCATGGTTGGTTGTTGGTTCGCAGGTCAAGGCAAAAAGGGGGATTGCGTCGGCAAAAAAGTGAACGGTGGCCCCGTGGGCTGTAGCTATTGGCCTGAGAAATAGCTGACTCCTAAAATCTAATTGACCACTTCTATAATCAAACTGCATACGTATTACATTGTACTGTACATGTATGTGTATGCCTAGTGACTATCTCATCTGGATCCTTCTTCCCCAGAGGCATTAGTTGTGGCCAGAACCACAAACCTCCGCCTGGTTATACTGCATGGCCGTCCCTTCCTGGATCTCAATTACGGTGAGTCGTATACGGAATACTACCACGCATGTACAGTAGCTGCATGTTGGCTTCAACCAATACCAGGCCACTCCCCTCCAGTATAGCAATCCTGGAACTCACCTAAGTTGGGCAGGAACATGCTTTCAGAATGTAATACATCGATATCCGCAAAGGCTATCCGCATTCGGCTCTTCATTTCATCCATATGTTGCATATTGAATTAAGGACTTGAACAGTCTGAATGGGATCAACAGAGTGATTGTCCCCTTTTTGGCTTGTGGAGATCTCAGAGGGTTCGGCTCCGACATGACCTACCCTTTGCAGTTATGTGGGGATGGAGACTGGGCCATGAAATACCTTGCTTAGCATAACCACAGCCATTACTTCTGCATAATGGACAGTCAACCAATTAAGCCTGGCTTATTGGTTTGCAGAGCTTGGAAGATGTAGTGAATGACGTACGAGTGGATGTTTGGTGGATGCAGGATGGGGGAGTGGCATCAGCAGCATACGGCAGGACTCACATGACCCATGCATGGAGCGGTACGACACCAGTCTTCCCAGCTCCTCTCCTGGCTCTCTGTACAGTATGCAGCAATTGCTGGGAAGGAGCCAGGAACAAGGTTGATTTCATGCCTTGCACATCAGGCCGGGGGATCAGGGTGTTTTTTCTTTACTGCTGATGCCACTCTCTCCCTTGCATCAACCTGCTGACCACATGATCACTGTACTGAGCACAACATGCCTAATGTTACTGAAACCTTTTTGCTGCTATCAATCTTTGGGTAATTATAATTAAGTACAGCTGCCCTGAAGCCGTAAAGCGATTGCATTCTGTATTCTTCAACCAACTTGCAAAACCAGGAGCGCATAATGAGGTAGCGAGCGGAAGGAAGGGAGGAGCGTGAAACGACCACGCAAAAGATTAAAAATTGAAAATTTTCCCACGGTAGTCCTGTTACTATTTTTAGCATGCACGTGTATTGTTGTATTTCAGACTGACTACTAGCTAGGCCTACAGCGACGGGCCAAATCTCGATGGGAGAGTGAGAAGATAGTGTCCGTAAGTGTTGCGGGGATGTTTCCCACCAGTCATGAACTCCAGAAAAGCAGAAGGGGCGGTTATTTCCACTAGTCGAGACACCCGCTTGGCTGTGTGAATCGGCTCGATCGACTGCATCGTCATACGACACTTTCTCGAGGTCTGTCACTACCAGTATGTCATTCCCGTGCCTCGCTACCATTGGAGTCCTGATACTGGCCTTTTCTCTGTTCTAGCCCGGCTAGTATATAGTCATCCTTGTTTGAAGTTTCCGTACGCGTGTAAGCTAATAATAGTAACGGGACTACCGTGGGAAAGTTTTCAATTTTAATCTTTTGCGTGGTCGTTTCACGCTCCTCCCTTCCTTCCGCTCGCTACCTCATTGTGCGCTCCTCTGTATGCATGTTTCCATGGTCATAATTAGGTTCCCAAAGAATAATTCCTCCGTCCCCCTAATTCACACACACACACACACACACATACATACACACTCACAACACACATGCACATACAACACACATGCACATACACACACACAATCATACTTCACACGCACATACACATGCCCCGCACGCCCACACACACATGCACACGCCCCCCACACGCATGCCCACACACACACACACACACACACACACACACACACACACACACACACACACACACTGAATTCATATGCTGTTTCTCTTACATTCAGCTCATGAAATTGTCAATGACGGTTTCGAGGGTGGCAAAGCAGCTAGACCATGCAGTGGTGATGAGGCACCTGATGTCACTGGACAGAACGACCTGAACAAGTACGTCCAGGCTCATCTGCTACTGGCTGTGAGTGATCACTTACTAGATTGCACATCCTGGGATGGTCAAGTGTTGCAAGCTCCTCTTTTCTTTTATTCCCTGGTGAGTGAGCTTGCAGCAATCTTGGAAGGACATGGGGTTGAGGATGTGAATATTGTACTTCGTATTTTATGACCTGCAGTTGTGGGTATAAATTTTGCGAAAGGGCATTAGAATTTCTCATTGGTCATGCTGAACATACACACCTAGCCACACAGGCCTCTATAGCTATAGCATACACACATACCCTGAGACTGAAAGCTTGCAGTTTGTTAGTGAGATCCGTTAACTTCCAAGAGGGAGAGTTATCCAAGTTGAATAGATCTATGGACTGCTGAAGAACTATCCTGCCTTCCAACAGATACCCACTTCACCAAGCTTTCTTTGACGCTGAAACAAGAGACATGCAGCTTCCTTGCTGCCATATGTAGGGAGGCATAACTTGCAACTTGTGATCTCTGAACTGGTGATGATCATGGATGGCATGTCCAAAATTACACAGTCCAGCGATATTGAAATACTGTACCTTGTGAATTCCCAGCCTCCCTCCAACCTTTCCCCCCAGCCTCCCCCCAGCCTCGATCATTCCCAGCCTCCCTCCAGCCTCAATCCCAGCATCCCGTTGCAGTGCAAAAGTTTGGGGGTATGGAGAATGTCGCTATTGGCCTGGAAAATAGCTCCTAAATCTAGTCTACCACTACTGTAGTCACTATACTACACTATTTGTACATGTATGTGTATGCCTAGTAGCTAACTCGTCTCGATCCTTCTTCTGCAGAGGGTGTGTGCCACAATGTCCGCCGCCTGGTTACACCCCTACAATATGGCCATTCCCCTTCTGGATCACAGTTATGGTGAGTCGTAAGGAATACTACCACGGATGGGTGTACTTATAGTTGCAGGCACGGATTTGGGGGGGAGGGGGGGGGGGGGGGGGGGGGGGGGGGGAGGTTAGCCCTAACCTCCTTCACCAGAATGGTGTGCGTATCCACTGACTGAAATACCCTCAAATTAGAGTTTACCAGGGGAAAGGCACGCCTGTGAATAGTAGCTAGCTAGCTCAACGTCTCTCTGCAGCATCTATCCTCGTACATCTGGAACTTGTAGTGCAAATCACGAAGGTGCCACGAGAGCTGAAAACTGAAGGTGAAAATTTTACGCTCCTCCATGCATGACCACAGTCGTTACTTCTCTTGTAATGAGCGTCAACCAAGCTTCTTCATATTGGTTTGCATTAAGAAAGAGCGTGGAGGATGTAGTGAATGACGTAGTGTGGATATTTGTTAGATGGAGGGTGGGAGAGTGATACTCACATGACCCATGGAGTAGTACGACACCGATCTTCCCAGCTCTCTCCCAAGGAGCCAGGAATGGGGAACAGTTGATTTTCATGCCTTGCACATCAGCTAGCTATAGGGCGTGTTTTTCCTTACTGCTGATGCCACTCCCCTCCCTTGCATGTCCGCTCCATACCAACATGTAAAGTTTATGTACTGAGTCTATGATAACGTATACCCTCTTTGCTCTCAATACTTCACAGGTGCTGAACATCACAACCCTTGTCCTGAGGGAAGATCTTCCGTGGCAGGAATGTGCAGCTGCTCTACTCTCAGCTGAAGATCTTTGGGAGGGTCACCTGCTGTAAACCACGCAGCAGCAGAAACTCCAGCATAGTATAGCAAACTTCCAGTACAATGTATATGGCGTAGATGCAAGCAAAAAATTTCAGGACTTTTGAATTTCACGTTGGTCATACTGAAAGCACCCTCTTCAGACTGCATGAAAGTTGTTAGCGAGATCAATTTCCAAGACAGACACAAAAGCCAGAGGCTTATTGCTATTATAGTACGAGTAGGGATCACTCTGGCTCACTCCATCCAGCTCAAAGAATGCCATGCAGGTAATAAATGTCCAATGTTAGTACATCAAAATTTGTATACATGATGATAAGCTCAATGTGGAACAGCTACATTATATGCATGTAACTAAAATTTCACTCAAAACGATGCTAGCTATATAGTATGTCAGTACATACAGCAGTTGTGCGCACAGACAGATGCAGGTGGTTGAGATATCTCCGAAGCTATGTTCTTGGTTGGCAGCCATGCACATGGCGCAGAAACATAATCCTTTCTGAGCAGGACTTGGGAAGACTACACTAATTGTGTGTGTGTGTGTGTGTGTGTGTGTGTGTGTGTGTGTGTGTGCATGTGCGGGGGGGGGGGGGGGGGGGGGGGGGGGGTTATTGATGCAGGAAGCACAATGTCAGCATAATAGGATGAAGTTAATTGGCCAGGTTCTACTGAAATTAAGGGTGGATCAAGCCACACACAGCATGTATAGTAACTTCAAGCTTCACGATGGACAGCTGTGCCTCAGGCTTGAATGACAAGGATGAGAGCTACTCTTTACAGATTATATTCATCAGAGGATGAGCTTGAGTGAGACCACGGGAGGATGAGCGCTGCACAAAACTGGTTGTAAGTGCACGGGTGGGATACATGGGGGAGCATATAGGGGTCAGGTGGGGGGTAGGGGACAGGGGGGGTGGGGGAGCATATAGTGGCGGGGCATACTGTACAATTTGAATCAAATTAGGAATGGTGATGAGCAAAACATGGACTCACTCATGTTTGCCCCAATCAAATTTTAAGCTACCGAGAGGGGGAGTCCAATGGCCTGAAAAAGTGAGCCTTTGTGCAATGTCCATAGTTCTGAAATTTTAAGTGGGGGGTATACACAATATTCATCTGCCTATGACAGTGGTCATGCTGACACACACACAGCAATTTTGCAGCCTATGGCTGCACACTACTCTAGCTGGTGGACAGGTTTGTCATTGCTAGCCCAAAAATGAATATCGGAAGTCATAATCATCTCTACACTTTTGAAAAGGAAGGAGCTCGGTTCAGTTGCAAGGCTGGAAGAGTGGCAAGCATATTCAAGGGGAACTCATAATCAATTAGTTGCTGATCATAATTATGACATTTGTGCTATAATTGAAGACAATGCTCACATCAGTATTGACAGACTTTGAGGATGCATGTTACATCATGCCCTGGAGGGATGTATCCGATTTAGTCATGAGCAGGAGGGCACAAAGTGTTTGAGGCGAGTGACTGTAAACATCAAAGGGAAATACATGCCCTTGGTTGTTTATACAGTCACTACTGATTTGCCCATGCAATGTGAGATGAATAAAGATACATCACACATATATACCATGAGGGACATGCAGCAAACGAGCCAATCTTCTTTTCACTAACTGCTTCAGACTCTGATCTGTCTCCTCACCACTGTCACACACACCATCTTTCAGGATCACAAAAGCACAGATCCCTGAAGATGTCAGAAAGAAGACTATAGTATCAAAATAGAAAACACACTTTTAATACCTTCTCCAAACACCTCATGGGGGTAACACACCACAGAATAATTTTGGGGGGCCTTGGCTGAAGCTTAGAACTAATTGGTCTCGTTTCCAGACCCATCTCGGAAAAATATTTCGGAGGGGAGTCTTGGAACGAGAACAGTCATGAGCACTGCCACCTTAAGATAACATGTAAGTTGCACTTGCCCTTACAGGTCTCACCATAGCCAGAGAACGCCATGACAGATGCCTAGAAGTATATAGCTGCATGGAACATAACAATTTGTCAAGGAGTGAATTTAACTCTATAATAGTAGTAGTCAGAACTATGTGTGATGACAGATGTACTGCATGACTATATATATTATACAAATTGGGTGGTGCTGACAATTTTGTATGCAGAACATTATAGCACACGTGGGTGGGCCCATGTGACAATGCACACTGCACAACATATGGACAGTAGATGAAGCTAGTTGAGGCCTTGCTTTTGAGTTCTTGTTGCAAGTTCTACTAAATTCCACCACAGGCTGCTATCCACATTCACTCACATCATAGCATTAACTGTGAATACATCAAGTAACATAAAATTATTAGGCTTATCAAATTAATGTGAGGAATTGCCAAATTTTGTAAAATACATTGAAAACCACACACCCGTTCAAAAATTTATGCCTCAAAATTGATCATTGTTACTTGATGCATTCTCTCCTCTGCACTCCTCGATCCTCAGTAGTTTTTGTAGCTCCTTTTTCTGTATTGCAACCTACAGTGATCCTAGCCTCGTTCCCAGGCTCATACTTTTCTTAACAGAGAAAATTTATAGCCTCACAGAGATGAATTAAGGAATGATCCCTACCTTAGCTAGTAAATCTCACACCGCTTTTCTTTGTGCTGATAATCACAAGATTTTCTGTGCCCTCCAAGCTAAACTCGGGTGGTACTTCAAAGCGAGTTGAAGTGATCGATTGAATCAACCTGACCATCATCATCCAACCCACCCTGCACTTCGTATCCCTCCCTATTGCTCCGCTTTACAACAACAGTCTTTCCTCTGGAACACTATTGCCACAATTTCTTCAGTATTGTAGGGTGCATGAAAGAGGGTAATTAGTATAAAGATCATCAGACAAGGTTGGACGACAGCATCGAACAGCCATGACTTCAATTGCCGTTCAGATGTGAAGGTGTCAACCACACGAGGGATGAGGGCTATTAAGTACGTAGATGACAGAGAAAGCAAGATATACAAAAGGTGTCCGCACCTCTGAATGCCTGCCACTGAAGTCAGTACTAGATTCCTGCAATAATTATGTTGATTACAATAGCCTAACTGCAGGAACTGTTGAAAGAATTCCAATCTTATGCACATTTGTGTGGTGACCTTAGCTGAACAACGATGCTACCAAACTGATGATTATGACAATCTCACGAGTTTTGCTATGCACGTTCATTTTCAATACAAACAGGAGTAGTGTGATTAAACACACCGTCAGGAGTGCTAACCAGCTCAAGAGTTGATTGAAAATTTAAACCCTATAGCACTGCACCACGAAACATCCCTCGAGTACAGGTGCAAGGTACACTTATATATAGCTTTCAACCTTGCCAGACAGGAGTCTCATTCTGGGGCTAGGCTGACACCTGTGGTTTCAGAATGCACAGCTGTCAGTGCATCATCCATGGCAAGGTGAAACTGTCACAATGCAAAATCAAGTCATGTGTTTGATGCAGGTAAGGGTTAATACTGGCACATTAGATCATAAAACAGCCTCAAGACCATAAACCTCCAGTCAAGTAGTCACTGTGGTAGCCTCCTGGGCCCATGATAGGCCACTTCCCAGCTCTTTGTCCAGCAATACGAGAGGCGGTGTATTTGGACTTACCATCATCTCCCACCCTCCTTGGCACCGACTAGAGGGGATGGCAGTGTGTGCAGGTAGGATAAGATCATATGGTACCCTTTCATTTTATAATTTTCTCCATGGGAGAAGGCTGCTCTGCGCTTTCAATGCATCCCAATGATACTACAGACTGCAAGGCTGTGAACTACCTAGCTATAAGCATAGATAATAGAACTACGTAGTTCTATTATCTATGCTATAAGCAACGTAGATCTACATGGTGCCTGTTACTGAGCACAGTATGTATGTAAACATAATTATGAAGCATCACCGAGAATATCAGTGAATCTTACTCGACAATGTGTACGGATGGGGGAGGGGCAGTTCTGGGTTTGGAATGACAGGCTGATACTGTGGATGGGCAGCAGTTGTCTGGGTTTTGGCCGAGGAGGACTGACAGGCTTGGCATGCGGTGACAGTGATCTAGGTTTGGGATGAGGCATGACTAACTTGAATTCGGGAAGTGGAGGAATGGGAGGCCTAATGAACTTTTCTCAGGGTATGAGGCAGCTGTATGGGAGGGGCGGCAGGAGGAGGCTTCCTTATCCTGACAAGCAGTTCATTATACATGTACATATGGGGACAGTTATAATCAAAACTATAGCTACCTCAGTGTCACTATAGCTGAGCAGTTGGAGACTTTGGATTAGTGGGGTGGGGGGGAGTGGAGATACAAAGTCTTGACTAATTACTTTGTCAATTCCCAATTCGTCAATTCCTCACTTCGTCAATTCCCACTTGGTCAACGTTGACGAAGTGGGAATTGACAAAGTGAGAAGTTGACGAAGTGGGAATTGACCAAATGGGAATACCGTATAGCGGGAAAATTTGGCGGGCATTAAATTTGGCGATTTCAGCCAAAACGAAATTTGGTGAATTTTAAATTTGGCGATTTCGATCCTCGACACTAATGACGTAACGGCAATGACATAAGCCTCAGAGTGAGGCGCTAGGCGCTCAGTGTGCACTGTACATGTATCGATTGAGTGCGACCAGTTAGTTACCAGCTAACCATGGAGACATTTTCCATACAGTGTGGAGCCCCACCGTCCGAGAGCGGTGACTGGATTGCGCTGTGGCAGTGATGCGCTCGAGCGCAATCGTTGGCCACGTCCCTCACACTCTCGTTAACGGCTTGTAGTTCCTTCCCGGAGAGAGAGGAATCCCCGATGTCGTGGGAGTATACAGCAGCTGAATCTTTTCTGAAATACTGGTACAGCGCTACCGTACGTACGTATGTGCATTACTAATGTGCGCGTGCATACCCGATCCGAGTGGCCGGCCGGCGTGGCTGGGGTGGGGTTTAATATTGGCGGAATTTAATTTGGCGATTTTTTCCTGCACCGCTAAATCGCCAAATTAAACCCCCCGCCAAATCGCCAAATTAAAACCCCCGCCAAATTTTCCCGCTATACGGTAAACCCTCCTGGTGAAGTATTCATCAGCACTTGCCTGGTATGCACATACTTCCTGTCATAGAGCTCCTTCAGTTTCTTGTGGGCATTCGATTCTCGGGTGTCGATTCTCCATTTCAAGGACCTCCCTGAGTTGCACTGCTGCACGACACCTGTCAACCTATACAGCATCGCATGCAGCAGTGAAGAACAATTAAGAGGATCACTAGCTAAAGCTCTCCAGGGTTGACCACTGAAGATACAAGATACCAAGATTGTGCATGCATGTAGCTATGTCAGTTCACTTAATAGTTACATTGCTATAATCTGAGCAAGAGTTAACATGTGCACTCACGATACTACAGCAACCATCCAGGGTTTCATCTACTGGGGGGGCAGGGGGGAAGCTTCCCCCCCAAAGAAGAGATTGACTATATCATTACATCATAGGTAATACCATATTAGGACTCAGATAGGCCACACCTCTTCCGGGGAATTAATTAACCTCAAAACATTTTGCACGGCACTTGCCACTACTTCCCCCCCAAACATTTTTTTGTAGATGAAACCCTGCATCTTGTAGCTACCGTACAAAACTGCTGGTCTAGTATAGAATACGTCACGCCAGACTGAGCTACATGATTGCAGCTACTTATGTAAGGCCCATTCCTTCAGGGATGCCGTATACTCTATTATTGAAGGCTGCTACCTGGCCCTACCTATTTATCCCTTGATTCTGACTCCAAGCGTGCATCGTGCACGATTTCCAGAGCCCCTTTGATCCGGGAAACAGGACGAGTTCCGCTTTAGGAGGGGCCTAAGCTCGCAGGCTAGCCTCTTTTTCCAAGTAGGGGGCGCTTCGAATTCCGGCCGCGCCCCCTATTTAGGCTACCTATTAAGCTCATGCACGGCTCTGAACGAATGTGCGCACCAACTTCGAATGCCGATTCAACATGCTGGTTTACTCCGTCGTTATCGTGCTTGCAAGCAGCAACATCATTGGAGGGCTGGCGCTAGGTAAGATAAGAAAACTGCATGACAATATATAAACAGACGTTCAAAGATCTAGCTAGCTAGCTAGCTAGCTAGCTAGACTCATTGTGCAATAATAATTATGTAATCACGCCTGAATGCAAGACCGTCTATCCACATTAGGTTATTCTAGTGCCTTTCTATCAACTGTTAGTAGCTACATACTCTCAACTGCATGCAGCATTGTAGATGTGCTGAGGGTTGTGGAATATTGAGTGCAGTTCTCATGACATGAAGAGAGCCATTCTAGAGATAGATAGATAACTTTAATTTGAATGCTCCTTCAGCCTGCAGTCAGCTGCTCTTCAAGGAGGTCCTCAGGTTCTGGTGCAGACTAACAGAGTAATTAGCCTCGTTCCCAGGCCTACCCCGTTTTTCAGTTCTTCGGTTTGTGTTGACAAAATTATGTGGCCGTGCAACGCAAACCCAAGAACAGAAAGAACGGGGTATACAGACCTGGGAATGAAGCTACAGAGCAATGAGGTCCCACACTATAACTGAATAAGCACAGCATCATGAGTCACCAGCCACGATATTTATTGCATCATACATTGCATGTGCAGCATGATGAAAACTGCATGTTATTTTCAGCACTTCAAACTTTACTGGATACTGTATTGGGACAGACTTGTCCTCTGCAGCTGCGTGCATGTATTGTGGCTGCGTGGTGGCTATTTTGGGACAGTACAAAACATGGACTGTACGTATGGGTGGGATGGGTGGGACTCTGGACTCAATAAATTTCAATCGCCAGGTGTCTTGCACAATTTCCATGACATTGTCAGCTTGAACTACTCATCATCTGTATGCTGCAGAGTTATACAAGGGACACGTAGCAACTGTTAATAACAAAGTCCCTGTACTTTTCTCAAGACCAGAAGAGTGCTGATAAACCACAGTTCGTCAGTAGCTGTGGACTCTGTTAAGTTATTGCCTCAGGTTGATTCAACCTAAAATGGGTCGCCTCAGTTGCAGTTTGGCATCATCCCCTGGCCTTGATTAGTCTCGTGCCCACGCGCACCCTGCAGAGAACGTCTGGTGGTTTGAGTGAGATTTCGTGTCGCTAGCACCTTTCTCATCTGGAATGTACATGTAGGATGGCCAATGAAATTGTAGAGTGCGTGAGTGGTTACGTCACCGATGGTTCAAGGAGTCAAAGACAGTTCAGTTTGAACAGATCATAAGGTTCATGACACCCCTTCATACATGTAGCTTCTAAGAACCTTTCAACCATATGCATCTCCAACTTCGAATTCAAAAAACAATGGTTTACGGTGATGCAGGAATAATGAAGAAGTCCACCACCCTTTTGCCGATGTTTTGTGGGTTAGTGAACATTGCTGACTGCTTGAAGGTAGCTATAGGGCTACACAACAAATAGTACGGAAAAGGAGCGTCTATCTTCACATTTCTCTGATAATTGCATTCTTAGTGCAACCAGCGTTTCATTAACACCTTCGCTGGACACGCCTCTGTGACAACTGAGAAATGTAACTCAAGCCACCAGACGTTCTTCACCGGTGGTCTGGGTACGAGACTAGGCCTTGACTATCACATTCTCGCAGAAAAGTCCCTTGTTTATGCAGCTAGCTGAATCAGATATATGAATATTGTTAACTTACAACCGATAACATCATCAATTGAATACAACATGCACATGACATGAATGTTGCTTGCAATAAATATTATACTTGGTTTGCACATAGCCTCATTCCCAGACTCTCCCACGCGCGTAAGCGACGAAAGCTGGGCGGGGCCTGGGAACGAGGCTAGTTTGCACACACGGCTGCAGTATACCAGATTCAGCAAGGGATTATTGGTGCACAACTCACAGAATCATGCAAGTAACACACGTTAAAACAACCCAGGAAGGTTATAGATATAGCTAGTTCAACGTTGAGTTTGAGTCTGTAGCGTACAGAGGATAGAGTATAACTAGCTACTTCAGTACATCAAAACACTGCTGCTGATTAATGACTTCTGATCCAACATTTCAGTCCAGTCCCCGAGCCCAGCCGATTATTATATCAATTGACAAATGCCTGAGGTTGCTAATGGGTATTAATCCCGGTATAAGGTCTTCATATTTACAAGCGCTTGGAATTGCCTTAGCTCAACATGCAGATAGTCATCTTTGCAACAGACAAGTATTTGAGCTTGCTAATGGATGTTTTTCATCTTCAAGGTGCTCATATCTCAGAGCTTGGGTATTTTTCCAATCTTCAGCTTCAACATGTCAATTCATGCAGGAAGTTGTCACAAACAAGGTAGTTTCCCACTGCTCAGGCTAGTGGGGGTCAGGCATGCATTGCAATGTCTATATACTGGATAATTACAAGCCACCCACACTTCCTGCATTGAAGGGCATTGCTGAAGCTATACATGTGCTTACAGTATA
Source organism: Axinella damicornis (assembly GCA_963931865.1). Taxonomy (NCBI): domain Eukaryota; kingdom Metazoa; phylum Porifera; class Demospongiae; order Axinellida; family Axinellidae; genus Axinella; species Axinella damicornis. The sequence goes on along the minus strand of OZ007507.1, from coordinate 6,091,106 downwards.
TCAATCACTCTGTTCATAGCCTGTTCGCAACATTTATACCCCTAGGGTGTACTGATGGCACCATCCAGCTGGCTGGTGGGCCGACCTCTCACCAGGGACGTGTAGAGGTTTGTCTGAGCCAGGAATGGGGTTCAGTATGCGACAGCAACTGGACAACTGCTGATGCAAATGTAGCTTGTCGGCAGCTAGGCTTCTCAAGATACAGTGAGTGGTATAATGTGATAGAGAACAGTATGACAGTAACACATCTTTTTGTCACTGGTGCACGGAACGACACTAGCAAACAATATTTACATCAGCAGCATCAGTATATTTATCTTCATGCTGTTGTAGCCTAGCCTCGTTCCCAGGGCATCGCCCAGCTTTTCGTCGCTTGCATGCAGTGGCGTGGGACTGGGAACGAGGCTAGTTGTAGCCCATGGCAGCTAGGCTTCTCAAATATGATACAAGGGGTGATACTTTGAGGGGTGGTACTATGGTAACACCTAATTCCCTCAACATTAATAATTGTGGTGGCTCTTTGTAACTTGAGGTTTATTGTAGGGGAGGTACCCGTACACGCGCGTGACGTGGTACACAGGCTTCAATTAGGGAAGAATTTCTGGAATTTTGTTGACAGATTTTGATGGTGGCGTTCAGTTTTAAGTTAAGATAACAGCACTAAACTTTAATAAAGGTGTCACCACATATAATGGCTGCAGTGGCTACACATATCTCCAAGGAGCCACGCTGGCAGGCCCAGCCACTCTATTATACAGCTTCCTATAGCTACCACTGGTGGCTACCTGGTGATATTGGTCTGTGTGGCCCTGAAAAACATGATTATCATGAGTTTGACTTCCACAATCAGATGCCGAAGCTCAGGATGGCTCCTACTATGGCTCAGGCAGTGGTCGTATCCTGGTGCAGAATGTCAGATGCAATGGATCAGAGGCTGCCTTACTCAACTGCTCCAATAACAGGGTCATATCGTGTAGCCGTGACAATGAAGTGGCTGTCTTCTGCCAAACGAGCTGTGGGTTCTATTTACTATCACTGCATGTGCATGTAATATGTAGCAGAAGTACCGGATAAGTTCTGTTTGTGTTCTCTTTCAGTGCTCTGCATTGAGAATGATATTAGGGTGGTGGGCAGTCGAGTCGTCAATGAGGGAAGGGTGGAGGTGTGTATAAATGAGGAGTGGGGGACTGTCTGTGACGATCACTGGTCTACTGAGGATGCTGGCGTGGCCTGCAGACAGCTGGGATACTCCAGGCATAGTATGTGACACTTATAGTGCTTGTGTTAGAATACCTATAGTAAATTCAAATCTGCTACCACAAGACATGTAGGCCTGAGTAGATTCTGCTTCCCCAAAAATTACCTAATATGCTTTCGAGCACTGCTCATTAAAGTTAGAAAATTATTATGCCACACATTCTAATTATGCTCAAAATTTGTCATCAGTTCAGTTCAACATTGTAATGATTTCAATTAATTAATTAAGTTAAAGGGTTTTCAGGCTTCTTCGGTGCTCTCAGGCAGTCAAGCATTGAATCGATGGTAGATTCTTCAATCTCTGTTCTTGTTGGCATTTCATGTTCCATGCTATTACTAGTACTGTAGCTCTCATCCCCGCCTGACTCATTGTCCGAGCCCGACGCATAGCTGTGACAGCTGTCCACATTGAATCGTGAAGTTATCATGTTTTGTGTGGCTCTGCCCTTAATTTCAGTTGAACCCCACCCTTACCCGGCCAACGTTTATCCTCGATGCTTCCAAAAATGCTTGAAGGCCTACAGGCATGTATTTATAGTTACAGCAGGATTTGAAATATATGAGGGCTGAAAATAGGCTGGCGTGTTTTATAGTTGCATCCAGTTCTATACTGAGGTGTTTCTGCCTTGATTGTTGTTGTACGTATACAGCTGCAGCTGTCCATGAACTCTTGCCCGAAAAACGGTATTCATGCATGATTGCACATGAAGTATCCTTGAGCAGATGATGTAACTCTTAAACTTCAGGGTTGAAGTTCATTTGCATATTTGTGCCAGAAGTTGGTTCGAATTCCAGTATTATTACTAATTGGAGGAAACCCCAAGAATGTAAATCATTATACATGTGGTGTGTTGTGGTGTTGTAATCTTTGATTGAAGGACCATGGGCCAAGTCCTGTGATTAGCTATCATGCTAAACTACTAAGGATTTAATTCAATCATAAGTAATCTGTAGATATGAGCTCACAAAATTGATATTTAAATAAGCACTTCATGTGCTGTTTTTGATCCAAGCATGTAGCCGCTCCCAACGTGTGGTATTATAACCACCTTTACTAATTAAATTTTGTTATTAATTTGACTGAGACTTGACCATGCACCCTTTCAATTCCCTTGCAGATGCACTGGCTTTTGGAAGTGCCCATTATGGTCGTGGAAATGGTTCCATTGTAATGGACAATGTTGCCTGTACAGGGCAATACTGGCAGGAGTCCAAATTGACTGACTGTCCTTTCGATACCCATACTGCTGACTGCACCCACAGCCAGGATGCCGGGGTTTACTGTCAAACTGAATGTGAGAATATACTATAGACTCTACAAACATTTTGGCATCAACTAAGTTTGCTTTGAACAAAATAGTGGTATACCGAGGTGAATCCACTGCCTTTGTGTGTCATTGCATAATTATGCTTATGGGTACACCCCTAGTTTACTAGTGTGTGCGAGCACTGCATGTACAGTGCACAATGTTGAGGAAGGGAGCACAGAAGCAGAAAACAGAGCAGGGAAAGTGCAAAGTTGCCATAAGAGCACAATTGAATATGATCACGGTGAAAACATTCAGTTCCAAGCTTTTGCATGGTTATTCGGTTGCTTCTTCTGGTTCCAGTTGCCACTGTGGAGGCGCAAAGTGTCTCAAAACTCCACCCACTACAATTTTGCATGCATGGACCACTGTTAATCATGTGGCTTGGCCATGATAACAGAGGTTCGTAACTTTCAAGGTTAGATTCTCACCATTCAAAATTTGACCAATGTTACATGTTAATTATTATTGACCTGATGAAGCAGTACACTCACACATCCAAGAGTCAGGTTACTTCAAAAACCTGTACAGCCCTAATTAAGAGTAAACGTGATTTTTACCATGTAGGTATATCATAACACCACTATACTATTGGACCAGCGTGACTTCTCCTATAGGAGAGGCTCACTCACACTGGTCCAATTAAAAACTAGCCAACTGTCGAATGGTGAACATCTCAACCTTGAAAATTAGAGTCTGTTTTGCAGTGAAGCCCCAATAATCATGGTACTTTCACTATGGGCTATAATTATGTGAAAACCTTGGACTCAGCCAGGTAAACCTTATTCTGTATGTTACATTATTGGTGGGAAGTGTTCTATTTATGATTCCCGCCTGCTTTCATAACCATGGCTGATTCTCATGCGTACAGTAAGTATTGGTACTGTCATTCCCAGGCCATTACGAATGTCTAATTTGTGATTGCTTACAGTATGTCGGAAACCGGGGGAGGGTGAGCCATTCTCACCCTCTGTTTTTTTTATATTATAAGTGATCAAAACCTAGAGGGTGGGAATGGTCTTGAACACATAGAGTACATGAGACAATAAATATCTTGTAAATGGATTGTTGTGCATGAATACAATGTGGTGTATGGCTGCAACTTGTGAGTTAATTTCTTATTTCATGCACTTACAGTGCAATGTCAGTCAGGCAGTGTCAGACTCTCATACAGTAGGATACCACTGGAGGGAACACTGGAGATCTGTTCTAATGAGACTTGGCACTCCGTCTGTGACAGCTGCTGGGATAACAATGATGCTGCTGTTGTGTGTCACCAACTGGGATATTCACAACTAGGTACAGACTTTGTCAACTGTCACTTAAAGTCCAAGTCTTCATGTGAGATTGTGTTACGAATTATTTCACTGCTCACCAGGGATGGGTTTAGTTGTAAGGTTCCTGCTTCCACTGTCTTTTGTAGCAATTAATTTTAATTGTGAGATCCGCGCAAAATGATCGAGTGCCAACAGGCATGCAAGACATGTACGGCATGAACTTGCCATCAGTTGTACATTTATCCCCCCCCCCCCCTCCCCCCCCCCCCCCCCCCCCCCCCCCCCCATCAATGTCAATTTTATGATAATCATGCCAGCATATAACTTTCCCACAGGAGCCAGGGCCTTGTTTCGGCAGAATCATCCTAGTGACAGGGACATCATCAATGATTTTAATTGTGATGGGTCAGAATCACGACTTTATGAATGCAACTTCTCAAGGATCTGTGTACCGAATGGATGTCTTAGAGGTGCTGATGCTGGTGTGCGCTGTCAGCCATGTACGTAAGAGTGCAGCAGTAGATTTAGTATGTGTACACAGTCAAACAAAATTGTTTTAACGCAGGTATACATTTGTTTTCAGTATGATGTTGAAACAACAATTTTGCTTATCCTATATATCTAGATTGTCATATTTACAATGCAAACTGTGATAGTTCATTGAATTGTTATTGAATATCTAAGTTTGCACCGGAGATAACATAGGAATTGCAATGACAGTTTTTAACGTGTATGCAAACATACTGCATGACGATGGTATTATTATGATTTGGTTGATTGTTATATATTTCCTGGGCTAAAATCCAGCATACATGCATTTTGTAGCAGTCTGAGGTATTCTATCCAGCAGGAATGACCCCAGGAGGGTGGATCACCCTTTTGCAGGTGCTCGCTATCACTGTCACCTCATTGTGGCAATCATCTACTACTCATTCCCAGGCCTACCCTGTTTTTTCTGTTCTTCAGTTTGTGTTGACGGATGCGGAAGAGTGGCACGGCGAAAAACGGGGAAGGCCTGGTATTATCCATCACGTGATTGATGTCTGGTGGACATAACATAGGGGGGGTGTGGCCGACTGCAAATAAGTTTAAAAACTGGCCGACAAAGTTGTGTAGGTCGTCTGAGAGTCCCGACTAGCTGCGGAGCGTTCGAACCGAGCAGACTGGCTGATGCACTGCTTCAGGACCTACTGAAATGACTATGGGCCCCGCCCTCCCTACGTCCACCTTGCGTCCACCTGACGTCACTCACGTGATGAATGATACCAGGCCCGCCCCGTTCTTCGCTGCTCCGATCTTCCGCATCCATGTATTATTGTCAATGCAAACCGAAGAACCAAAAGAACGGGGTAGGTCTGGGAACGAGGCTATAGTAGTATAGCACATGCATGACATGAATTAGCAAAAGCAGAAGAGTTACATTAACACAGGGTATGGTTAGCTATCTCAGTTGCACCTTCACTAGCAATGTGCACGCAAGCATATCAAAACTGTATAGGTCTCAAATTTCAGCTAATTATATAAGTTGCACATTCCATGAAGAAGCTGCTGCGCTTGTTACGTCTAGTATTTACACATCTGCATGCATGCCTGTGAATGGAGATGGAATCTATAGTGGTTATGTAGTTGAAGTGCTTATCGTATTGGGTATGTGTACATTGTTTGGTAGTGAAGCTGCAACCTCTTTGCTTTTGCATGTAGTGACATATTCATGAATATGTCACTACACCTGTGTAATGGAATCAAGATCAGTAAAACAGGTTACAAGTGGTAGAGAGAGAGAGAGGCTGGAGAATAGCCCAAAACTCTGCCATACTAAGTTTATCTATGGTGTCTGACTCGTGCACACAAGTGGTTTTCATGATCTTGATTGCCCGAAACACTGATCATGTATGTACTGACTACTGCTTCAAGCCTTTTCAACATGGAGTAGCTATGAAGAAGATACATGCAATAGCTAGTTTACTGTTCCAAAAAATAATATATTTATTGCATTATTATCTCCTCTGTAGTGCAAACCTGCAATTTCCAAGTGTGGCTATCTGGAGTTGGTGTGTGCAATCAGTGGGTGGTAAGTATTGGGGACTATTAGAATAGGATTCAGCTGGCCGCCATCCACTATTATAGGTATAGGAAGTATGAGACCCCTTTTACTTGATGGCCATTATGCTTTGTTGGGTTGTTGTATAGCTTGTTCCATGCTTATAGGTTATGGCAATCATTACTCTGAGCAGTGCTTTCATGCAGGCCTTGTATGCATCGCCTGGGAAATATGAGGTTAGCTTAGCACAGCTTCGTCTGTGGGTGAGCATACAAAGAGTTGTGGATCTATAGAAGAGTAGATAGACTAGTAGTACAAAGTTCAAACTAGCTTGACAGTAACTGTTGCAGATCAGATTTTACTATCACTTCTTGCAGTTGCAGATATGCTATCACTTACTTGTGCACAAGTTCTGCATAATTTTGTATGTAGCTGTGCTTGCAGTATTGCAACTCAGCATGACTATATTACACTTACACAGCTCAACAGACCTCAGCAAAAGCAGGACAGTTTTTCAAGAGAAGTCATATCGTCCCTGAACGCACAATGCAGCTGTGGGCTCTCCACCACCCACATCTCAAACAGCAGGTGGGTGTGCGACAGCAGCCAACCGTCCAAGGCCATCTATCAAGCTAAACTTGAGGGAACACAAGCAATGAATTGTTCACAGCTCGTGAGGCACTTGCAAACCTGGGCACTACAGGGGCAGATGATACTGGTGGAAGGGGTACAGCTACAAGTGGACTCAAGTTGCTCTGTTAACCTCTCTCAGCTTAGTGCTGTGGAGTGCAAGCCAATTGTAACAAGTGAGCCTGGGAATTTGTTGGTTCCTCTTGTTGCTGGCATTGGCGGAGGGCTTCTGGGTATTGTCTTGCTCACAATATGCTGTTGTGTTGGTTATCGACTCGGACGAAAAAGGAAGAGCACATCTGCACCCACTCGGTACGTTTCTGCATCTGTAGGCCATGCTCTTACAAAACAATTTTGTGTTACGCCATAGCATATAGCGTATACCATTGCACAGTAGATATAATATACATGTACACACGCGCATGTGTGCGTGCACACACACCCACACATGCACACACCCACACACACACACATACGAACACACTTCTCCAGAGGAGACACACAGGCAGGAGGCCTACAGGCTTTTGAGTTCACAACGTTTACTACTAGGATCCTGCCCAATCGTCTACGAAGGAGTTTCAGGAGTGCAGGTCCACAAGAATCCCCACCAGACTATAAGGATGTGGTCATGCAGAAGATTGATTTGGCATTATAAATTACAGAGTCAGGACTAAGTAGCTAGCTAATACTTGTAGGCTCATTCCGAGTCCATGACCCTCCCCTGCAGCCTGGGAAAAAGGCTAGAGTAGCTAGGCACTTGTAACAACCAGATTGGTTTGTACAGTCATGCATTAATACATAATTATTATACAAGTTAATTTGGTAACCCACGCATGGCATAGATACTTACGTATGGGTACACTAAACTGCAGCATTACCATGCTACACTCATAGCTAGGGCTGCCTTTGGTTACACAAGCAAAATTCATATCACACCATAACAGCTGTTTTATTAAATAAAAACATTGCATAACATGTTTAGATAGCTAGGGTGAACCTCAAAATCTGGAGGGGCTTCATGGTCAGCTCCCCCCCCCCTTTTCTACTACACCCTTGCTCCTTGCCGGATGAAGAACCTACTATAGAAGTTCACAAATTAACTGGACTGAAAAAACGATGGAAAGCCAGTTGGAATAGTCTATTTTGGTGTGAATTACTACCAGCAACAGTTTAGTAGCTTCCCTGTGTACCGTCTACAAGCAAGCCAGTCAGCTATAGTTAGTCACTCATGCATGGGGCTCAGATGTCAGCAGGTGGGCATGAGACTAGTACTATAGCTGCATGCAAGAGTGTACGTACTGTCAGGGTGAAGACTACTGGTGCTCAGAAGAAAGGATTTACGGTTGCTCTTGCCGCTACTGCATGCTTCAGGAGTGAAATTGCCCGCATTCATCATTTTTAAAGAGCGAGGAGGAGTCCTGGGTAGTCGAGTTAAGCGTGGCCTCAAGATTCCAAGTAACGTGAAGGTGAGGGCGACAACCAACGGCTGGATGACCAGAGATGAATACCATACATGGGTACGGAGCACATATAGCAAGCACGACCACAAAAGACTGCTGATCGTTGACCAATACAAGCCACACCAAGCAGCTGAAAGCATGATCATCACCAAAGAAGAATGCAATTCTGAAGTGGTGGTTGTACCAGGTGGCTGCACTAGCCTAGCACAACCGATGGACAAATTAGTGAACAAGCCATTCAAGCAGAGCATCAGGGGCTACTGGGCGAAATGGATGCAGTCACCGAGAGCGAAGACGCCGATGGGCAACCTAAAGCAGCCGACACGTCAAGACGTCATTGACTGGGTGTCTGAAGCTTGGAGTTCGCTTCATGTGAACATCTTGCAGAAGTCGTTCTTAGTTTGTGGTATTTCTAATGCTCTGGATGGGAGTGAAGACCACCTGGTGTCAGATGACCTGCCAGCAGTTGGCGACGTTGAGGATGGAGTTGATCAAGAAAGTGATGCTGAAGATCCGGAAAGCGATGCAGAGGACTTTGATTATTTTGGAGATATTGCAGAGGACAACTAGTCTAACTTCTTACTGTTTGTAATTTGTATTTTATTTGTATTTCATTTGTATTTTGTATTTTGTATCTCATTGTTCATGTGTTGACAGTTATTTTTTAACAATTGCCTTATAAGAGTTCGTGGGTGGGCCGATACTGCATGTGTAATGCGGGGTGGGCGGATACTACATGACTAATAGTCACGACTACGGATCTAGCGCCCACCCCCTTGTTCAGCGGGATTCTATTGACCCTGACCCCTGGGCGCTTAATACGTACACTACGGTATAATAATAATACACTCTCGCTGCATGCTATAGCCCTAGTCCTCTCACCTGGCAGGACACATGTATGTGCATGAAGTATTGCCTACATTTCCAGTAGCTACTACCAGTATTACCTATACATATTGTACCCACATTCAATCGGTGAGGTGCAGGTTTTTACTTGCAAAATTAATGTTCTTGTCAGAGTAAGTTATTGTTGTATGTCACCTGTACCATCATTACCTACATGTACAACAAGAACAAACAGGAGTAGTGTGATTGAACACACCATCAGGAGTGCTAACCAGCCCGCAAGAGTTGATTGAAATTTTAAACCCCGTAGCACTGCACCACGTGACGAAACATCCCTTGAGTACAGGTGCAGGGTACACTTATAGCTTTCAACCTTGCCAGACCTAGTTATGAGGCTAGGCTGCACACTTGTGGTTTCAGAATGCACAGCTGTCAGTGACAAGTTGAAACTGTCACAATGCAAAATTGAGTCACATGTAATTAGTATGTGATGAAGGTAAGGGTTAATACTGGCACATTAGATCGTAAAACAGCTTCAAGACCATAAACCTCCAACCAGGAGTCAAGTAGTCACTGTGGTAGCCTCATCCTGGGCCCATGATAGGCCTCTTCCCAGCTATTTGTACGAGACTGGCGGTGTATTTGGACTCACCATCATCTCCCACCCTCTTTGGCACTGACTAGAGGGGATGGCAGTGTGTGTGTAGGATAAGATCATGTACCCTTTCATTTTATAATTTTCTCCATAGCTTTCAATGCATCCCAAAGATACTACAGACTGCAAGGCTGTGAACTACTATGGTTGTACTAGCAAATTGAGTCATTGCACAGATCATGAACCCATCACTACTTCAGTAACGTTGGCAGGACAAAAACAACCCCTGATATGTTAACTCACAAGCACGACATAATACTCTCGATAGGCGAGACGTACTGGAGTATGACACAGCTATAATAGCTAGCCGCTTTTTAGCCCCGCCTCCCAATAAGCCGTTACGCAAATGCGCGCGGCGCACCATAGAACCTCGCTGTACTGTGGAAAGGTGAAACACTTTGGAGTGCCTCCAGCTTGCCTCAGTTGCTTTGAAGATGGCTGTTGCTGTATGTCGCACTATTTCCCGCACACGCTGGGCTGCCTCCACCGCCTCGTCCTGTCTCAATCGCAGAACACAGTGTACACAGGCTGCCCAACAAGGTAGCTAGCTAGCAAGCTGCATGCATAAAATACAATTTTTTCGTGGCCATGCAGCAAGCACGCACATAGTTAAAATTTAGGCATAGGTTTAAGGGTTCGGATTCAGCTGGCTCTCTCCTAAAAATAAAGTATAGTGCTGAAACAGAATTCAGTTTCATTTTTGCATTGTAGAAAGGCAGTCGCGCGGCTGGAGTTTGGCTGCACGAGACTTCGGGGACAGCTTGGCTATGGTGCTAATCCAATATCGCTACAATAGAAGTTCTATAGCAGCATGCTGTACATGTTAATGATATACCATGGTTATTGACCAATGGGACTAGTGACTTTGCTCGACAAAAATTAATACTAATGTGATTGGTCAGTGGTAGCTATACCGACTGCATTACATTGCTAGGTTTCAGCGTCATGCCAAGTTAAGGCTCAAAACCTCCAATGTATATTGACCAATGGGATTAGTATATTGGCCTTGCTCGACAAAAATGCTGCGATAATAATTTGTCAACATGATTGCATGGTCAATGGTTGCCACCAACTGTGGTACGTTGCTAGCATCATGCATAATATATAGTGTCATGCCCAGGTTCAAAACCCCCAATCCTAGTAGACAGACATTAATCAATTCATTTGCTGCAGCCCGGCGTGGTCTTGTGGAGCGGCTGACCGCTGGAGAGACCATCCTGTGTGCAGAGGGCTACCTGCTTGCACTGGCTCGCAAAGGATACATTGCCCACGGGGTGTGGGTGCCAGAGTTCATTCTGGAACAGCCAGAAGTGTTGAGGAATGTTCACTATGAGTTCATCCATGCTGGTACTGACGTCACAAAAGCATTCCAGGTATATTATGGTATAACCTACACGCATCCATCATGTTACAAGTTGCCACCGTACTGCTAATTTCAACTGGATGTAGCTAAAATCTTAGCTAGCTAACTACTGTTATTCCATACTAATAAATTTTGCTCCCTGTGCTCTATAAAGCATTCCACTCATTGGGAGAAAATGAAGCAGATTGGTCGAGAGGCAGAGATCGAGATGATAAATCGCATTGCCCTCAGGATTGCAAGAGAGGTGGCACTAGACACTGGTACGATCTTTGCTGTAGGGGTCAGTCAGACAAACTTATTTGTAGACGGGGACAAAGACGCAGCGAAGAAGGTTCAAGAAATGTATGAGGAGCAGGTTTGCCGGGCAAAAGAGGAGGGAGCGGACTACATCGTTGCTGAGACACTGTCCTACTTGGGCGAGGCTATGATAGCACTTGAGGTGATCAAATCATTTGACTTGCCAGCAGTGATTACTTTTGCAGTCACCCCTTCTGCTCAGAACAGCTGCCACAAAACTCTTGATGATGTTCCCATAGCAACAGCCTGTTGCAGGCTGGTCGACAGTGGGGCCCTTGTTGTGGGTACTAACTGCTTCCGAGGGCCAGAGATGACCCTTGAGGTGGTGGAGGAGATCATCAAAGAGGTTCCACCAGAGAAGGTGTGTGCACTACCTCTGGCATATCGCACAACAAAAACAGAACCTGTTGTCTTTGACCTCACTGACAAGTGCTGTGCTGACAACAACCCAGTCTATCCACATGGTGTGGATGCCTTCTACGTCAGTGAGGTGGAGATTGCGAAATTCACAAAGCGATGCGTGGAGTTGGGTCTGCAGTACATTGGCATCTGTTGTGGGAACACAGGCAACTACACCAGAGTGATGGCGGAGACCCTTGGCAGGAAACCTCCTGCTAGCAGGTATATAGCCAGCTATACTTGTCACAGGATGATTTTTTTTACCATCCCCCCTTTCAACCCACATCCCCCCCACCCCGTACAGGTATTGTACCACCGAAAGGATGGCAGTGGGAATGTATTGACACGGCAGGGATAGATGTAGTAATTGTGGAGAGTGCAACAATCATAACAAACAAGTTTCTTTTGTACTTACATATATAAGTTGTTGACAGTGCAGCAATCGTAATACTATTAGCTAACTCCTTTAAAATTTCAGCTGTGCATTTTTATTGTACCATACAAAGGCTGGCCTGGACTGCATGACGGCAGTAACTGCATGCCAAGCAGGAAACAAGACAAGTAATTGTGTAGCAGGGAGATCCTTGGGATATCCATCTTCTTGAAATTATAGCACTGAGACACCATAATAAATATTAATGACTGCTGTACACAATAACCCTAAGCATTAGTCTCACTGACCAGACCCTTCCTACCAGTGAGTAATTTAGAAGCAATTTTTGATGCATCCTGATTGTTAAAGGCTCTTCAACAAGATACACTGCGAGGTACACGTGCTGTTTCTTTTGCTTGATAATGGTGGATGTGGATGTATGTATCAGGTGCCCGCCCTTTGCTCACACGAAAGTTAGGTTGAAAAGGAATGTATTAGAGGCCCACCCATGGTATTATATATTATGAGGAAAGGATACAGTCTAGGGATTATGCAGCGACTGACAGTGTGGTCAGAAGGAACGATCTGATATTGCGGGCTATGAACACAGGACCCACACTCGCCACCACTTTCTCCACCTCCAACTCATATCTGGTTTCAGTGGGAGTTAATGCCCTGGACGCATAGGCTACCGGTTGCCCACCTTGCAGCAAAGCAGCTCCGAGCCCTGACTGGGAAGCATATAGGGCTTCCACATTGACTAATGGAGCCTCCTGTATAACTACATATCGATCTATCAATCTTATCATCTATTTATCCATCAATCTATCCGTCTATATCTGCGTTTCAATTTGTAAAAGAGTCTTAACCTATACTTGACAGACAGTTATCATTTTGCTCGGTATTCCTGAGATTGATTTGGGCAATTTTGTCCTTCTGATGGCTCAATAATAATGTATATTGGTCTCATTGTGTATAACAATATACCCGGGTATGGATGGATAGTATAGCCCAGCACTATTATACTATTCCGTGACCATGCATTGCCACTACTCAGCGCTCAACAGGGCTGTAGGAGCCACTACGGCTGGTCCGACCATGGCCGTACTGGTTTTGACCTTAATAAATCTATTGCGTGGGCATGCATGAAAGCGCGAGCGCTCGAGCGAGACCAGTGCAGTCCGTAGTCTTGTTCCCACCGGGACCTGCAATCCTCATACATCTGGAACTTGCCGGACAGTCCTTTTTTTGCTTCCTATGGCCCTGTGAGCTAAGTACTAACTATACATAGGTGTTTCGCTTTCACTCACGGTAATGGTACACACCTGAATTACACTGAATCACATCCGTATACAGGATATTACACCCATTTAATTGCCCTAGGTAGTTGGCACCCTGAACCATAAGGACTACTGAACTTGGAGTGCAGTGTGATGGTTACACAGTACCTGCAATGCATGGCCTATGTGCAGATGATACTGTGCAAAATGTACTAGAACTATAGGGAAACCAGGGACCTCAAAAATCAACCTTTGTAGATCGAGAGGATATTGTGTCCCTATTACGGAGAGTCCATTATCAGAGGTTTCCCTATAAAGATAATATCGAATCCAATATTCAACTATTGATTGGCCCTGCATGAACACCCTCACTTCTGCAGCACTCTGCCATACTCCAACTCTTTTAGCAAGGCCTAATAGGAGCTAGTGGCCAAATTAGGGCTAGTAGCCTCAGATCCAGCATCGTAGGACACTGAAATATCTCCGAAGGTCCCCCTCTCGTGTTCTGACCCTCTCCAAGTTGTCCCAGACCCACTCTATCACACCCCTGCTTTGTACACTACTATCTTCCCTATTGGAGGACCACTTTGTCCATCTCCATGCCAACCATATCCATGGGAATGGCAGCCATGATAGCAGTAACCATGACGACACATCACTGGAGATTATAATGGGACTACTTGATAAGACATAGCTAGAAGATGAGACGCTATGCAGAATGGAAACCTCTTTTGCTCGGCTGAGAAAACACTGTTCATACACAGCCAACTCTTGGAGAGCTATGTCAGTCTGTGTGAGCAGCTGTGTACCAGTGACAAGGAGCAGCATCTGGATCTCTCGTCCTCCATCACTCCTCTTGTTCAGTCCCTGGATGCTAAGTGTGTTATGAGAGGGGAGAGAGGGGAGGGGGAGGGGTGAAAGGGTACCTCTGGCGTCGAATGAGAGGGGGGGAGGGGTGAAGGGGTCCCTCTGGCGTCAAATGAGTTGTGAGAGGGGAGGGGTCAGGTAGTCTCAGGTCTTTAGGCCCAAGTCTAGTAGCTTCATGTCTAATAGCCTCACGTCTGGTACTGTATATAGCTTCAGGTCTAGTAGGCTCACATCTAGTAGAGTCAAATTTCCAAATTAATAACCCCACCAAAATTTCCCACTATGAAGTACTTGCTGCATGCAATATTGCAACCATTAACATACATAATTCCTATTGAAGCATGAGTTTATTTCTCACGTGCTATTTCAGTACCTTTCGTGGGTGGAGTACTTAGACTTGTGTGGAGATGGGGCAGCTCTCTTGCAGTGCAGAGCAGAATTAGCAGCCCTCTGTGTTGCAGATCCACTGCGATTGGCAATCTGTTGCAAAACATATTATTAGTGAAGACCATGTGTTCTCATCAGGTTGCATACCAAAAGGAACATTATAGGCCACACCAAATTGTTCATGGACGGACCAGTCCAAATTTGACACAAGTGACAGGCAAAAGAATAAGACTATGATAAGAGTTACCTTCCCACGAAAATTAGTCCACAGTTCAAGGTTTCACAACTTCTTGGCTACGCTTGACCGCACAGAAAATGCAGTCATGTGAGTACGTAATTAAACCACTCCCACTATTAAAGCTAAGTTACTAATTCATGCTACACCTCACACACACTGCCAACGTTGCAACACATTAGCCTCATTTTCAGGCCATTCCCACCACCAGTATTTGATCGCTTGCAGTACATAAATATGGCAGGGAAGGCCTGGAAGATCTGGTCATGTGCGGTGCCAAAACCATGCCAACAGGTAAACAGAGGGTAGACACACAGGGGGTGGTGCCCAACCACTATAATACCTTGTTTTGCATTGATCCGTCCCCAGCGTTGTAAACAATGAACGGTAGTGATCGTCTTAACCTCGTTCCCAGGCGCTCGGTAATTGGGGAGTGCCTGGGAACGAGGCTATGATCGTCTGCCTTGCGAATGCACTGACATCCAGCCTTTGGATGGGCAGTACAACAACAAAGGGCGTCGAGATTCTTTGTTGGGCACCTCCCCTTGTGTGCCTACCATCTGTCTACGTACGTGATGACACTGCATGTGACCAGCCTTCCCCTGCCATATTTGCGTACTGCAAGCGATCAAATACTGGCGGTGGGAATGGCCTGGGAATGAGGCTAGAAACAAGATATTGCACATGTATGCATGTATGTAAGAGTGAGTCTTGAGCAATCAAGCACCTCAAGTGGTATGTCAGCAATTTCAATTGGTTGCTAAAATAACTGCAGACCACAATAGCAGAGAACACACCCACAACAGAACTGCCTGCAGATGGACTTTGGTCTCGTGCTCAGGCTGCCTCCCACTCCACTTTCTTGACCACATACGTGACCTTTGAACTGTGCGAGGATAAGTGGGAGAAGGCCTGGTACCACTCCTACGTCATCAAACCACAAGGAGGACTCAATCATGACATATGCATGCAGACTCAGTTATGTCAACCTGCCCGTGTGCGAGCTTTGTTGTTAGGAATTAGGAGCTCCACTCACTACAAACACCCTGGACTGGTTTTGACCCCCATTCACACAGCATCATCAGCAGGCTCTGCTCCGGTGGAAAGTAGCAACTGCATAGCCTCGTTCCCAGGTGGCGCGTGGGCCTGGGAACGAGACTTCAACTGCAAGGTCTTTTATATTCAACAGGGGCATTGTGATAGATAAAACACCTGCCACACCTCCAGAGCCAAGATGATGTGCAGTGCATTCCACTCTATCAAAGCTGTTGTCAGCCAGGTCTGTGCTCTGCACATGGGTTTGCAGGCCAGTGGGAATGTACCAGTATGTTTCTCACAATGCCCCTGTTGAGTTATAATGCAGTTGCTAAGTGACAACAAAAGCATCGCAGAAGTACTGAACCAGAAAGTCGCCAAATGGCCAAAATCAATTTTCCTTTCTCAGATGGGCTAGTTCAAAATTGCGCAATTCTCTGACGATGGTTTTTGCATGAAACAGAACCAGTGCATGGATCCCACTGCAACTTCAATTTCTCACGAGCACAAGGCAGGTACAGCTGCGTACGGTGGCCTCTGCAAAGGCAGCTACTATGCGTAGGCGGCAGTGTGTGTTAGGCAGCAGGCATATTGGCGGAGCGGTGGGATGGATAATGCGGGGTTACTATGTCATGTACTACCCGCAGGTAATGGATACACAGGGCGCGGGATGGCAGGGCAGGCGACGGGCAGTAGTAACACAATAATAGAATTTGGATAATGAACAGTCTGTATTAATAGGGTATGTATCAGTTCTATGATAGTTGGTGGACAGGGGGTGCAAGCAAAGGTAGGCCGATAACATGTAATAGAGAGCGACAGAGTCTGTCCATATTGCAAGGATGGCAAGCAATGACTAGCAAGGTCATGCACGTCAGCATGATAAGTCTTGCTTGATTTAACTGTAGGTAGCGGAACACGACCACCGAGCCCAACAGTGCAGTTCGGTGCAGACACACCCTTGGCTTCGTTTTTTACCAGCACAAACCCAGTCCAGCACGGATGGGATACCTGTTGGAGCATGTTCCCCACCAGTACCAAGAAAGTTGGCAGAGAAGATATGGAGGGGAGAAGATATTGGGCTCGATTAGCTATTGCCACCATGGTTGGGAGCCCCAGAACCCAGCCTGTAGGACCTCCTTGGGAAAACGGAAAGAAGCAGACCGAGGAAGATCACCTGCTTTGAAGAATGGGTGATGTGTTTCAACACAGTAATGTGGATGCAGCACCCCGAACGAGTCGGGGATCTTCTCTCACACAGTTCCTTGTTGGTGAAAGCTAGTGGAGAGTATGAAGACACACCATGGCTAAGCTACGATGCCAATTTTAGAAGAGAAGCAGCAGCACATTCTAACAGGCAGTGGGCCAACTTGGACGCATCCATCTGGACGGTGTACTTCACCCAGGCAAGACCGAAAAGATGGTGTATTGATTGCCACGAAGTAGGTCACATTGGAGCAGTGGAATCTGGAGAGATCAGCGCCTGACCCCATACTCAGGCCCAATATGCAAGAGGTGGAACTTTGGCAGAATTGGTTGCATGTCTGCGGGGAGCACTTACCGTCATGTCTGTGCAAGCTGTGAAGGGAGAGGCCACAAAGACCTGAACTGGACCCAACAGAAATTCCAGGTGCTCAGGTTAGCAAGTTTGGGGTAATACCCAAGTCAGGGCAATCCGGCAAGTGGAGGTTGATTCTCGACCTCTCGAGTCCCCAGCAGTACAGTGTAAACGATGGCATTGACAGAGGTCTATGTTCGCTCACATACACATCAGTGGACGATGCAGTGCAGACAATCTTGAGAATGGATAGAGGAGCCCAGTTGGCAGAGGTGGACATAAAATACACCTACAGGAATGTGCCAGTGCACCCAGACGACAGACCACTACTGTGCATGAACTGGCAAGGACAGTTGCTAATGGATACGGTGCTACCATTTGGGCTTCGGTCCGCAGATATTCTCTGCATTAGCAGTTGCACTCGAGTGGGTCCTTCGCAGAGCAGGTGTGACAGCGGTGTTACACTACTTGGATGACTACCTGACCATGGGCCATGCGGACTCCGCGGAATTTCCGGCACTATAGTACGATTTCAGCACTACGTAAGTGTCCTATCTTTTTTACTTATTACTCCAAAATTCACACCTAAAGTGTAGGAATATGTTTCCTACATGTGTAGGAAACATGTTCCTACACTTGTTTGTTTGCCTACCCTATTCAACCACCAGTGCATAACGATTCGCTGTTTCCATGATCAGATACATTACTTCGCCTCATATTTAACTTGGACAAAGTTGTTGTGAGATGTGTGCTAACTGCTCTCGTGGGAATCTGATGTAACCTTTATAAGAGTCGCTCGCCCATCTCCCCAACATCTGGATAGTTGTTTCACCTATTTGTCAGCAGTGAGACAGCTGCACATCGTGGAAGGATGGGGCAATCCCTTAAAGGAGAAACCCCAACTCGAGCTGGCCTTAAGAGGGGCGAGGAGGAAGAAGCCAAGGGCTCAGGATCAAAGGCTACCAGTGACTGCATTAGTGCTACGTACGATGAAGGGAATTCTAGACAGAGCACCACACAATTACAACAACTTACTGCTTTGGGCTGCATGCTCTCTAGGATTCTTTGCCTTCCTCCGCTCAGGGGAGTTCACGGTTCCCAGCCAGGAGAGATAAACCCCAGTGGCATCTATCGGTGCAGGATGTAGAAGTGGATGACAGAGACCACCCGGCCTTGCTAAGAATTCACATAAAAGGATCAAAGACAGATCAGACACGATGTGGAATTCATCTCTTTGTCGGCAAGACTGATAACCAGCTGTGCCCGGTGGCAGCAGTACTGGCGTATTTAGTGGCTCGTGGCAGGAGACCAGGCCCCATGTTTGTTCTCCAGAATGGCCAAGCCCTAACCTGTCAGCAGCTGGTCATAATGATGAGGCAGACTCTGACTGGCGTGGAGTGCAAGCGTTATTGCGGTCACTCATTACGTATTGGAGCTGCAACGACAGCAGCGGCAAGAGGCGTGGGTGAAACAACTATCCAGATGTTGGAGAGATGGGCGAGCGACTCTTATAAACCTTACATCAGATTCCCACGAGAGCAGTTAGCACACATCTCACAACAGCTAGCAACAGACTGAATGAACCAAGTTCACGTCCCCCCGGGTTACAAGTTAACAGTGTCAGACTTACCTCCTGCAGATAGCTAGGACTCATTATGTCCTATGTGGGACATTCTCTTGCCTTGTTATATTTGTGTGAGGCTCAATATTCGCCATTGAGAACTATGGAACCGGGGATTAGGTTACCCCACCATTATTAACAGTGTATTACCCTGAACAACAAGTGATTTGGGGAATGAATCACTCTAAGTCTAAGTGATTAAATAATTAAGGTATCCCAAATCACAGCACCATAATTAGGTCAGTCAGTAAGTTGTACAGCATGAGCAACGCATTTGCTCAAGGCAGCAACTGCTCTGATGAATCATTGTGCAGACCACCGGCAGTCACCACAGTGGGCAGCATAGCAGCAATGATCCACCACAGTGGGCAGCATAGCAGCAATGATCCACCACAGTGGGCCGCAAAGCAGCAATGACCCACCAGCAGTGGGCAGCAGCAATGACCCACTGGCAGTGGGCAGCAGCAATGGCCCACCAGCAGTGGGCAGCAGCAATGACCCACCAGCAGTGGGCAGCATAGCAGCAATGACCCACCAGCAGTGGGCAGCATAGCAGCAATGATCCACCACAGTGGGCCGCAAAGCAGCAATGACCCACCAGCAGTGGGCAGCAGCAATGACCCACTGGCAGTGGGCAGCAGCAATGGCCCACCAGCAGTGGGCAGCAGCAATGACCCACCAGCAGTGGGCAGCATAGCAGCAATGACCCACCAGCAGTGGGCAGCATAGCAGCAATGATCCACCACAGTGGGCCGCAAAGCAGCAATGACCCACCAGCAGTGGGCAGCAGCAATGACCCACTGGCAGTGGGCAGCAGCAATGACCCACCAGCAGTGGGCAGTAGCAATGACCCACCGGCAGTGGGCAGCAGCAATGACCCACCAGCAGTGGGCAGCAGCAATGACCCACCAGCAGTGGGCAGTAGCAATGACCCACCAGCAGTGGGCAGCAGCAATGACCCACCGGCAGTGGGCAGCAGCAATGACCCACCACAGTGGGCAGTAGCAATGACCCACCAGCAGTGGGCAGCAGCAATGGCCCACCAGCAGTGGGCAGCAGCAATGACCCACCAGCAGTGGGCAGCAAAGCAGCAATGGCCCACCGCAGTGGGTAGCAAGCAGCATGCGGCGGGGGGGGGGGGGGGGGGGGGGGGGGACACGGCCCTCCCCACAGGTTGCAGGGCCAATGCGCGACCCTTACACTAACCCCAAACTCAGAGATGGGTGTTGTGGTGGCGGAGCGAGGGTGCACGTGAGTGGGTTAAATGCATAGGTACATGGTCCGTACGGACCATTTGCAATGTACACACTCAAGTGCAAAGCAACCAGGATGTCAAACGTATTTATAACCTTCAAGTAGATTCTCAAAAGTGATTGTGGGTTTTGCTTGGCTGCTCATGAATCTACTTGCCATGACAGTGGGTATATAAGTAAATCAGGACTATGAATACTCACTTATCCATACAGTGTGCCATTGCGCTCAGCCATCCCAAGTACATACATGTACACGACTCTAACTACAGCTCTAGCTATCTAGATAGACTAGCAGAATATATAACATTGTGGGGCGAGCCTGAGCGAGTGCACGTATATGCAGCATGCATTCGAATGTAACTCAACCTCAGGCTGCAGAATTGCAGCACAAGTACTGTATGGACTGTCAGATGAAAGCACTCTCGCTCACTCTTCTTTCGCTATGCAGTAGCTCCCATGACTGTAGCCATTGAAGAGCAGGTCTACGAGTCAGTGACTTCAACACAGTCAGCAACTGTGCAGCTGCGAGTCGTGATCGGTGAACTTGTAGCTAGCTAGCTAGATCAGTTAGAAGTCACACTTTTGCAGTCTTTAAGCTATGTTGCCGTGCGGTAGCGCGCATCGCTGTATCCATTGAAGAGGTAGACTCGTGAGTGGTCTCCGTCCCTGTTGTAGCCATCCAAGGAGTACACGATTCACTTTCGGTTATTTGCAGAAGCGTATATTTACGGTTCGACGTACGCATACATACAGACATACGTACAGACATACAGACACGGTTTCCGTTTTACACGTCTATGTGGGGCTCGCTCAGGCTCATCCCAATAATTGCTTAAAGAACTGGCCTTCAACAAGGTGTTGTCTAGGTCCATTTATGAATTAAAACAGCCCACCTGTCTGACTAAACATCAAGCCTAGGCACGACTATGCTGCTTTCACCCTTTGGGTGAACATTCCCACCTCCCACTGACATGCCCTTTGTGCTCACACAGAACCTCCAATGATATTGACACTATATAAATAATAAGCTGAAAGTCTCATAGCTAACAGGTTTTGCAGTCATAAAGGGTTAAACAGCTGCCATGTCCTCGGCGTGATTCTGAGTTGATACCAAGTCGTGCCGAGACACATCAAGCCTTTCAAAGACTCACTTATTACTACTCCAGGGTTGAAACGAGTCCAGGGCATTTGCAGGGGAGACAGTGGAGCTCTTAATTAAAATTTTTTAGGGCCCATAACTCTCCCTTACAGCCATCCTAAGCAGATTCATGACTCTAACCATACCCACCAATTAACAAACTTCCTCTTGGGAAATGCCAACCTGACAAATTTGACCAATGTAAATATGGAGTCCCTACAAGGTGAGAGTTCCAACCAAGGCCTTTCTACAGCCACGCTGTTTGCAAACTTCAAGTGCACCCACCCACCTCCCCTTGTCCTGCCCTTTCTGCTCACGCAGAATCTATCTCCCAAGGACATTGCCGGATGTGACATCATGAAGCTGAAAGTCTCACAATGCATATAAGTGCTATGAGCCACAAAGAGCTTTTTGGGGAGGTGATTATAGACCATATTCTTGCAAGAAGTTCACAGACCAACGGCACAGGTTTCCTAGTGACTTACTTTACGATACAGTGGTGGACTGCGGAGGCTCCAGGTACAGACCTTCTTCTTGTACAGCTGTAGTAGGTATATAGCTACAATAGCTTACCAAGCAATTGTTATGCCTGAGTATTCTAAGTTGTAAAGGTAAGTGTGTGCCTTACCACCACATCACCAGAATCTAAGCTGCTGTCTTCCGTGCCGTACGTACAAATATGGAAGAGTAGTCAGGTTGTTCTGTGCCAATTAGCTATGTTGCATGTGGGCAAGTTGCCATAACTACTAAAACCAAGTGTCATGATTGAGTCCACCTTCCTGTGTGACGATGTAGCAGTGGTACCACACTCATCCTTGCGTGGTTCAAACGTCACATATATGGTCAAGAAAGCTGAGTGGGAGACAGCCTGGGAACGAGGCTAACATTGCTTATCCTTTCAAACTTACCCAAACTATACAGATAATCACACCTAGGCTATTAGTACCTTTCTGACTCTTCCTGTGTGGAGGGGTAGCACTCTGTCATTGGCCTTCTGCCTCTGCTGTTGCGGAAGAAAAAAGATGCAGTGAAGACATACTTAAGTAATGCCCCACAGGGTTCATAGAGGGTAGAAGTAAAATCCAGAATGAAGAGAACTGTTGACTATTTTTTGCTGAGACCAAGGTGCACAGTCATTACCACAGACAGCAGTACAAAGAAACACACTCTCGGCCCCAGACCCACAGTATCTGATACTGGAAGCGATCCGCGCTGGGGTTAATTGGTTTGGGTCTGGGGCCGAGACTGTATGAAACACTGAATTCAACAAATATCACTTACAAGTGAGCTACTCTTTATTAAGCACTGAAGTCTCTTCCAGAAGATCTGCCATTTTCGATCCTACAGAGTGGAATAAGCTTTAAGGTGAACCAAATGCATCAGGTGAACCTGTGCACCAGGTGAACCTGTGCACCAGGTGAACCAGTGCACCAGGTGAACCAGTGCACCAGGTGAACTTGTGCACGAGGTGAACCAGTGCACCAGCTGAACCAGGTGCAGTAGCGTAGCCACACCCAGGTCTGCCCTGGCATAGGCCACACTTGCAAGTTACGGGTATAGTAGCGTTGCATGGTTGAGATCAGTACATGGCACCGTTTATTCAGTTGAGTTCTTTGTTGCACCTTGTTAACCCCAGAAGCAACCTGAGAAGATGCTTGTGGGGGGGACATGGCCAAGACCTCACAAGCTCTGTGCCCAGGCAACTTCAGAATCCTGGCTACGCCACTGAAAAGGTGACAGGTGAACCTGTGTGCCAGGTGAACCAGTGCGCCAGGTGAACCTGTGCGCCAGGTGAACCAGTGCGCCAGGTGAACCCGTGCCCCTGGTGTATCTGTGCGCCAGGTGAACCAGTGTCCCAGGTGAACCAGTGCGCCAGGTGAACCAGTGCCCCTGGTGAACCTGTACGCCAGGTGAACCTGTGTCCCAGGTGAACCAGTGCGCCAGGTGAACCTGTGCGCCAGGTGAACCAGTGCACCAGTGAACCCGTGCCCTTGGTGAATCTGTGCGCCAGGTGAACCTGTGTCCCAGGTGAACCAGTGCACCAGGTGAACCAGTGCCCCTGGTGAACCTGTGCGCCTGGTGAATCTGTGTGCCAGGTGAACCAGTGCCTCAGGTGAACCTGTGCGCCAGGTGAGCCAATGCGCCATGTGAACCAGTTTCCCCCGAGGTGCTTGAATTATCTATGACTTTGTTTGTGATGCCATATTCTTCGTTTGTGTATGAACACAAAGCACATATCAATGAAATGTAACTGAACTAGAAACACTGTTAGTGAACAGGGACAATTGACGGAGGTATTACACATGCAGCATTGGGTGACCCAGGCATCAGCTCAAGCACCGAGTCAACCCTTCCTTGAACTGCTGCCTGTGTCAATGATTCCTCAGCCAATGCTGCATGTGTACACCTGTCCCTACACCCAGGGCAATTCACCAGGTGAACCAGGTAAAACAGTAAGCCAGGTGAACTTGTGCACCAGGTGGCATCAGGTGAACCTGTGCACAAGGTGAACCAGTGCACCAGGTGAACCTGTACACCAGGTGAACCAGTGAGCCAGGTGAACCAGTGAGCCAGGTGAACCAGTGCACCAGGTGAACCTGTACACCAGGTGAACCTGTGCACCAGGTGAACCTGTGCACCAGGTGAACCTGTGCACCAGGTGAACCTGTGCACCAGGTGAACCTGTGCACCAGGTGAACCTGTGCACCAGGTGAACCAGTGCACCAGGTGAACCAGTGCACCAGGTGAACCTGTACACCAGGTGAACCAGTGAGCCAGGTGAACCAGTGCACCAGGTGAACCTGTACACCAGGTGAACCAGTGCACCAGGTGAACCTGTGCACCAGGTGAACCAGTGCACCAGGTGAACCTGTGCACCAGGTGAACCTGTGCACCAGGTGAACCTGTGCACCAGGTGAACCAGTGCACCAGGTGAACCAGTGCACCAGGTGAACCTGTACACCAGGTGAACCAGTGAGCCAGGTGAACCAGTGCACCAGGTGAACCTGTACACCAGGTGAACCTGTGCACCAGGTGAACCAGTGCACCAGGTGAACCTGTGCACCAGGTGAACCAGTGCACCAGGTGAACCAGTGCACCAGGTGAACCTGTACACCAGGTGAACCAGTGAGCCAGGTGAACCTGTGCACCAGGTGAACCAGTGCACCAGGTGAACCTGTGCGCCAGGTGAATCAGTTGCGCCAGGTGAACCTGGAAGATCTGGTCACTTGCAGTGCCAAAACCATGCTATTAGGTAAACAGAGGGTAGACACACGGGATGGTGCCCATTGCCCAACCACTATAATACTCCTGTTTTGCATCGATCTGTCCCCAGCGTTGTAACCAACAAATGGTAGTGATCGTCTGCCTTGTGAACACTCTGACATCCAGTCTTTGGATGGGCAGTACAACAAAAGGCGTTGGGATTTTTCAGTGGGCACCACCTCTGCCTGCGTGTCTACCACCTGTCTACATGATGGCACTGCATGTGACCAGATCTCCCAGGCCTTCCCCTGCCATATTTGCATACTGCAAGCGATCCATGGGAATGGCCTGGGAACAAGGCATGATACTGCATGTGTTTCTTGAGCACTTCAAGTGGTATGTCAATTGGTTGCTAAAATAACTACAGGGCAAAGGGCTTATAGACCTGACCACAATAGCAGAGAACACACCCACAACACAACTGCATGCAGATGTAGTCTCGCGCCCAGACGTTCACGCCCACCGGCGGAGAACGTCTGGTCGTTTGAGTCACATTTCTTGTCACAGAGGTGTGTCCAGCGTAGGTGTAATTGAAGCGCTGATTGCGTTGAGAATGCAATTATCACAGAATATTGAAGATAAACGCTCCTTTCAGTACTATTTGTCATGTAGCCCTACTTTCAAGTAGTCAGCGACGTCCACTGATCCCCGAAACATCGGCTGCGAACAAAAGGGCGGTAGATGCCTTCGTTATTCCGGTATTGCCATAAACCGTTGTTTTTCGAAGTTGGAGATGGCTGAAAGGTACATAGAAGCTACGAAGGGGTGTCATCAACTAGCAACGAAGTAAGTCCTTGTTACAAGCTGTTTAAACTGAGCTGTTTTTGACTCCTCGATCAATCGGTGACGTAACCCACAATAATTATTAGCACGCGCTCTACTGTTTCATTGGCCAACTCAAATTTCAGATGGGAAAGGTGTTAGTGACAAGAAATCGCACAAAAAGACCAGCCCCGGCGCACATAGACAGGTCTGGGCACAAGAATAAAGCAGATGGACTTTGGTCTCATGCTCAGGCTGCCTCCAACTCCACTTTCTTGACCACACATGTGACCTTTGAACTGCAGTGGGAGAAGGCCTGGTATCACTCATACATCATCAAACTGCAAGGAGGACTCAATCATGACATATGCATGTGGACTCCCTACAAGGCGAGACGGCGAGTCCATCTATGCCAAAAACAACAGGATTAGCCCTCCCAGTGCCAACCAAGGCCTTTCTACAGCCGAGCCCAGACATGGCCACGCTGTTTGCAAACTTCGAAACATTTAAGAAGATATTCTTGCAAGAAATTCACGGACCAACGGTACAGGTTTTCTAGTGACTTATTGTCGACTTTTACGATACCGTGGTGGACTGCGGAGGCTCCAGGTACGGAACTTCTTCTTGTACAGTTGTAGCAGGTAGCTAGTGTGGAGCCTGTGTGGAGGGGTAGCACCCTGTAGCTAGCTTACCAAGCACACTTGTTATGCCTGAGTATTCTGAATTTTAAAGGTAAGTGTGTGCCTTACCACCACATCACAGCTCACCCAGAATCTAAGTTGCTGTCTTCCATGCCGTAGCATATAAACTGGAAGAGTAGTCAGGTTGTTCTGTGCCAATAGCTATCTTGCATGTGGGCATGTTGCCTGTAGCTACTAAAACCAAGTCCACATATGTCACGATTGAGTCCACCTTCCAGTGTGATGACGTAGCAGTGGTACCAGCTAGGCCTTCTCCCACTCATCCTCGGCTTGCGCGGTTCAAAGGTCACGTATATGGTCAAGAAAGCTGAGTGGGAGACAGCCTGGGAACGAGGCTAATATTGCTTATCCTTTCAAACTTACCCAAACTATACAGATAATCACACCTAGGCTATTAGTACCTTTCTGACTCTTCCAGTGTGGAGGGGTAGCACTCTGTGATTGGCCTTCTGCCTCTGCTGTTGCTGAACAAAAAAGATGCAGTGAAGACATAATTATGTAAGGCCCCACAGGGTTCATAGTTCCATCAACAGGGTAGAAGTAAAATCTAGAATGAAGAGAACGGTTGACTTTCTTTGCTGAGACCAAGGTGCACAGTCATTACAACAAACAGTAGCCGCCATGTACTGTGAAACACACTCTTGGCCCCAGAGCCACAGTATCTGATACTGGAAGCGATCCACGCTGGTTTGGGTCTGGGGCCGAGACTATATGAAACACTAAATTCAACAAATATCACTTACAAGTGAGCTACTCTTTATTAATCGCTGAAGTCTTCTTCCAGAAGATCTGCCATTTTCGATCCTACAGAGTGGAATATTTTGAAATGAACCACACTTCCTATTTGGGGAATGTCATTCAATGCACCAGGTGAATCGGGTGAACCAGTGCACCAGGTGAACCAAATGCAAAATCCTGCATCATGTGCCAGGTGAACTTGTGCATCGGTGAATCAATGCACCAGGTAAACCAGGTGCATTGGCGTAGCCCAACCGGGTCTGCCAGGCACGAGCTGCACAACTCAGTTCTGGGCTCTGGCAATAAACAATAGAGTCAAAGGTTAATGAGTGGGCTGTCGTAGTCTGATGGCATGTGGCAACTTGAGATCAGTACACGGCACCGTTTATTCCGGTGTGTTCTTTGTTGCATCTTGTCAACCCCAGAAGCAACCTGAGGTGCTTGGGGGGGGGGGGGGGGGGGGGGGGGGGACGGACATGGCCAAGATTCCCACGAGCTTTGCGTCCAGGCAAGTTCAGAATCCTAGCTGGCTACGCCACTGACAAGGTGAACCAGCGCACCAGGTGAATCTGTGCGCCAGGTGAACCTGTGTGCCAGTGTGCCAGGTGAACTAGTGCACCAGGTGAACCAGTGCGCTATGTGAATCTGTGCGCCAGGTGAACCAGCGCACCAGGTGAAGCAGTGCGCTAGGTGAACCTGTGCGCCAGGTGAACCAGTGTGCCAGGTGAACCAGTGAGCCAGGTGAACCAGTGAGCCAGGTGAACCTGTGCACCAGTGTGCCAGGTAAACCTGTGCGCCAGTGCGCCAGGTGAACCTGTGCGCTAGGTGAATCTGTGCACCAGGTGAAGGGTCTGGTTCCAAGACTACAGGTGAGCCAGGTGCACCAAGTGAATCAGTGAATCGATACAACAAGTGAAGTGATGCACCAGAGACCCAGTGAACAAGTTGTTGCACTGCTAACTTTCACAGTTTATTATAGGTTCACACAAGGAATTGTGTGATCAATCAATTGTCCTACATGCCACTGTAGACTAGTTCTATTCACTCACCAGTCAATCCTCGGTGCACAAGTCTCATGCATGCAGCAAAACGTTGGACGGCCCCGGGGGAGATTGCATATCTAGTCTCGGAACCAGACCATTGGAAAATCGGAATCCGGTTACGCGAGATCGGCTATCCACATAATTTCACTAGTCACTGCCAGCGTGGTAGATCGGTCGTTACGCCCAGAACGATTGCTGTGAAGATGGCTGCTGCTGTATGTCGTGCTGTCGCCCGCTGGGCTACCTCGACAGCCCCCTCCTGTCTCAGTCGCAGAACATTTGCACAACAAGGTATATGAGACTAATTGCGTGGGCGATGGTCTGATGCTATATAGCTACGTGTACAAATTATTAGGCAAGGAGGGTATGCTCAATGTTTTGTCCTCCATCCTACAGCCCGGCGTGGTCTTGTGGAGCGGCTGGCCGCTGGAGAGACCATCCTGTGTGCAGAGGGCTACCTGCTTGCACTGGCTCGCATGGGATACATTGCCCACGGGGTGTGGGTGCCAGAGTTCATTCTGGAACAGCCAGAAGTGTTGAGGAATGTTCACTATGAGTTCATCCATGCCGGTACTGATGTTACGGAAGCATTCCAGGTATATGTGAGTGTAATATGCCTCGTTCCCATGCCTGAGAGAGGGAGGAGAAAGGGCTTTGTTTCCACTATTTGTACATGCACTTAATTGCTGTGGAATTCCACCGGCACCGCAAATTTTATGTTTATACACTTGTCACGTCAAAGCAGATAATAAACGTTACCACCACTGTACAGTTAGCATAGTAACCAAATATGGCCTGTGGCGAGCGTTGCGACAGCACTTGATCGTGCCCTCTCTCTGGTGGTAGCGGCGCCCTCAGGTGTCAACGCGCATTCAGGTGGCAAGACTCTCCTGGATTGAGCTAGAACAGCGACCTGTGATTGAAGATAGGATGTTTTCGTTGCTTTTGAAAACTTGGCAACTATGGGACTTACCAATTACTGCTGCTTCCAAGAAATCTGCATTGTGCTGCTAGTGCTATGGCGATTGCACACACGAAGACACAAACATGCAACACACAGCGAGTGCACTCAGTACACAGCTGAGTATGCAATTGTTTACAACATAACAAAATTCATTTCTATTCAAGTGCTAATAGTGTGGGCGAACTTTCAAGTAATAAAATGACCCTTTGCAACAACTTGCCGCAACTATGGTACATTGCAATATGGTAAAAGCTGAAAGCATTCCATTCCTATTTCATCCATACTGCTCATTTTTGTGTCCACTGAATACTGACTGACTGACTGACATACCAGCAATCAGTCTATCCCTTGCTGTGCATGTGCGCATGGGGGTAATAATTAAGGTACCACTTCCGTATCGGGCGGGAAGGGTTAATAACCATATATGCACTCACAATATAGCCTCGTTCCCAGGCCCAAGAGAGGCAGGAGAAAAGGGCCTCATGTCCACTGTTTGAACATGTGCTTCGTAACTGAAACGTATTCATAAGGGGGCGGGTGCAAATGAAGTCTTCACAGTCACATGGTTGAGTGTGTGATGCTTTTATTTTATTACATGGATCCTCCATTCGCGAGATGATGAGGGGTGAGACGACCACAATTAACTTACCCGACAGCATTATTCTGGTAGCATAGGCTGACTCCACCCGGTCAGTGTGACGGTAGCCACACTCCAGGGATACTTGGTTCTGGTCAACAATCACACTACACATATTATAATCACAATTCGCCACCTCCTGGTGCCACTCTCCATTGATGTGCATTCCAACGTCATGTCGGACACTGAGAAATGCTGAAGTCGGACAATCAAAGCATGCTGGTTGAATACCTGGAGACTCCTCCCACCACAAAATGGCAATCCGTTCTTTGCTGCAGGTATGTTAGCGGTTCTCCTGTACAGGTGCAGTCTTCAGCAGCATGCACTACTGTACTAGTCGACTGTCAGTCTCGTTGCAGCACGTGGTCTTCCGTTCTCAGACTGCAGCAAGCCTAGGAATGAGACCTATGAATTTTATCCGGGACGAAAGCAGCTTCCGTACGGACAAGGGACAAGACTAAAATTCTAGACGTTTCGGGACACTTGGCAACTATGTAAGTTCCGAAGATGGTCTACGTGTTCCATGTCATTCAGGGGCTCCTGCTGTGTCTTGTTTGCTGTTCCTGCAGCTACTCACACAAAGAGATTGTTCCTGCCCACTCGGGAGTAAAATTAGTAATGACTGTTGCAGTATACGTATGGCACTCGTATGAACTACATTATGCCTGTCATGTTATGCCCAGATCTTGTGTACTTGGGTGGGTGAATTGGGTGTGCCTATTTCGAGAGACACATTCGCGAAAATACGCCCACTCCCCTCTTTGAGCAGTCACTAAAGTTCATCGTAGATTACGGTACATGTATAAGGGGGGAAATGACTGGTATGTACAAAATCACATGCACCTCGATTCAGTATGCCAAAATTTAATGATGTAGGCTAGCTAGGTACAGCACAGGTGGTACGATGCATCGAGCATTGCTGCATGCACTGGGTAAGTGCTCTACTGGAGTGCTCACTCAAGTGATGTCTCCAAGTTCAACTTGAGTGATTCCTCGGTCAAGCAATTTGAACTTCACCCTTGACACAACTGAACCGGCCTAACATACGTACATATGGCAAAACAAAGCTGAATGATCTATGTGGGGCTCGCTCAGGCTTGCCCTTGGTTTCGGGATTCGGGTTTTGGGGATTTAGAGTAGCATGTCTCTGTGTGCAATTTGGCAGTATATAATATCACAAGTAACTACACTAAATTGCAGTCGAGTGCTCTTACTAGTGCTATTACTGCCAGCTGTCATGCTATTAATTGATAGCCATACGCTGAACTGTTCAAGTGATAGACAAGACTTTTGAGCTTTGTACATTTAAACATTGTAAAGGCTGTGCCACAGCCTTCTCAAGGTTGCTGCTTACGTGCTTTGTGTCAGTGAAATGTAGGCATGGTCTATTCTATACGTTATCAGCCATGCCATCGACCGTTTCACATGGAATCAGTATGATGTTGATAATTGAATACATTAAATTGCATGCACCGGATTTACGGTATGGGAGGCAAATCGACACCACCACCGTTCTAGTGTGGGGCTTGCTCACGCTTGCCCAATTGCCACTTTGTAACTCCTGTTTTCCACTCTGCTCCCGTCCTCTACAGTATTACACTCATCGGGAGAAAATGAAGCAGATTGGTCGAGAGGAGGATTTGGAGAAGATTAATCGCATTGCCCTCAAGATTGCTAGGGAGGTGGCGTTAGACACTGGTACGATCTTTGCTGGAGGGGTTAGTCAGACAAACATATTTGTAGATGGGGACAAAGACGCAGCGAAGAAGGTTCAAGAAATGTATGAAGAGCAGGTTTGCTGGGCAAAAGAGGAGGGAGCTGAATACATCATTGCCGAGACCCTGTCCTACTTGGGCGAGGCTATGATAGCACTTGAGGTGATCAAATCGTTTGATTTGCCAGCAGTGGTTACTTTTGCAGTCACTCCTGCTCAGAACAGCTGCCACAAAACTCTTGACGGTGTTCCCATAGCAACAGCCTGTCGCAGGCTGGTCGACAGTGGGGCCCTTGTTGTGGGTACTAACTGCTTCCGAGGGCCAGAGATGACCCTTGAGGTGGTGGAGGAGATCATCAAAGAGGTTCCACCAGAGAAGGTGTGCGCACTGCCAGTTGCATATCGCACGACAAAAACAGAACCTGTTTTCTTTGATCTAACTGACAAGTGCTGTCCAGACAACAACCCAGTCTACCCACATGGTCTGGATTCCTTCTATGTCAGCCAAGTGGAGATTGTAAACTTCACAAAGCGGTGCGTGGAGTTGGGTCTGCAGTACATTGGCATCTGTTGTGGGAACACAGGCAGCTACACCAGAGCAATGGCGGAGACCCTTGGCAGGAAGCCTCCCGCTAGTAAGTACCATGACCCAGCAAGCAAAGGAATAGACCCAGTCAAGAGGAAGACAGAACTGCAGAGCAGTATGCAGTGATATGTATAGTTCCTAAACGAGTATTGTCTTAACTTTTCATAGAGATTCAGAATGTTGTATAATTATTAATATAAGAATTTTACGACGTGCATCCAGTGCCAGTAACTACATGATTGTACATTGTGGTTACCCTGGTTGCAGACAAGTGAAGAGACGTCAATAATAATAAAACAATCCAACATACAGTAGCTATGTATTGTGAGTCAACAATAATCGCTCTAAAGTATGATTATGCCATATATAGAAGAACTCTTTGATGATGTCAGGTGAGTCACAGATGTTCAATATTCTGCAGGTTAGTCCATAATGGAGAATAAACCACTCAACCATTCGCTGTTGTCTGCAACCAGGTTAAGGTTACCAGGGTAGACAGATTCTGAGTCTTAATTGTACGAACTGTTACGACATTGTAGCTATAATAATAATATTGTGTCCACTTAGATGGTGAACAGCTCAACAACAATAATTATTGCCTCACCTTACACATTATTAAATGCATGGGCTGAAGTTAATTCATGAATTCTGGAAGTGGTTTAAGAAAGGAATTAAGCGGTGTGTAGCTAGCAACATTAAAGGTAGCTTCATGGGATCATTTTGTCCCTTAATTGCAGAGATGTTTGGGCTAAGAATTCAATTGGTAGCTACAGCTATTGGTATGCAATTAAGTTTGAAGTCTTCTGCTCCGTGCCCTACTTTTTGATCTCCAGTTCCTTGATGCTCATACCATACAAAGCGTTTGGAGTATACAATGGAACAATGGAACTGCTGCATGCATGTGTCTTGTTTGCTGTTCCTACATGCAGTTGCATGTAGGAACAGGTTCCTGCTCACAGTTACAGGGAGTAGTAGTAGTAAAGCCTTACTAGAATGACTTGCACCCACATAATATTATGTGCCTGTTATTCGGTTACACATCCTGTTATGCCTGGGATCTTGCGTACATGCACCCACATAATATGATTGTGCCTGTTATTCCATTACACATCCTGTTATGCCTGGATCTTGCGTACATGCATGCATGGGTGGTGGGCCTACAGTTTCGAATTGAGTGTGCCTACTTTCAAATTGGGTTGGCCAATTTTCAGGAGAGGCATTCGTGAAAATACACCCACCCCCATCTTTGAGCAGCCACTTAATATCATCACTCATGGCCATATTATCTGGAGATTACAGGTGGAAAGCCATGTTAGAAGCACATGGAGTGAAAGTGAAGACCTCTCGAGCACTGATAATGAGCATGCACTTATATTGCTCAATGCTAGCTATACAATACACAACATTCTGTTCTAGCCAGCTGTTAGCTGTCCATGCAGCAAGACGTGTACGTGATGGTTTCTTGTGAGGATTGACTAAGATGGTGATCAATTCAGCATTTAGGGCAAGCGTACAGGACATCAGAAGTGCACAAATATAGCTAGCTATAGCCTACAGGTACAAAAGAACCAAAGACAAAGTCGCATCTGCACCCATAAAAAGTACAATCAGGTCAAAGAATACAGTCAGTAGTAAACAGTTACTCACTACTCACACTAGCTACACATACCATAGATAAATACAGTGAATAAAAGGACACTGTCTATAATAGGCGTATGATTACATGTACTACAACTTATAGTCACTCTGATCTCCAAACTGAGCTGACAGTATAATTATACATTAGCAACATGAAATGTAAACTTCAAGCCATGTATTGTTGATTCTATAATATGTGACCTTGATGATTAGGGGACCACTGACTGCATTGCATGGGATCACTCTCAAACCTCTTTGCTTGGTGCTTACATCTGGACTCTGCAGCTTTCCTGCATCCTTCACAACTATTACTCTTGTCACTATATTATGTAATCAATATTCCATTGAAAGCTGCTTGCACATGTGCTTGTCTGCCTTGTAGAGGCTGATCATGTAGCTGACACACACATTGGGGCTGTATAGTGAGTGTGTGTGTGTTTCAGCACAGGGAGGGTTGAATTGATCATAGCACTCAGCTGTTGAGGTACTTTGTCTTTACTATCTTAACTCCTTGTAAATGTCACGCAAATAGCTACAGCGGGTCAATGTACATGTAGATACAGCCTATTTTAGAGTGACACTTACACGATTATTGGTACAAGGGGCACTATTATAATAGCAGTACGTTACTGCTTTAAATGTAGTCCTCTGCCTCATAGACAGTAGACGATGAGCTTGAGTTGGTTGTCTGATGTGTTCAAGGGTTCAAAGTACCTGCTGCCGGGGATTCATACCCAATTGCATTGATAAACTAATGATGAAGTACGGTATGTACTCTTGTTGTGTTTGTGTTCTGCATAAATCCTTCCCCATAAGAACAGCCAAGAGTAACTGGTAGTGTGTTTTGCACAGCTGATTCCTTCCCATATGAGGATATTTTATGCAAAGGTCACCACAGCTGTGCTTGCGCTTTTCCCATGCATATGTGCGCCATCTGACATGACTCTTGGCAGGTTCCTGCCAATACTCTTGCCAACAATAATTCGATCCCATGCTTTGAGCGCACACACTAAACAAATCTTCGGAAAATATCTGCATGACTGCAATGGCGCAACTCACCCCCAATACTATACCCAATAGTGACATGCACATAAAGCCTACTGTGACCAAACAAAGACCCACTGATTAGTACAAACCCATCGTGATCTGGAAGTGCAGCAAAATATGAAACCAAGTTTTCAGGGAACCAAACCAATAACAATCACAGCATTAGCCTCGTTCCGAGGCCCGAACCTGGGAACAAGGCTATCCAGCATATGCACAGTGTCATACTGATCGTATATACCTACATAATTATGATACAATGGGATTACAGCAAAGCAATTATCATGCAGTCTACCACAATATTGATGTAGCTAAATGTGTCAGTCCTTGTAAAAAAAACCTTTTGTTGTGTAGCTAGCTAGCTATAGTGCTTAATTTTCAAGTGCTTTCCTATGAGATCATGATTGTAGTAGGCCTATAGATGTCCGAACTGTTTGCATCTAGATCAAAGCTTCTTAGCCCCAAACAAATTTCAACTTCCTACAATCTTATCTTTTATGAAGTGTGTATGCTGGAATGAGCAACAGTACAAGAGTAGCTGCATAATAAGGAATGCACCCTGATTTACAGTTAACTATGTGCTATGCATATGAATGTAGCATCAGTAGCTCATGCAGTGCATCGATCTGAGCTATAGTGAGTGCCATTTAGAAATGGTGCTATTGGCTATAGGTATGAAGGAATGCATGGTGAAAATGAGTTGATGTCTGCAAAAGGTTGAACGATCATGTTGCCACATATAATGACTACCAGGGTTGGGTAGCCTACGACTGAAGTGCATGTGCATGCATGGGAACATCAATTCATCACGAGCTTGTTATAAACCAAGACCCACTACTTACTTTGCTCTTACCCATAGTTCTTGATCCTCTGTGCAGAGTACTAGTACTCAGCTGTGATTGTTCTAAGCGACTGCACAAACGACCGGCTCCAATTAATTGCTCGTGAATAAAATTAATGCAGTTTGCTCGTCCAATAATTATACGGCTGTGACAACCTGTCAAGTGGACACGTTTAGTTAGTTCTAAGACTTGTAGTTTTAAGACCGTATATCGTTCGCAGCAACCATGAGCAAGAGATCGGCTCCCTCAGATGCTGAAACACCGCCAAGCCAAGGCACGAAAAAATCTCGCCTTTCCGAGACTCCAATGAAGGAGAAAGAAGCTAAAGTCAACGAAGCAAGGAACGCAATGGCTCGAATTGGTACTATGTACGAACTAATTAGCGTTTGATAGCCTATAGCCTATATTTATATGACGGATCGCAAACTGCATGAGTGCTATAATTAACTTATCATGACTGTATGTATACCTGTTTGCAAGGGTATTTTGGCCCGGCGGGTCAAGATGTCACTCCTAGCTCCTCTCCTTCCTTATTACTACAATAGTCATTAATTCCAGTGGGGCTGTATATGTCTTTACAGGGACAGCAATTGAAGAAACAAAGTCTGCTGTTGATGATATAGGTTAGTTGGTCGAACGTAATTCCTCAACTCATTCGATACTTACAGCACATGGAAAGTTCATCATTTTATTTATCTATCCGTAGGAACTGGAATCCACAAAGCAAAGACTGACCTTGATATTATTGGTTAGTGGCAATTAAGTCAATAGTATTTGAGCATTTGAATTGGAACTGAACAACCAGGTTGGAATATCACTAACTGCAGTTGTGTAGATTCGTAAGTGCAGTTGTGCCGATGAACTTAACTTGTACAATTATGCTGTTTGGGTCTGTCTATCCAGGAAAGAAAACCAAGAAAGCAAAGGTTGAGCTTGATGCCATTGGTTAGTTATGTTAAAAAAAGTCAGTGCATAACTACGTAGAATCTCCTAAACTGTGCATGCATATGCATGCATCGGTAATTACAATAATAGTACTTCATCTGTCTATGTAGGAGAGGCGTTCGAAGATGCAAAGTCTGCCTTTGATGCTATCGGTTAGAAAGAATTCTCTATTCTCTGTTGTAGATATGTAGCATAGCATTCCATGTGCCAACTGTATCTGTCTGTCTACAGGAGAAGATTATCTGCAAAATCGCGAAGATAAGGCTGGAATGTCAAAATTTCTTGGTTAGTCAATATAATAACTTCCACTGTGTGGCAATCTTGCTTCTCAAGTATCCCATGACGATTGTAAGACAGGATGTGGTACATAATTTATACCAAAAACAAGTTGTTTATACTTTAAGGGTGGTCAGAACTAACAACCATGCGGACACCAAAATATGTAATATCAAATTGTACACTTGCAGTTAAAATAACTAGTGTGGTGTACAATTCCCTGTATCTTGCCACAATATGACATTCATCTCCCTGACCTCTAGACTTAGCACCCTATAGGGCAGTTATTGTGTGGCCATACATATCTCCATATCTGGGATCAGTTAGGTATTAGGTCAATGTTTTCTTGACAAAGATTTTTAAAGTAACAATCTAGCAGCTATTATTTTACTGTGATATAACTAGAGTAGTTGATACAGCATTCCTGTGAGAGGTTTACTTGTTTCTATCCATCTAGATGCTCTTGGAAAAGCAGCCAATCGTCTTGCAGGTTCGTACTTTGTTATATGACTGTATACGTAGTTGTATAAAATCTTCTGTAGTTGTGTTATATGACTGTAGTTGTATGCTCATTATACATGCACCATAGCATGTAATGAGCCACATAGATAACTTGAGGTGCCCAGTAGAGCACAT
Source organism: Axinella damicornis (assembly GCA_963931865.1). Classification (NCBI taxonomy): domain Eukaryota; kingdom Metazoa; phylum Porifera; class Demospongiae; order Axinellida; family Axinellidae; genus Axinella; species Axinella damicornis. The sequence goes on along the minus strand of OZ007507.1, from coordinate 6,054,037 downwards.
ATATCACTGTACAGAAATGGTGCTTTTCGGACCGTCCCTTTTTCATCAAGTACCCAATGATGTCATCACTAGATTGAACAACTTTTAAAAGAAAGCACAGAAATGATGTTAACTTGTATTCTGAGAGGAAAGACGACCCCCAGGAAGACCTGGTTTGCTGTAACTGCCCACAAAGATGAAGACTGGCACACTGCAGACATATAGACCGATTACTTGTGCATGCCCACACTTCATGGATGTGATGTATATATTCTTGCGTGAAGTGGGCTGACCCGCGAGACTAGATGCGGTGAACTTGGCCTGCATGCATTGATGGGGACTTATACTCCCGAGTTTACTCCCGGTATAAAATTATACATGTGTCTGAACCATCAGTGTTATTGCAATATCCACACCCTTAAAGTTTCATTCCCAATCTTTCTTGTTCTATCTAGATGATATCACTGACTTCGGAGGCCGACAGTAATAATTTCTACTTTGGATTGAAATTGGAACTATTTTGGAATTGGTTAATTTGTAGTTGTCACCCTAAATATTTGCTCCTAATGTGCACGGCCATGGATTTGTATTTGGCAAGTTGCCAATAGCAATATGCGATTTGTCCAATTCACTCACGTCATCATGTTTCTCTTTATTAATGAATCAGCATACTAGCTCAGTTCAGCGGTGCCATCCACTGTCATACTGAGCAACAAGAGGTTGATGCAATGCATGATGATTTGGCCATGGTGATTCTGAGACAAAGAGCCACAAATTGAAGCCTGTTGCTTCATCCCACTAAGTTGCCATGGTGTTGCTATGCTGTTTCCTCTTCATAGCTATGATTTGTTTAGGCACACACACCGGCACACAGCTGGCATATGGCATCTGATTGGTACATGGTGGGGAAGTGATGTGAAATCCTAGTACTATGCAGATGTAGGGTAAATGATAATGAAGCCCATGCTTCCAGGTAGAATATTAAGCTATCATTTGTTCACACAAAAGCACCGCTACTGATTCTCTATGACAATAGTTTTCATGTGGAGGTATGCATGCTCACTCTCAGTCTTAGCCTTCAACAACACACACTAAGGGTGCACTGCATACTGGCAGATCTGATACGTAGATCCAACCTAAGTTGGGCAGTTTATTTTATAGCTAGGCCCTTAACTCACCTCCCACTTTTGTCACCCAATGACACAATTATGAATATTGCCCAACAAAGAACAGCTATGCAATAGCTGACCAAATCAATCCATCAATCAAATTTTAAGAACTGGATTGCAACCATAATAATCACTTTGGATGTAACTATGTTCCAATAATGCAATGAATAATTAAGACCTAAGTTGTACAAAATCTCGTGAATAATGTACCAAGGTTGGTACCAAAATGCAGTGACAAAATAACCGCTACTGCACTCTGGATAGATGGGTTCATGCATAGCTGCAGCATTGCATGCAGCAAGGGACTACCGGTAATTGGTGTGCAACTCACAGAATTACAACTCAAGTCTATACCCAGGAATTTTGGGGTCTGCACTTCCCCTGAATCCAGAGATTTAGGTTGCAACCATGAGTTAGGTATCAGGGACTGCTCCCTGAGTACTAGTCTCGAGAGTGGAGGGCAAGTTATTTAATACTAGGGGATTGGGATTGTGGATTCGTGCAGGTTTGGGATTGTGGAGTCCTTGCTGATAGCAAACCTCTCGCTTTGACACTATGGTACGAATATAGTTGATCTCTTTCCATACATTCCACAGCAAAATTATCTTCAGAAAATTGTTATTGCTTTTTTTTTTCTAGTTCAGGATCTAGACCTGTCTGGTGTGCTTGCAGTATGGGGTATAGACTGTATAAGTGGTAAGCGTTGCTTGGAAATCAGTCTAGCATAACCCATTTGGATTTTGTTTTTGAAAATACCTTCCACCCAGGAGGCAATGCAATGGTCTACTGCACATATATGCATTTCAGTGTTCACTAATTCCTGATAAGATAGCTGATCGAGGTGAATCTTGTCAATTGTTGCCACGGACATGATATAATTGTGCCAAGTGAGCAACACTTACCGCTTATACAGTTGTCCAGATGTGCCACTACTGTACACTCGCCCTGTGACTAGTATTGCGAACAATTCCTTGTATCTTTCATCTCCCTGACTTCTGGACCTAGCACCCTATACGGCAGCTACTGAACATTAATTTTATTATGTGTGGCCATACATATCATATCTCCATCTGGGTAGAAAGGTATTAGGTGAATGATTGCATTCAAGACAAAGAACTTTGTTGAAGTAACTGTGTAGCTATTTTTTGCTGTGATATACAATACCTATGTACGGAGACGTGATACAGCATTCCTGTGAGAGGTTTATGTGGTTCTACCAATGTAGATTCTCTTGGAAAAGCCAATCTTCTTGCCGGTTCGTGCTTGCTCTTGTGTATTATGTACATGACATTCTACCATGGCTGCTGATAACTTGAGGTGTAACTGGCACAACATCAACCAGGGTTTGGAATTCAAAGTGGAGCTGAAGTGGAATTGTGATTCGTAGTGCTAATGGTATATAGTGCATGCACAGGCTGCAATGTACAGAGGATTGAAGAATAAATGCATCGTTGTAACAAACAAATCAATACTGCACAAATGAGCACTTCCCACTCTTGCTCATAGTAGTAGAGGTAGTGAAGTTTTATACTTGACTAAGTTAGCAATAGCTTAATAAATTGCTATGATGTCCTACGCATAATTACGCCTAGTCTCATGCATTCTTAAGCTCCAGACTAGCTTTTGTTATAGCAAAATCGTATAACACAACATGTATGACTTGTGAACGATCATGAACATGTGAAGTGCTAGTGCAAATTCCATAGCTAGCATCAGCACTTCTGTGTTTCCATCCAAGGCGAGCCTTTAGCGATATTAATTTGAAGTCTATCAACAGCCTTCCTACTTTGAAGCAGGACAGCTTACCAGTATTGACCAGGCATCAATAAATTGTGCATGCCCCATGACAATGTAATTATACATAATCCTGAAACATGACTACACGGACAATCAAAACCCAGCCTATAGGACGTATGTAATCATGTAGCAGTCTCATACAGAAATCGAATATTATTCAGCCATGCACGATCAAAAAATGAAAATGAGTTCAAGGTGCTAATAGAGGCCCCAGGGCTGCATAAGTATATATGAGCATTATTCCTTGTTAGTATGTGACCATTACAGTGCATTGGCCACAGAGTAGTTATATATGTGTAGGGCATACACGTGAAACAAGTTTTGATGCTCTGTATCTCAATCACGTTGTCCAATGGCTACAAACATGGGTCAAGCCCCTGCTGTGATATGCATGGATCCTTCACTGATCTAAACATGCAGGGAGCATTAGATTGCTACAATGCGCATCGGCAGGGTGTTTCCACTATGCCGATAGTGTTATAACACCTATTGCATCATCTTTGCCTAGTTGTTTTCCTTCATATCAGACAAGGGGACAATCTCACTGCTGCGGTTTATCCCATTTGTGTCTACTGGTAGCTGTCGTATAATTATGGGGGCAAAAAGCTAAGTATTAATCACATTTATGCATTCTGGAGCTTTTGATTTCTACCACAAATGAATAAATGAAGCAAAACCTTGAGGGGATTGAGCAATTATAATATAGTGTGCGGTCGACTGAGAACACTGAAATAAGAAGCTTCCACTTACGGTCATTAATTCAATGGAAATTTGGGCAACTCTCCAGAAAACCAAAACGGAATACCAGATGTTAGAAGAACAGACGAGACTAACATCTGAAGGATGAAAGTGAGCCGCAGGTTTAAGGTGACAATACTAAGTACAATTCTTGCAGTACCATGAATAATGAAATGGTCAGGGGTGATTAACCGGCAGTCATTATAATTTAGTAACCAATCAGTAATGGACCAATACTACCCAAGACCGATTGGCATCCTTAGGTCTCTCACCCAGAGGATGACTTTACATGTACAGTAGGACCGGGAAGAAATCTGCTCATCATGCAGGTTCTTGCAAGATATCTGTCCGGCCTTTTGAAGCCAAATTGATTGCTGCATTGTTAGTGAATAGCCACTTGTTTTGTAACTGAAATCTTCAATGCTTGTATACATGTAACTTGCAGGAACACTTAGAAGAATCAGATTAGGTCTTCTTGCATGTTTTGCTTGCTGGATGTTGGGTAGACAGAGAAACTCTGTGTTGACTTGCAAGACTTTCATTTCTTCTTGCAGACCGAGGTAAATAGTACTCTCTTGCAAGATTTCTTCTTCCAAGTTGGGTAGACAGAGAATCTTGTGCTTTCCTGCAAGATATGTCTTGCAGGATGAATTTACATTGCATGCACATCTTGCTGCAAGATACGTACTTGTCTTGCGATATATACTATGATGGCATTCATCAGCTAGGTAGCTAGCTTATACAGCTCATCCCAATTAGCTTACAGCTCAACCCAATTAACAAACACGGAATAACAAGTGGCAACCACACTTACTCTCACCTGTTGGATGTTTCAGCAGACTCTGATTGTATCCACCAGCTCATAAATTATGTATTTACAACAATGACAACAACAAAACCAGGCACACTGACTGTATTTCTAATGCAGCAATCTCAAGTAATGACTATGTTTGGTTGCTAAGTGATCTTTGCTGGTGCATGAGGAGCCATAGTTCTTGAGTGGGTGGTTATAGTAAGACTTCCAACTGCAATGTGGTCACACAGCGTAAACTACTGCTGTTTTATCTTGCATGATGAATTTACATTGCACACCTTGCTGGTTCCTGCAAGATACATATTTTTCTTGCGATATACTTCAGACTGTACTATGATTGCATCCATCAGTTAGTATATAGCCATGCAGCTTACAGCTCACGCAAACACGACGGAGTACGTAACAAGTGGCACGCACACTCCTGATAAGTGCCTCCCGTTCTTACTGTCAGCTGTTGGATGTTTCAGGACTCTGATTGTCACCACCAGCTCATACGTATTCACAGCTATAGACTTATTCCTCATGCAGCTATTGCTAGCTTACCTTTCATTCCCGAGCATTATATCCATTTTGAAGATTCTTGCAAATTCTTGTAAGATGCAACAGTTGTATTTAATTGTGTCGTTGGAGTTGAATTCTATCTAGCATGCATGTGCTTTCCAATTTGCTAGCCTTGCTATTGGCTCACTCAAGCTACAGCTGTAGAATGTTTCTGAAGTGATGCCTGCAGTCAGAAGTTCATGGATGAATGTTAAATGTATTTGTACAGCTACATCATGTACGACATTCATAGGCTGTGCCTCCATGACCTATAAGCATACTTCATAGGAGCAAGGCTATTTTGGCGTGCCCAGGCAGCTACTTGTAGACTAGGGTGCTTTAGCAAACCTTTTGCACTTTTGCACCCCTTATAATTAAATGCAAGCTATATATAATTATAGTATACGTACTAGTCTTTATTCTAGTACAACATGACATAATAATAGTAACTATGCAAGCTATAAATAGTTACCTTGCGTTATTATACAAATTGGTTGCATTAGATTAGATCACATTCGTTGTAAATAATCCTTTACTCAGCACATTCAATCAGCGAATCCTTTGACTTTGAAAGCAGCATGGCTTCGAAAGCATTATGGTTTCAGATTTTGAGCGATTTTTGTACTGGCATAATAATTATAATCTTGCAAGTTTCCAGCTCGATATGGATGTGATTCTTGCAGGCCACCATACATAGAGTCCCCCCACCATAACTGTAGACTAAGACAGGTGGCTGCTTTAAGCAGGTCATGCATTTTTTACTGGATTAGTGAAACTGGGACCAGCAGTAGACCATAATAGAGAGGTGGCTCTGCCTTACATAGTGACCACTAGCTATAGACAGGTTCCACTCACTGTATGGTCTATGTTCGGGAAGTAATTTGTGTCACAAAAAGTATGTAACTAAGTAGCCTTAAAACTCACAGAATTGGTAGAAATTCCCTCCACGTCTGACACTGATGGCAAGAACTATTGTAACTACTAATACAACTGCACCAAACACAATCAGAGCAATGTTCCATCTTGATAGAATGCAGCTGCCTGCAGAAGAACACAAGACATGGCGGTAGTGAACTATATTATGTCTACCATTACCATCTTGGGATTATTTCCTGTGGCAATAATTTCGCGGTCTAGCCACTATATAAAAGTGACACACAAATATTTCATGGAGGGAACTTTTCGCTGAACATTACTGTCAAAAACTATATACTATGTAACTGCACCAATGTAGGATGAGCTAGTTAGCAATCGAGTTGTGCCTACCATGTTTACAGCGACATATGGGAAGCAGCTGCTGGGGAAGAGCTATATACTCTGTGAATGTGAGCCCAGGAACACGAAGGAGCGTGATACCTAACTATGCATACAGATGAGCAGTCTCCTTACATGTCAGAGCGTTTAGTCTTATCTGCAGCTCTAGCCCTGTTACATACTCACATAGTGGAGTGGAATGGCCTGACAAAATGCATAGTACGAACCAAGATCTTTTCAGAGTAGCTCCTGCCATGCATGGTGCTGCTTGGTATTTCCCCAACCACACCCAATACCAAACCACTGGAGCGAAGTGGAATTTTGAATGGTTTTCTATTTTGTGCAATAAAGCAGGGCAAAGATGGCCGATATTCAGTGAAACGTCATGTTGAGATGTGAAGTGTGGAAGGCAATAAGAGTGCTGCTATACATAAGCTCTGGCAAATTTGTTGCAATGTAGTAGCAGGAGCCCATAAGCTCCTGGTAGTAGTGGTTAGCTAACTACAAGCTGCAGTAATCCTTAATTGAGTTTAAAAATATAAATTTGTGTACTAACAACTGCTACTGGAATGTCACATAATGTACATGGAACCCATAGGGTGGAAGAATTGACCAAAATGTAGGTTTCCTTTAAGATCACATTACTGTACATACATGTATAGGGGTCTCTACCTTGCATGAGGGAGTTACGCCATATATCCAAAATGGATGAGAAACGTTCAGAATCGAAAGGATGAAGATAAGCCACACCCCAAAGCAAGCAAACTAAATGTGCACTAGCTGCTTTTCTCAGTCAGGGAGTACTGACGCTGATTGTGCCAAACCACATGGCTATAGGACAGAAGAGTGCAGGGTGTTGCACCGGCATCCAGGATTCTGAAACAGCACTATGTACACACAGCAGCCATGAATGGTTGCCTAGAGCACTAGTATGGCACGATGTACGACTATAGCACCTTCACTGTCCGATATTGTTCTGTTTCTGTGACATCATATTCCTCTGTTCAGGGACTGTTTCTCTGCTCCTGAACAGAGGAATGATGCGAAGGTGTGTGGTGAATGTGATGCCATAGTCATGAATTGTGTGACTGTGGCCACTTTGATGCCCTCTGCATGGCGACATTATTAACAATTCTGAAAGAAATTGATTAGAGTCTATAATAGGTATTTGTTATTTTATTTTCATTTTCAGTGTTGTCACACGCTGCTAGCAGATGGTAAGATACTTCCCCTTGGTTGTCACCCTATTTGTAAGTACAGAGAGCTGCCAGGCACCAGATATGTGCAGACAATTCAGGGGGCAGTACCTGAAGCAAGTGAAGCTACTAATCTGCGTTATGGAGCACATCTAGTACACATACTATGTAAAAGTACCAGTCATGTACTAGTAGCCAAAGTAACCATATCGAATGCGTATAGTGTATATATCCATCTCCTTGCTAGCAGAGGTATGAGCAGCCAAAGAAATGTATGACATCACCACAAATAACAGTGTGACACAACTTGTCATTGACAAGCCGGTGGTTCTGGTATGAAATTTATAACATAATCAGCATACCTAGAGTGATTGTCAGGGGCTCAGTCTCACTCCCCTCCTGGCTCCCACAGTTGACACCATGTACTGTGATATTGTACTCATAACCTTTCTCAAACCCTGTCAGCTCATGCTCTGTAATGCTGGTGTTACTGATCTTCCATATGGGGGGTTGGGATCATTGGTGGTAACGTTGATGAGGTAGAAATCAGCACTGTCTCCATCCCTCAGTTTCCAGAACAGAGTGACACCCACAGCTCCATTGGTACGCTCAGAGACATCAACACAGGAGAGGGAGGGGACAGAGGGAGGACATGAAGAAAGGCATAGATATGACTGCATCTAGATTTGATGCAACTTGGATTAGACCTTTCACAAGCAACAGTACTTGTATACCAAGTGTCAGATCTATAGTCTTACAGTGCTGGCACAGTTACAGCAGGCTTTAATTGGGCCAGAATATAAATGTAAACAAGACCATGTAGCGATCTAGATATATGTAAACCTAGCCTCATATCCAGGCCTTCTCGCCCCAGCGCTTGTCGCTTGCAGTATACTAAAGGGGGGAGAGGCCTGGTTAAAACGCGTCACATGCAGTGGTAAAACTTGTCACATGCAGTGAGTATCTGGATGTTGAGTGGATGTGTGGAGGAGTGGCACATTCCTGGCAAGCAAGTGGGAATGCTACCGATCATAACCGCAGAGCATGGAGTATAACTGAATGGCTGACATCATGATCAGGCAGTCTTTTCTCATGCAGGTTCACAAAGCCGTCCCACAGCTGTACAGAAGGAATGTATCCACTCCTCCGCACATCCAACCAATGTCCAGGTACGTCACTGCACATGATAAGTATTACCAGGCCTTCTTCCGTGTTAGTACTGCAAGCAACAAACATTGGAGTGAGAAAGCCTGGGTACGAGGCTAATGTAAACCATAGTTGTACCACCTCAGTACAGAGGGATGGCAGGGTTTGTTTTTGGTATGCTTATGATTCAGTTGTGCAGTGTGCTTCTTGTTCACTTCAGATACCATTTTGTTTAGTTTGAACGCTTGGAATGGTGAGCAAAACCTCAGTTTCGGTGAGCAAAAATTGCCTACTTTCAATAGTAAAACTAGAGGCGTTCATAGAACTTGGAACGTCTACAGGATAGAGTGCAGCTGCAATTGCCAGGGCATCTCTGCTGATATCAATGCACATCGAACACGTGCTATTGTGCATACTGTGTTTGTGTATGGCCGTATCAAAGGTGTGGGAGTGACCAACATCCGTATACGACTTTCTAATTATGAAACTGAAGAGGTGGGGCCAAATATTATGAATGATAGGAAATAGCAGCCGAAAAAAGAGTCACGATGCCTCTGAAGGAATCTGTGATCATGAAAGGGTGGAGCCAATGTCATGAATAGTCATGAATAACAGCGAGACGAAGTGCCTTGAGTACCCTTTTTGCTATTTGCTGTTGTTTTAAGTCCATTTCAGGGTCTAAGTGGCGAGATTTATTTACACTGAATAGACGACAGACGGACAATACCACTTCGCACATGCACGAAGGGTAATTACACCATGCGCATGCGTGCAGCAGGGGTAAAGTGACTGCTTTGTGTCTCTGGAGTACACAAAAATCGAGCAGTGAAGGCTTCGTTGATGGCTTAGTTGCGTCAGAATTCAGAAAAGACTAGTGTCTACATACTCACAGACCAGAGATCCACTCAAGAGGCAGAGTGTGAAAGTCATGTTTCTAATTTATACAACTTGACCACACCCTGTTTCTAACAACTTATGGTATCTCATTCTGCATACTGACATCGCTGTATTAAAAATCGGTAGGCCTAGCTATCTCATCGTGCATGCGGTATTAAGTCCGGCGGGAGGCCTGCCTATGTCATGTCAAAGTAGCACACGGGGAACGTGCATGCTCTGCTAAGTTATTCATGGTCAATCTGATTCCTCTGGTCACATGCTCCAGTCAGACATACCTTGACTGATTGGTGACCACTCCAAGACATCGCTCCACTAAATCAGACGTTTTAGGTTACCAAATGAAAAGGATCACTCACAATGCTGAGTGTTTTGAGGTGTGGTATGATTGTCCTGTCTGATTCGGCTAATAGGTTTTCCTTTCAGAGGGCTACACCTGTGTGCATTATCACAGTGGAGGGAAATAAACCTAGGTGGTAAAATAACCCCTTTCCCTTGACAGTGAATATAGCCATAAATTTTCAATCCCAAAACAAATTTCACTGACCTACAACATGGATGGCACTGTCTCCAACTCTGTTCCCACGGTCACCACCACCACTGCCTGGTCACTCAATCAGTGTACCATTCAGTGCAGAAGTTGCAGTGACATTCAGTGATGATGGATGAGAAGGAAGTAGCACTTGTTCCAAACCCAGTCTCAGGTGTTGCCATGAAATTATGATTGCTGGGCCCACAAACAGAAGAAGCAGTCCCTCCATGTAACAGAGGACATTCACTGCTCCAACCCACCTCCAGGTGATGACCATAGTATTATCCCCAGCGACAGTACATCTGAAGTTGATGGTATCACCAGGGCAGGTGGGGGGTGCTGCATGCAGTGAACTGGCCAGCAACATCATCTGTAGACAACCAATAGAGGTTTGGCCCCCCATAGTTTACAATCATCACAAGTCTTATTTGCCGACGTATAAGTCTTATTTGCCGACGTGGAACGCCAACGTTGACTTCTTATTTGCCGACGTGCAGTGATTGCAGTAGCGGTCAGAATCTTTACGGCGAATAAGAAGTCTACGTCGGCATATAAGAAGTCAACGTCGGCAAATAAGATGTCAACGTCGGCAGGTAGCTAAGAAGTCTACGTCGGCAGATATGAAGCGGCTACCTCGGCAAATAAACGTTGCACGACGGCAAATAAGATTTCCACGCCAGCAAATAAACTTTGCACATCGGCAAATAAGGTTTCTACGTCGGCAAATAAATGTACGTCGGCAAATAGAAACTCCGGTTTACCTATTTTGTTACGAACGTATGGCACGCCGTCCGTAACAAAATAGGTAAACCGGAGTTTCTATTTGCCGACGTACAACATTTATTTGCCGACGTAGAAACCTTATTTGCCGATGTGCAAAGTTTATTTGCTGTTCTGTGCATGTCATGTTTGAGGCTTATCTGCTGATTGTTTTCTCATGCAGTTTGCGTAATTTTGTTACGGACGGCGTGCCATACGACTTTCACATCGAACAAGGTCGTAATCTAAAGTACGGCGAATAAGAAGTCTACGTCGGCATAATTATAAGAAAGAAGTCAACGTCGGCAGATACGAAGTCTACGTCGGCAGATAAGAAGCGGCTACCTCGGCAAATAAACGTTGCACGACGGCAAATAAGATTTCCACGCCAGCAAATAAACTTTGCACATCGTTTCTACGTCGGCAAATAAATGTTGTACGTCGGCAAATAGAAACTCCGGTTTACCTATTTTGTTACGAACGGCGTGCCATAAAGTCGCCTGTATGGCACGCCGTCCGTAACAAAATAGGTAAACCGGAGTTTCTATTTGCCGACGTACAACATTTATTTGCCGACGTAGAAACCTTATTTGCCGATGTGCAAAGTTTATTTGCTGTTCTGTGCATGTCTCGCCTGTCCTGAACAGTGACTGACATCTTGTTTCATATTCTTGTTCCTTATTCTGCATAATTATTAATTTTCATCTTTTGTATAATACGTTTTCCTCTTCCGTGTACTTGCACTTGTATAATTATATTATGCACCAGGAGTGTATAATATGTTACTTTACGCTTCTTATCTGCCGACGTAGACTTCTTATCTGCCGACGTTGGCTTCTTTTTGCCGGCGTTGACTTCTTATATGCCGACGTAGACTTCTATTCGCAGATTCTGACCGCTACTGCAATCACCGCACGTCGGCAAATAAGTCAACGTCGGAAAATAAACGTTCCACGTCGGTAACATACGTCGGCAAATAAGATTTATACGTCGGCGAATAAGATTTCTACGTCGGCAAATAAACGTTGCACGTCGGCAAATAAGATTTTCTACGTCGGCAAATAAATGTTGCACGTCGCGTGGAGAAAAGAATAGCCAAACGTAATATAGAAGCAAAAAAGGGATTTCACATTTCGTTCCCAGGCCAGGGAGCACTTCCAGGATTGGGATCTTGAGGCCTGGGGACGAGACTACCATTGCGCATGCGCAATGCAACAACCTGAAGCACTGGGTTGAAGGGGTGGTAAATGAGGGCAGGTACCATGGTGGATCCAACCCCGAGTCCCTTCGGCATGACAGCATCAATAGTCTACAAAATTATTGTTCTCTGTGTGGATTGCTGTTGTGGTTTATCTGCTCGTACAATCATGTATTTGGTGATTGTAGCCTCATTCCCAGGCCCATGCCATGGGCAGGGTCCAGGCAATTATGCTCCATGGATTCAATTAAAGTGCATTCCTCGTTGCTCGCAGTTCAGTCAGTTGACTTTACTCACGGATACACTGTCTTTACACAAAATTAATATTAATATAATATGATCCAACCACAGGCCTCCTAGGCTGACGATAACTAAAGCCTACATACTTGTTTCTTCTCTTGCCCATTCTGTGTAAATGAAAGTGATGTGACATTTCCCTATATAATATATATATATGGTGCAAACAATCTTTTTGAATCGGCCAAGCCAGGCAAACATCAACTCACAAGACAGCGTTCATCACTGGATGGTCTTGCTTCTGGCTGTCAGGATTATACACTTCATATAGCAGCTTTTGTCCTTATGATCCTTCAAGTGCAGTGAGTCGATGATCTTCTTAATATCAATGCAGGCAGAGGAAGGGGCTTTCGAGCTAAGCAAAGTTTATCCAAATGGCACATGTTGTCATACGAGAGCACCACTTCTGTACGTTGCTGCCGACCCAGGGCAGAGATCATCCACGTGAGAATGATCAAGAAGACTTGAGCGGGGCCTTCTGACCTGCAGGCACAAAGGTGGATTCAGTCCCAGTGAGCAAATCTTCACTGCTGTAGCTAGCCTGCCAAACACATTGCAAAACACTTACTGATAAAGCACAACCAATGTGACCACTTCCTCGCACAATGAAGAGGTGGAGCTGCCGCTTGGATCCAGTATCCTTGTTACAGGCTGGACTCGTCTTCTTGTTCTCCATCGTCAAGAACAGCTGAAAGCTTTCAGAAAGCTTTCACCGATTTTGCAGTACCAATGAGTATGTAGTAAAGATGGGGTAGGTTTCAATCCAATAACCCATAATAAAAATGTTACTCACCCTGGCAGTCTGCAGCACTATGTGCACTATACTCCCTCACATTGCTGATCGAGTTTGTTGATGTTGTCCATGGTATACCAGTTCTCAGGATCTGTGGGTGCATGGGTAGTTATACTTATTATACTTAAGCATTTCTATAGTATTGTTACCAATCTTTACTGACACCACAGTGTTTCAAGAAGTCCCGCAGGCCTGAAGGAATCCCCTTCTCAGCAGCCACCCTGCAATGTTCTTCACAGAACGCTTTGCCATGCATGGGCTGATCAGGGCAAGTATCGACATAATTATATTAGTTGACCTGAAAACCCAGCGATTTCCTTGGGTACACAATACATGCACACCGGATATAATAGTTTCCACAGTCCATCAAGAAACCAGTGAATTCCGCAACCTGCAGGTATCATATTGTATGTGTACCTATATAATGAATACCTGTAAACATTCCTGCGACGGTAACATAAACAGATTACTAACCTCTCTTTCGGCACTCAACACTGCAAACATCATGTGGGTATGGCTGTAGTGCTCTCGGTTGTTCATATAATAGCGATAAGCTATAGTTTCTTCTCCAAATTGGTCGTACCTATAGAAATTGGTCGTACCTATAGAAGAACATTCAGCAGTCAGATTACGGCAACATTCTTTAAAACAAGCACTTACCTATAGTTGGTATATGACACGTCTCACACCGCAGTGTGATTTTGCTGGCTAAGTAGTGGCCCCTGCCCAAAACAGGCAACCACTGATGGGTCATTGTGGGTATATAGGCACTGAGTAGTAGGTGGTGCAAGGAAGCCGGTACAGGGTCTGCCTTAGTCTCGTTCCCACACCCTCTCATACGTGCGGAACTGGGCACGAGACTAGGTGCCTGTTGCCTTCCACAGCAGCTCCTCAGTTGGCAGGCTGAGTAGCAATTGGTCATCTTCCGAAGCCGTCATGGCAGTAATGGCACCAACAAGCTGCATGGCAACATCGGCTTCACTATACTCAGTATCCATTCCATGCACTATTGAATACGTATTTTAGGCGGTGAGACCAAAATCCACTGGGCACAAGATTGAGAGCCTGGGGTGACCGCCATCCAGGAGAGCTTCTCAAAGAGTTGCAGTACCTCAGGTGGCACAAACTCATGTATAAAATAATTTCCACTTTTACACATGGCAGCCTTTCAAGTCTCGTGGGGCCAGACCATGTTCCACTCCGATGCAGTACAGGATCAGGCCATGCAACCGCCTCAAAATGGCTTTTTTGGTACCACTTATCGACTATCATCCCCACTCCCAAGTACAGCAAATTGATGTAGTAACCCTTTGGAAACCGGGTCCCTAGACATAAGTAATAGCCACCCCAGGATAGACACCAGAGCTTTTACACCTATATAACATTCTGTGAGAGGTATTGAAATCACAAAATAGGGGCTATTGGTACCAGATGTTCCCACCGGCATTCTGGAATGATTCTGCAAACCGGAACTCTCCTACGCACGCGTAAGAGTAATAACAGACCATCATAATTGTGCAATTTCAAAAATTTTTTTTTTCTTCTTTTCTTCTTTCTTTAGCAGGATTATTCTCCTGGGAAGGGAAACCAGAGAACCTGGAGAAAAACCCTTCCTGATATGAATATGCAATGATAACAAGTATATTATTATGCAATATGCAACTTTGTTAAACTGTTGCACTGCACTAACAGGTTCATGTGACCCGAGTTGCACTATCAACAGGTTCATGTGACCCGAGTTGCACTGAACTATCAACAGGTTCACGTGACCTGGGTAAAAACCGGTACCTTTCGTCGCATGGGCAGGGGATAGAAATGTCAAAACCACGAAAACCACCTCGGTCATGGATAACACACTTACCATGTATTATCCATGACCTCGCTGCATGATCAAACCCATGCATCCAAACCAAAACCACCACCTGGTTTTGATCAAAGTATTAACAGCCCCTTCGCATGCTGAAGGCACATGCATGTTGCATTACCTAATACTTATACTAATGGTATCTGCCAGACCAACCCCCCCCCCCTCCTCTCTTCCTCCTCTCCTCCTCCTCTCTCCCTCCTCTCCTCCTCCTCTCCTCCTCCTCTCTCCCTCCTCTCCTCCTCCTCTCTTCCTCTCTCCCTCCTCTCCTCCTCCTCTCTTCCTCCTCCTCCGGAGAGTGAATCTCACGATGACAACAGAAGTCATCGGTCATCGTCTGGCAGCACCTGCAGAACTCCACTTGCCTATGAAGATGCAAGCAGCATCTCCTCTGGGGGGGGCTGGGTGGAGAGAAAGAGCAGTGGATACAGCAGAGCAAGGAGTTCAGACACAAGGAGTTCAGCCAGTCTATTGCAGCCAGTCTTGGTCAAGCTCTGCTTGGGCTCTATTGAGCATTCTTGATTTCCTCAAAACTGGGCTGGATGATCTGTGTGTGTGCACATGTGTAATATGTGTGTGTGTGTGTGTGTGTGTGTGTGTGCACGTGTGTGTGTGTGTGTGCACGTGTGTGTGTGTGTGTGCACGTGTGTGATATGTATGTGTGTGTGTGCACGTGTGATGTGTGTGAGTGTGGGTGCATAGCCTCATCACAAGCCTACCCCATTTTTTCTGTTCTTGGGTTTGTGTTGAAGGATGCGGAAGGCAGCATCATCATTATTGTCAACGCAAACAGAAGAACAGAAAGAATGGGGTAGGCCTGGGAACGAGGCTAGTGGGTGCACATGTAGTTCATACATGTCAGGTGAACCTTGATGAGCACAAGGCTCTGCTGCATCACTCACAATGTTGGGTAGGGAGAGGACTAGCGAAGCAAGCAGCCAGTCTGTTGCGCTCATCATACTGGTACGCCCAAGCTATAGAACTGAATCAGATGTGGGAAGCAACCCATCATCAATTACATGCACACATTAAACATCATACCAGTGAAACTGCAAGGTGCTTCCCCAAGTTCACACAGTTAAGGTTGCCTGTTTATCAACACAAACTAGGACAACAACCATGCCACTAGCCTCGACTCAGGCTCTCCTCATCAGTTGTATACCACCATCCTGTGTAGCGACAGGGTGGTGGAGACAGCCCATCCCTCTGCCTGTTTCTACTACATGGGATTGTCACAAACCACCAGAGCCTGGACAGACTGACATACAGACAAACCGATCACTCTATCCCTGCTGCAAGCATGCACACGAGCCACTTGAGAGATTCTGAGCAAGGCTTGTGGGTTATCACTGCTAGCAACAATGCCCTCCTCTTTGCATGCAAGGAAGCCAAAAAGCCCATAGTAGTGCCAGTCAAGCTTGTGATGTGAATAGCATTGACCTCACCTTGTACATGCTTCCACTGGGCGAACCCAGCATCTCTCACTGCTGTAGAGAACCGTCCTGCTAGAGATACCCATACCTGTTCTGTTACGTACGTGTTTCTGACGGCAGCTACAGGCTCTGGCTTTTGCATGTCCCATTCTGAATCAACGACAGGCTTGAGGTTGGTGGGATCAGAACTGAATACATCACCAACATGGAATTCCAGTGGGATTTGGTGAGTATGACAGTAAGAACAACAGTACCATCTGTAACCCTCAAATGTGTCTTCTCTGCCTGGTTTGACAAAAGTGAGGTTGCATGCAATCAGGTGCAGCCCGAAGATACGCAGAGGCAGGTGCACCATCTTCACGGAGGCCATGGTGGGCACAAGTCTTGCATAGAAGACAGCAAGCCACAAACCGCTTCACAACTGTGTCTGAGAGAGCCTGACTGCTCCCAGTCACCCCAATGAAAATGGTTCCCCCTTTAGAGATTTCAAAACCAGACCCCACTAAAAGGACACACTGCCACGCACTATTCAATCCCCCCCCCCCCCCCCCCCAACTTTTTCTGTGATCTGTTTGGCCCCCCTTTGCAATATTTTCTGAAATAAACCCTGCTAGTAGAGGTTGGCAGTAATCCATTTCATCCTCAAATATCGCCGTCAAGTTACCGTGATATTAGATTACATGATATTTACAGTGGTAATGTACACACCTGTGTGAATGGCGTCTCCAGTGGTGCTGTACTGCAGTGAGCAGATCTGGTAGCTGTGTGGAGAGAATACTCTCTGAACACTCATTGGGTAAGCGAGATTACTGGTGATTAGTAGAGTTTATTAGAGATTAGTCAAGTCTACTAGAGATTACTGGAGTTTAACTCTTTAGGGGCCAAATACTTTCTCTAGGTCATTTTCAGTCTATAGAACACTTAAACATACCCTAATTTATGTTCCCTGGCATTGCTGGGCTCGAAACTGCTCACACAGGTAATTTCAGCTATACTGAGCATATACGTGACTTAACCACACCCACCAATTAACGGGCTTGCAATCAAGCCTCCCGAGAAATGCCAACCTGCCGTAGCTGAAAAACGGGCAATGTATGCTGGAAATGGAGGCCCTACAAGGCAAGACAGCTACTTTCTAAGTCCATATATGCCAAAAACGGCGGAAATGGCCCTCCCAGTGCCGACCAAGACCTTTCTATCGCGGAGCCCAGACACGGCCATGCTGTTTGCACCCTTCGGGTGCACCCACCCACCTCCCCCTGCCCCGCCCTCTCTGCTGGCGCAGAGCCTATCTCCCAAGGACATTGCCGGATGTGACATCATGAAGCTGAAAGTCTCATGGCGCCAAAAGGCGCCTTTGGCTGGGAAAGTGTTAATGGGGATGCAAATAAAATTAAAACGGAGCTATTTAATGATATTCATGAGGATTCTGGCAGCCATTTGGGTCAGACCATGTCAAGTGTCAGCATACAACCAAAGTTAGCTACAGTTGGCTTCACAGGTACCAACGGCACAGGCACACCCCCCAGCACACAGGAAAAATACTAAGTAGGCTGTTAATGATATTCATGATCTACAAAATAAGACAGATTACGTCCCCTGTTGCAGTCACAGTCAGGGTATGGTTGGACAGAGGTTCAGTGCTCAGTTCAGCTACAGCTTGCTTATCTCTGAACTTTTGTCCCAAATTTCGGATCTTTCTCTCGTCTCTTTAACTCTTTAGGGGCCAAATACTTTCTCTAGGTCATTTTCAGTCTATAGAACACTTAAACATACCCTAATTTCTGTTCCCTGGCATTGCTGGGCTCGAAACTGCTCACACAGGTAATTTCAGCTATACTGAGCATATACGTGACTTAACCACACCCACCAATTAACGGGCTTGCAATCAAGCCTCCCGAGAAATGCCAACCTGCCGTAGCTGAAAAACGGGCAATGTATGCTGGAAATGGAGGCCCTACAAGGCAAGACAGCTACTTTCTAAGTCCATATATGCCAAAAACGGCGGAAATGGCCCTCCCAGTGCCGACCAAGACCTTTCTATCGCGGAGCCCAGACACGGCCATGCTGTTTGCACCCTTCGGGTGCACCCACCCACCTCCCCCTGCCCCGCCCTCTCTGCTGGCGCAGAGCCTATCTCCCAAGGACATTGCCGGATGTGACATCATGAAGCTGAAAGTCTCATGGCGCCAAAAGGCGCCTTTGGCTGGGAAAGTGTTAATAGAGATTACTACTACATGTATAAATCATATAGTGATAACAAGTTTCTGTGTAAAACGCCTATACCGTGAGAGTGCAATTATTTGTGTAATCTGCACTGCTTTCAGCCAATAAGCTTCTGATTACACTTTTTTTGCACTGCCACGAGTGCAAAAAGTGTAATCACAAGCTGATTGGTTAATGCCGTAGCGGTTTCTACGTGGTTTCTAGGTTCGAACAGAAAAGTAAACAAACAGGCTATGGAGCGCAACTGTCATGGCAGAGGGTAGCTACTGCCCAAGTGATTTTTTCTGCCCCTCTATCGCCGAGTTTATTGATAAGGCCGTGTACGAAAACACCAAAGGTATCGCTGGGGAATTCGACAAGCTCTTCGCCAGCGTACCGCTTGAACTACTGCAGGACGATACTGCCACACCTACTGCTCCGCCCCCTACGAGCTCCACCCTCTGCTTACCTGGCCCAAGCAACGCCCACGAGCTGCAACGGCTCAAGGACAAAAACCGCAACAAGAACACCGATAAGAGCACCAACAACTGGGCACGGAGGTTTGATACATGGCAACAACACCGTGGAATTACAGTACCAGTGTCTAATAAGACTAGTGCTGGTGACCTGGATGAGATTCTGCAACATTTCTTTACTAAGCTTTACACCTTAAGCCTAGCCTCATTCCCAGGCCGTCTGCCAGTCGCACGCGCATCGCATTCGTGACCTTTGAACCCTTGTCAGATAGCTGGCAGAAGGCCTGGTACCACTCCTACGTCATTTACATTAAGTGGACACGGTTGGGACACGGTTTCATGTAAAATGGCGGTGTGCCAGAAGTTCACGGGCTAACGGCAGGTTTCCTAGCGAGTTATTGATACCACGAAGACAGCAACTTGATGCCAACTCAGCGCTAATGGGAATACAGCATGCACTAACGTTCAACTACTCAGGCGTTCCAAGCGCTTGGTAGTACTACGGAGGTAAGCTATTGTAGTTACCTAGGCTACTACAACCGTACAACAAGGAGTTCCATACATGTACCTGACGCTTCCAGCGGTCCACCACGGTAGAGTAAAAGCCAACAATAATTCGCTAGGAAACCTGCCGTTAGCCCGTGAACTTCTGGCACGCCGCCATTTACATGAAACTGTGTCCCGTGTCCACTTAATGTAAATGACGTAGGAGTGGTACCAGGCCTTCTGCCAGCTATCTGGCAAGGTTCAAAGGTCATGAATGCGCTGCGCGCGCAACTGGCAGACGGCCTGGGAACGAGGCTACCTTAAGCCAGCAGTTTGGAACCAGGGGGCGACAGGAGCATCACCAGATAAAGGCCGAAGAGCTCAAGTTTGTGAAGAACGCATTGACTGGTCAAACAGAATATGTTGAATGGGTTGAGGGACTCACAAAGACACGACGAGGCGGGTTGGTGAAAAAAGAGAGACGAGTTCCCCAACAAGCCTATGCAACCGGTGGGAGTAGATGCCCGGTTAGGCTCCTCGAGAAACTGCTTTCCAAACGACCAGAGAAGATGAAGGCATCTGGACCACTGTACTTAACCCCACTTAGCAATGTCCAGCCTGATGGAGAGGTTTGGTTTTCCAGAACACCTGTTGGAGTGAATACCATCGATACATACACATGAAGACCATGGCGAAATCTGTGGGACTAACATTTGAGGTGACTGGGAAGAAGTTGACAAACCACAGCGTACGGAAAACAACTGTCAAGAAGCTTCAGAAGCAGGGCGTTCCGGATCGCTGCCATCACGGGACATCGCAATGAACAACAGTATGCAGAGATGGAACAGCAAGACCATGCTAAGGTGTTAAGCAGTGGCCCTCAGAGTGCTCAGTCCAGGCCTCCCCTACACGACTGCAACCCAAATATACCAGTGCCACCTGTCGTTCCACATCAGTACAACTTCAGCAACTGCACTGTATTCTTTGGCAACACACAAGCAAGCAGTACCTCCACACAGTGTCAGGTACCTGTTCATGTCACAGCTTCGAGAAAGCGACCCCGTGCGTACATAATAGACTCTGAATCAGATGAGGACTGATCGGGACTGCATAACCTTGTATTAAACCATTTGCAATAATGTGTACATTTATACTACTGTATATATGAAGTATGTCGTGTAATTGATGTTGGTACAGCTACTATAATATGATTAATATGTGATAGCATGATTTGGAGTGCAATTTTGGGAATTAATTGCACTCGTAAGGTCAGTAATTTCACTCGGCTTCGCCTCGTGAAATTACAAACCTTACTCGTGAAATTAATTCCCAAATTGCACTCCAAATCATGCTATTACATATACGAGTTTACTGCAGTTTACTTGAGATTACTAGAGAATACTACACTTTACTAGTGTTTACTGCAGATTACTAGGTTTTTTGTTGAGTATAGTCTGGGGGATCTGGTCATGTGCGATGCCATCAGGTAGACACATGGAGGGCAGTGCCCAACGAAGAATCTCGATGTCCTGTGTTGTACTGTCTGTCCAATGTCTGGATTCGACACTGTTCGTTGTTCACAACGCCGGGGACGGATCAACGCGAAACAGGTATTTTAACACTTTGCACGCGACAATAATGACATCATAATGAAGCGTTAGTAATTTGCGAAGCGTTTTGCGTTAGTTACACTTGGATAACGCTTCTGGCTACCCGAAATGCTTGAGGTGTTGTTTGCTAGATGTTGCTAGACACAAAGAGAGCCTTAACTCTTTAGGGCCTAAATTTCTTTCTCTAGGTCATTTTCAGTCTATAGAACACTTAAACATACCCTAATTTCTGTTCCCTGGCGTTGCTGGGCTCGAAACTGCTCACACAGGTAATTTCAGCTACACTAAGCATATACGTGACTTAACCACACCCACCAACTAACGAACTTGCAATCAAGCCTCCCGAGAAGTGGCCAACCTGCCGTAGCTAAAAAACTGACCATGAACACTGGAAATGGAGGGCCTACAAGGCAAGACAGCTACTTTCTAAGTCCATTTATGCTTAAAACCCGAGAAATGGCCTACCCGGCTCCAACCAAGGCCCGTTCAAAGCTGAGCCCAAACGCGGCCATGCTGTTTGCACCCTTCGGGTGCACCCACCCACCTCCCCCTGCCCCGCCCTTTCTGCTGGCGCAGAGCCTATCTCTCAAGGACATTGCCGGATGTGACATCATGAAGCTGAAAGTCTCGCGTTGCAGATATGCAACGTTAGGTCTTAAAGGGTTAAATAGTAGTCCAAAGCTTCTTACAGCTGCTGTGAGTAGCTATCTCATTACCTTTGCTGATTCTTGCCCATACCTCGGTCCGTTCAAGCCACCAGGATGTCTACCCGGTGAGAAACCAAGCAACTGTGGTTGAGACGGCCTTGTGCATTTACCCACTGGGCGAAAAACTTGCATCGATCACTTCTTGACGCACGGAACGCTCATCTCATTGGCAGCCATTTTTGTGCGATAGACAACACACCGGTGGCTTCTGTGGCTTGCTGTTACAGGAAACACTTCGACAATTGCGTGTGCACATAAATGCTACCACTGTGAATGTGGCCGTTGACATACCTGAGCATAAGCTAAGCTAATTGCCTATATTTAGGTATGGTCATAAATTGCTAATGCATTTCCATTTCCTGCATGGGAGCCAAATGTGGCCATCTGATTAGTCCAAACTTAGTCGAATAGGGTCTATTAACCTGTGGTATAACACAAACCACTCCACCTATCTATCTACTATCTTACCCTGCCTGTGATGGAAGTTGACCTTCCTTGGAGAGAGGTGTGCCCACTGAACACAACTCCACCTCCATCATGCCAAAGCTCACCGCTGAGAGAGGGAGAGAGAGTGAGATAGAGAGAGAGTTAGGTACAGGCTTTCACACTTCAAAACCTCGTGTGGTCACAAGGCCTAGCCAACATAACAGGTTTGAGCATCTGAAGAAGCCACCACACATACTTACCTCTGCCATGGAGAAAGTGCTTGTAGAGCATGGTCTTCCAGAGCCATGGGGCCCTATACCAGCAACACATTCCTCCCAGGGCCAACTCCAGTAGAACCTCTGTACGGATCTGGACAAATATGCAGCCATGATCATACATTCGTTGCAATGCCAATGAGTAGCATATTTACAGTGTCTGGTGCGTCTAACAAAGACACCGACAGTGAGATCCACCTGAGGAGTGGGCTGCTCAGGAATCCTGGAGGAGGAGGGAGGCGGGGAAGGGAAGGGGGAACAGAGTGAGGGAGGGAGGCAGGGGATGAGACAGGGAGGGTGGGGAGAGCTCTAAACATGCACCACTTCCTTCTATAACAGCGAGTGATTGGATTGCAATGGTTAAATTCTGGCCAATCGGAGCTGACAGTAAGGGAGAACCCTTAAATTGTAATAATTCATGGCCTCAGCCAAATATACGTTACTAATCTCTAGTAATCTTCTAGTAATCTCTAGTAGTCTCTAGCCAATACGAAAATGACACAAATAGTGTATCTCCAGGGAATAACCCAGCACATTATCATCTCACTACTCATCTGGTACAGTTCCCACTTACGTTGAGTATATAGAGTGGTGAGGTAGGCGAGGCAGGTTCCCAGGAGTCCAACCTCGCTATGGACTGCTCCCATCCAGTGAGAGAGAAAACAAAGAGTAAAAGTACAGACAACAGCTACTGTACCACAGTGGTTTCTCAATGCTCAAAGAGCAACAAACACACATTTTGATTTGTAAAAGGGCCCAAAATGAAAGTCTTGACATACTTTGCTCACCCAGATTTCTGTAGCACGAACTCAATGATGGGCCTCACGAGCCAATCAGAGTGTACTTCTGCAGGCACTGCACCTCGTGGGGATTCTGAGACCGCAGCCAGGACTGCACCACCGGACGCCAGCCCAGCACGCTAGAGTCGAAGTAGACGATCCCCTGTGGTGGCGGGGAATCAACCAGAGACCAGGTACAATGTAAGTGCCAATGTAGTGTACTACAGTGTAGAATTAAGCTAATGGCTAATTTATAAATGACCAACCATAATGGTAGCTGGGTAGGGACAGGCCCATTATTCTAAAACAAGTCCCTATTATTCTATTCCTTAATTCCCCCATTTTTATCCTATTATTCCTGAATTTCCCCCTATTATTCCAAGGGGCAACCGCACTCCTGGTAGCCGTTGCAACCCCGCGTTGCCTCGCCGTAGCGCAAACTAATTATTGCAATTCGTTCCAATTAACGCACATGCCACGTGGCAACCGCGCTCAGTCGATCGCGAGCAATGGCGGCCAAAAGGAAGACAAGACATTATTACAGCACTTACGACTTAGCCAGCACGGTGAGTTTTGGCATGCAAGTGTCAGTGAACGACAGCGATCACGGCCGTGTGGTCAGAATCTTCGTGTGCCTTTCCTAAGAACGGTACTGCCACCGGAAGTCGAGAGAGCGCTCGAGCAATGGCGGCCAACGGCGAGACAAAAGCGCTCATATCTCCACCACCAAGGTGAGTTTCATCACCAACTTTTATCATTCAGGTCAGCGCATGATAGCGATCACAGTGGTGTAGTCAGAATCTCTGTAGGCTAGGCCTAAGTACTCAAACATTATATTATATTATTTACGCGGCACAATTTTTCCCCTACCAGGAGTGTAACTACAAATATTCCTTCAATTAACAGAATTTTACAAACATTTCCGCTTTCGGGCTAAGTTTGAGTGCATCTAACAAACTCGGACGACTTTCAGACTGTCCACTCCCTCCAGTTATAGATCACTCCTTGCACAGGTCTCACCACTAGACTCTGGCTAAGGGCTCAGTGATACTAGTACTACCTCAGGCTGCCATTTTGGTACTGATGATCATACGCACACGGTTGATCACATGACGCCATGATGTCATTGCAATGCAATTTATGCCTATTATTCTCACATTATTCCCATTCCAAAATTCCCCCTATTATTCCAAAAGAAATTCCCGCATAATGTGCATGTCCCTATAGCTGGGTGGGGCCTGGGAACGAGCCTACTATAATGGTACTTCACTCACACACCTAAAAATTTAATATCTAACGATGGGCAACCGCACTCCTGGTAGCCACGGTTAAACGGTAGCACAAGCTAAGTGTGACAGTTCATTCCAATTCCATCACCATGCTATATACAGGGAAGATCAGAAATTATTTAGAGTGCTCTCAAGTACCATTCATAAAGTAGCCGCATTGGGAACTGCCGTAGCACAAGCTACACGTTCCAATTAATGCACATGCCAACCACGCTCAGTCGATACGCGATCGTGAGCAATGGCGACCAAAAAGAAGACAAGACATTATTACAGCACTCAAAACTTAGCCAGCACAGTGAGTTTTAGCATGTAAGCGTCGGTGAACGACAGCGATCACGGCCGTGTGGTCAGAATCTTCGTGTGCCTTTCCTAAGAACGGTACTGCCACCAGAAGTGGGAGAGAGCACTCGAGCAATGGCGGCCAACGGCGAGACAAAAGCGCTCATATCTCCACCACCAAGGTGAGTTTCAGCACCAACTTTTTACATTCAGGTCAGTACATGATAGCGTTCACGGCGGTGTAGTCAGAATCTCTGTAGGCCAATCCTAAGTACTCAAACATTATATATTACGCGGCACAATTTTTCCCCTACCAGGAGTGTAACTAAAATGCCTATTTCTTATACCAAAGTACCCATCGATGAGCAGGACACGGATTATCAAATTAAAGACGAGCGCTTTGAATTACATCACTATTACCGCATGGTAGGTGGAGTACACATCTACTGTACCACTCACACAGCTGGCAAGAGTGGGCAGGGCAGCGTCCTTCAGAGATCCGCTCTCCAGCACCAACTTCAGGTTCCTCTCGCTCATGACCAGGTGCTCCCCATTGGACAGCGTAATCACCTGCATGAGAACCACAGGGGTGTCACGTACACTCTCACCTCATCAACTCCATTCACCCCATCCTACAAGCATTTGCCTATTCCAATTTCCCATGTATGTACTTGTGTGCGCATGTGTAGTGTGCGTATGTGTGTGTGTGTGTGTGCATGTACATGTGTGCGTGTGTGCATGTGCATTTGTGCGTGTGTGCATGTGTGCGTGTGTGCGTGTGTGCATGTGTGTGTACATATGCATGCAAATGTCAATTATGTGTGATGAGGGCTGATCTTACCCCTCCCCAGGAGCTCGGAGAGCAGGTGGACCCAGGAGGAGTGAAGGGGGCCACCGAGACAGACCCATGTCACAGTCTGCGTAGCCTACAAGACAGTGGGCAGAGTATACAATGTCATGTACACACACACACACACACACACACACACACACAGTAGCTGATATGCACCTTGTGAGCCTTCCTGAAGATGTTGGTGAAGAAGCCATCAACCCAGTACCCGTCTAGTCCATCAGCTTTTTCCTCTTACCCTGCCTGTGATGGAAGTTGACCTTCCTTGGAGAGAAGTGTGCCCACTGAACACAACTCCACCTCCATCACGCCAAAGCTCACCGCTGAGAGAGGGAAGGCGGGGGGGGGGGGGGGGGAATGAGAAGAGACAAAGGTGGGAGAGGTGATGGGGAGAGGAGGGAGGGAGGGAGGGAGGGAGGGAGGGAGGGAGGGAGGGAGGGAGGGAGGGAGGGAGGGAGGGAGGGAGGGAGGGAGGGAGGGAGAGAGGGAGAGAGGGAGAGAGGGAGGGAGGGAGAGAGGGAGAGAGAGAGAGAGAGAGAGAGAGAGAGAGAGAGAGAGAGAGAGAGAGTTAGGTCGCAAGGCCAAGCCAACATAACAGGCTTGAGCATCTGAAGAAGCCACCACACATACTTACCTCTGCCATGGAGAAAGTGCTTGTAGAGCATGGTCTTCCAGAGCAATGGGGCCCTATACCAGCAACACATTCCTCCCAGGGCCAACTCCAGTAGAACCTCTGTACGGATCTGGACAAATATGCAGCCATGATCATATATTCGTTGCAATGCCAATGAGTAGCATATTTACAGTGTCTGGTGCGTCTAACAAAGACACCGACAGTGAGATCCACCTGAGGAGTGGGCTGCTCAGGAACCCTGGAGGGAGGCGGGGAAGGGAAGGGGGAACAGAGTGAGGGAGGGAGGCAGGGAATGAGACAGGGAGGGTGGGGAGAGCTCTAAACATGCACCATTTCCTTCTATAACAGCGAGTGATTGGATTGCAATGGTTAAATTCTGGCCAATCAGAACTGACAGGAAGGAAGAACCCTTTAATTGTTATAATTCATGGCCTCAGCCAAATATACGTTAGTAATCTTCTAGTAATCTTCTAGTAGTCTCTAGCCAATACGAAAATGACACATATAGTGTATCTCCAGGGAATAACCCAGCACATTATCATCTCACTACTCATCTGGTACAGTTCCCACTTACGTTGAGTAGAGTGGTGAGGTAGGCGAGGCAGGTTCCCAGGAGTCCAACCTCGCCGTGGACTGCTCCCATCCTGTGAGAGAGAAAACAAAGAGTAAAAGTACAGACAACAGTTACTGTACCACAGTGGTTTCTCAATGCTCAAAGAGCAACAAACACACATTTTGATTTGTAAAAGGGCCCAAAATGAAAGTCTTGACATGTTTTGCTCACCCAGATTTCTGTAGCACGAACTCAATGATGGGCCCCACGAGCCAATCAGAGTGTACTTCTGCAGGCACTGCACCTCGTGGGGATTCTGAGACCGCAGCCAGGACTGCACCACCGGACGCCAGCCCAGCACGCTAGAGTCGAAGTAGACGATCCCCTGTGGTGGCGGGGAATCAACCAGAGACCAGGTACAATGTAAGTGCCAATGTAGTGTACTACAGTGTAGAATTAAGTTAATGGCTAATTTATAAATGACCAACCATAATGGTAGCTGGGTGGGGCCTGGGAACGAGCCTACTATAATGGTACTTCACTCACACACCTAAAAATTTAATATCTAACGAGGGGCAACCGCACTCCTGGTAGCCGCGGTTAAACGGTAGCACAAGCTAAGTGTGACAGTTCATTCCAATTATATCACACATCACCATGCTATATACAGGGAAGATCAGAAATTATTTAGAGTGCTCTCAAGTACCATTCATAAAGTAGCCGCGTTGCGAACTGCCGTAGTGCAAGCTATACGTTCCAATTAACGCACATGCCAACCACGCTCAGTCGATACGCGATCGCGAGCAATGGCGACCAAAAGGAAGACAAGACGACATTACAGCACTCAAAACTTAGCCAGCACAGTGAGTTTTGGCATGTAAGCATCGGTGAACGACAGCCATCACGGCCGTGTGGTCAGAGTCTTCGTGTGCCTTTCCCAAGAACGGTACTGCCATCGGAAGTGGGAGAGAGCGCTCGAGCAATGGCGGCCAACGGCGAGACAAAAGCGCTCATATCTCCACCACCAAGGTGAGTTTCAGCACCAACTTTTTACATTCAGGTCAGTACATGATAGCGTTCACGGCGGTGTAGTCAGAATCTCTGTAGGCCAATCCTAAGTACTCAAACATTATATATATTACATTGGATTATATTACGCGGCACAATTTTTCCCCTACCAGGAGTGTAACTAAAATGCCTATGTCTTATACCAGGGCTCAATATAATTTTTCAAGTGCACCTTCCATTATGACAGACCATAAACTGAAATGGCAGACCGTAAACTGAAATGACAGACCACTCGGACCTGCCATACATATTACCAGCACTATCAAATGCCCCCCCCCCCCAGTAAATGATAACTTTTTTTCCATATGAAATACATCCAATGCACGGCAACTTTGTCATTGTATGCACAATGCATGGAACTTACTATAGTACTACAAGTACACAGATTACGTCATCTATTAGTCTCGCGCGCTTGCGCGCGGCCGCGGGCCAGATCTGCAGACATCGCGCGAGATCGAGACGAAGTATGCCAACAACACGAAACAAAAAATTTGTAGCAGCAGATCTTCTCCAAGGCATTGAGCGAAGGTACGTCCAACCAGAGAGAGGGCCAGTAGCGTCCTCAACCATGCCACCAGGTCCCTCCACAACGCCTGACTGGCCCAGAACGAACGGTTAAAGCACCGGGTTCTAGCACGCAGACCTCGCTCTCAGCGCAGACTTGTACTCCACGTTGCACTGCCACTACCACCGTTCTGATATTTTCACACTGGCTTGGTGCTTTGCCTTCTTGCTAATCTACAGCAGTCACTCCAACGTTTT
This sequence comes from Axinella damicornis, assembly GCA_963931865.1. Taxonomy (NCBI): domain Eukaryota; kingdom Metazoa; phylum Porifera; class Demospongiae; order Axinellida; family Axinellidae; genus Axinella; species Axinella damicornis. The sequence continues at coordinate 6,025,235 of OZ007507.1, read as the reverse complement.
AGACCGGCCATTTTGACAGGCACGCGTTAAGAATGGGCGGTCATCTAACACGCATGCGCGGATTTTGACCGATGACCGACCGTTATATTGAGCCCTGTATACCAAAGTACCCATTGATGAGCAGGACACGGATTATCAAATTAAAGACGAGCGCTTTGAATTACATCACTATTACCGCATGGTAGGTGGAGTACACATCTACTGTACCACTCACACAGCTGGCAAGAGTGGGCAGGGCAGCGTCCTTCAGAGATCCGCTCTCCAGCACCAACTTCAGGTTCCTGTCGCTCATGACCAGGTGCTCCCCATTGGACAGCGTCATCGCCTGCATGAGAACCACAGGGGTGTCACGTACACTCTCACCTCATCACTCCATTCACCCCATCCTACAAGCATTTTGCCTATTCCAATTTCCCATGTATGTACTTGTGTGTGCATGTGTAGTGTGTACGTGTGTGTACGTGTGTGTGCATGTGCATGCATGTGTGTAGTGTGCTACATGTGTGTGTGCATGTGTGTGCGTGTGTGCATGTGTGCGCGTGCATGTGTGCGCGTGCGTGTGTGCATGTGTGCGCGTGTGCATGTGTGCATGTGTGCGCGTGTGCATGTGTGCGCGTGTGCATGTGTGCGCGTGTGCATGTGTGCGCGTGTGCATGTGTGCGCGTGTGCATGTGTGCATGTGTGTGTGTGTACATGCAAATGTCAATGTGTGATGAGGGCTGATCTTACCCCTCCCCAGGAGCTCGGAGAGCGGGTGGACCCAGGAGGAGTGAAGGGGGCTATCGAGACAGACCCATGTCGAGTGAAGGGGGCCATCGAGACAGACCCATGTCACAGTCTGTGTAGCCTACAAGACAGTGGGCAAAGAGTATACAATGTCATGCACACACACACACACACACGTACACACAGTAGCTGATATGCACCTTGTGAGCCTTCCTGAAAATGTTGGTGAAGAAGCCATCAACCCAGTACCCCTCTAGTCCATCAGCTCAGTGGGGTCACCACACTTCCCCAGGAAGATACGCAGCATCTTCACGGAGGTATTTGCATCTCTGTCACTGGGACTTCTAGTGTTCAGAGCTGAGACAACGGTCTGTAATAGTGACGTCTTGCCAGTCGCAGGCAGTCCAGTCAAGAGAACAGCTGGAACAGAAGTTGTGGCTGAACTCTCCCCACTGTTCTGTGCCAGGCTCCACTTACTGTTCTGTGCCAGGCAGTAATAACTAACAACAATAATTCTCAATGAACGATATCGATATGCAACAACAATTATTATGCAATGCAACTTGGTTATGCACGTACACCATCAACAATTGCACGTTACCTGGGCCATGGGCCTGGGTACCAGATTAAAATTTAATGTCATAACCATGAGATCATGCAAACCATGAGATCATGCAAACCATCCAAACAACCAAAACCATCCACATCCAAACCACCAAAACCATGGGTGCATGAAAACAATCGCTGCATCATAGATACTTGGTCATTGCATGACCAAGTATCTATGGTCAAACCCATGTGATCATCGAAACCGCCAAAACCATCGAAACCGTCGAAACCACCAAAGCTGGTTTTGATGAAATTAATTTGTATCCCGTATAATTAATTTGCCATATATGATATGATGGGCGAGGGTGAGTGCTAAATGTGCATGCATGTTGCATTACCTATACTTATAGTATGTACTTCCTGCTGGACCAAGATCCCATCCCCCCCCCCCCCCCCCCCCCCCCCCCCCCCCCCCCCCCCCCCCCCCAATCCCCTTCCTCCTCCTCCTCCTCCTCCTCCACCTCTGGAGAGTGTATCTTGTGATGACGATAGAGAGGGAGAGGTCGTCGCTTGGCAGCCCCTGCAGATTTTGCTCGTCTACGAAGATGCGAGCAGCGTCTGCTCAGATTGGGGGGCTGGGTGGAGAGATGCAAGCAGCGTCTGCTCGGATTGGGGGGCTGGGTGGAGATATGCAAGCAGCGTCTGCTCGGATTGGGGGGCTGTGTGGAGAGAGAGAGCAGCGTCTGCTTGGATTGGGGGGCTGGGTGGAGAGATGCAAGCAGTGTCTGCTCGGATTGGGGGGCTGTGTGGAGAGAGAGAGCAGCGTCTGCTCGGATTGGGGGGCTGTGTGGAGAGAGAGAGCAGCGTCTGCTCGGATTGGGGGGGGGGGGGGGGGGGGGGGGGCTGTGTGGAGAGAGAGAGCAGCGTCTGCTCGGATTGGGGGGCTGGGTGGAGAGAGAGAGCAGTGGATACAGCAGAGCAAGGAGTTCAGACACAAGGAGTTCAGCCAGTCTATTGCGTTCATTATACTGGCCAAGCTCAGCTTGGGCTCTACTGAGCATTCTTCATTTCATTTCCTCAAGACTGGGCTGGATGATCTGTGTGTGTGTGTGTGTGTGTGTGTGTGTGTGTGTGTGTGTGTGTGTGTGTGTGTGTGTGTGTGTGTGTGTGTGTGTGTGTGTGTGTGTATGTGTGTGTGTGTGTGTATGTGTGTGTGTGTGTGTATGTGTGTGTGTGTGTGTGTGATATGTGTGCATGTGTGTGTAATGTCGTGCGTGCGTGTGTGTGTGTGTGAGAGAGAGAGAGAGAGAGAGAGAGAGAGAGAGAATGTGGGTGCACAGCCTCATTCCCAAGCCTACCCTACTCAAAATGGAGCACCTGAATCATGCGTGTTGCAACACATTCCATGCATGGTGACCAGTAACATGCATGTGCAATGCATGGAACGGAACGGCCATGCATGAAACATGCATAAAATGGAATATCCATGCATGGAACATGCATACATGGATTACCCATGCATGCAACATGCATAGATTGGAATACTCATGCACCAACTGGTTGATAGACATGCACCGAACATGCATAGATTGGAATGACCATGCACAGACCATGCATGTTACTAGTCTCGGTCCCAGACCCAACCAACCCCAGCACGGATCGCTTTTACACGCGCTGGATAAACGGTCTGGGAACGAGACTAGCATGTTACATGCACAGACTGTGCATGGACCACCATATAGTGCCATTGTGGACTCGTGTTTGTTTTTGTCCTGTTAGTGAACTTCATTGTATTATTGTGGTTAGTCTTCCTGTTTAGGGAAGCATGCTAGATAGGATCATGACCTCCTCTGAAACCCATTCCACTGGACTAAATAAAATGCAACAGAACATGCAAAGTCCAGCATAAGCTGGGCATGAACCATGCATGCTTGGTTGCCATGTAAACTAAGTCACTTTGTTGCCACGTAACACTTGGTTGCTAATGTAAACTAAGTCACTTTGTTGCCATGTAAACTAGGTCACTTGGTTGCTAATGTAAACTAATTTCATCCATGTTGGAGGCCATATTCACCAAATTGAATTTGGTTGCTAGTTTCCAAAATCACGTGCCGCTTGCACTGCACTGTTAGCTAGCTAGCTGCTGTCAGTTGTGGTCAATGAAAAGTTCACGTTTCGTTTCCGTTGCACAATCGTTGCATGGTGAGAGCATTTACGGGAAAACAGTGTTCTTGCCATTCTAATTAAAACCAAACGTGGATTGGAAACAGCAATACAAATGTCACAATCCGTGTTGCGCACTCGGGCGTTAGCCTCGCTCCCAGATCAGACTTCTTCCTGAAACTCAATAGCCTAATGCAGCAACCACAGAAGCATTGACAGCAAGTAGTTTCATATCTCTAGGTGCTTTCTTAGTCGAGATAACCTAACACAAGTAATCATATGTCACAGGCCCAATTTAAAGACAGAGAGGCTGCGTACCTAGCTTCCGTCTTACGAGGGCAAAGAAACTCTGGAGTAACAGCACAAGCATTGATAGCAAGTAGTTTCATCTCTCTGGGTGCTTCCTTGGTCAAGGTAACCTAACACAACGGACGCGCAATGCGGATTACGTAGTAAATTTATATTGCTGTTCCAATCCATTTAATTATCTTTGGTTTTTGACATGTGCAAAAGTTTGAGAAGCTAGGCGTTGTATGAGATCGAGAGTTGGACTGTTGAAGCTAGGTGTTGTACGAGAGTTGGACTGTTGAAGCTAGGTGTTGTACAAGAGTTGGACTGTTGAAGCTAGGTGTTGTACGAGAGTTGGACTGTTGAAGCTAGGTGTTGTACGAGAGTTGGACTGTTGAAGCTAGGTGTTGTACGAGAGTTGGGCTGTTGAGGGAGTGTAGGTTAGCTAGCTAAAATGGTGTACAGCACATACAAGATGCAAAGAATCTTTGAGTTTTCACTCTCAAGGTTTGAAACCTCCTACCATAGCGAAGATACTACGCGAGGAAGAGCACCTTTGTCGGGTAGGTGATGCCAAGTTTTTTGAAGAAATTCGAAGTTTGAACTGGTGTAGTGGGACTGGCCGACGGTCTAAGATAACAGCCGAAATCAAGCCGATCATCGAAGAGCAGATTCAACCTGACGATGAAACGACTGCCGTGCAGCTGCATCGTTTGCTTACCAGCCGTGGCTACTCCATCTATTTGAGGACCATTCTGCGGTGCAGAACCTCCCTGGGATGGACATTTCGTGGCAGTGCCTACTGTCAATTGATCCGAGACGCTAACAAAGTAAAGAGACTGACTGACACGGGCACGTGAGCATGTTGGAGAGACCTTCGATAACGTGATCTTCACTGAAGAAAGAAAGAAAGCCCACCGTCGATTTTGTTGCAGAAAGCAAGGACAGGCTCAAATCTAAGTAAGTATGCATGCATCTGTATGTAAGTGAGTGAGTGAGTAGTATGAATGCATGTAGTCTAGCGGGCTAGCCCCTCGAATTTTCTCCAGCACAGATTGACTCACCTGACCGCACGGGGGAAAGGAGGGTCTAGAACTTTGGACCTCTTGCCTTATACTGTAGCTTAAGTGTGTTTTCTTCTTTATACAGGCCGAAATATCCACCAAAAATGCATGTCTGGGCAGGTATTAGTAAAAGAGGACCGACGGGAGTGTGCATATTTGAAGGTATAATGAAAAAGGAGTTGTATACAGAAAGATCCTTGGCAAGACGCTTGTTCCGTTTGTGCAGACCGTGTACCCAGGCCAGGAGGACACAAATTTATGCAAGACAATGACCCAAAACACGTCTCAGGCCATTCACAGTCATGGATGCATGAACACCAACAAAATCAATTGGTGGAAGATGCCTCCTGAATCACCCAACCTGAACCCAATAGAAAATTTATGGCACGAACTAAAGGAATACATCCGTAGAGAAGTGAAGCCTTCTCACCCCAGCTTGCAGTACTAACGCGGGGGAAGGCCTGGTAAAACTCGTCACATGCAGTGACGTAGGTGGACGTTGGGTGGACGTGTGGAGGAGCGGCACATTCCCAAGTAAACCACAAAGCCAAGTGTACAGAGCACGTGCTACACGATCGACAACCGACAACGGACTGGCGTTCAACAACAGTGACTGAGTGGTCGACATCAGGCACTCTTGGCGACGTTTCTCAGGTTCAGAAAGCTGCCCCACAGCTGTGCAAAAAGTCTGAAGCCAGGAAAGACAGCCACATCTTGGAGTTCAAGCATCCGAATGTTGGGTACCCACAGTGATGAAGTGTGCTTGAAACTTTCTACACAACAGTATGTCTGAGGCTGTATAAAGAGTAGCTAGACTCCAATCCAACGCTTGTACATGTATACTGTGCTGGTAGAACTGGCTACAATGCTTGAAGACGGCCTTGCGGTTTCCCTGGGAATGTGCCACTCCTTCACACGTCCACCTGACGTCAATTTAGTCATTGCATGTGATGAGTTTTACCAGGCCTCCCCCCGCGTTAGTACTGCAAGCGACAAACGCTGGGGTGAGAAGGCCTGGGAACGAGGCTAGTCAAAGGCATCATTGATTTTTGAAAGACAGTTGACCGGTGAAAGTGCACCAAGTACATAGATCATCTCAAGAAGGTGATTCCCTGCGTTATTATAGTTGATGGACATGCATTCCCCGCGTTATTATAGTTGATGGACATGCAACTACATTGTACAGTTATGTATTTCGATATGCATCCATGGAACTTTCACATACATGTACAGAAATGTTTGCTAAATAAATATGTCTGCATGCAGTAAGTACATGTAGTTGCAAAATGTACATGTTACTTAAACTGCTTACATCTTAGTCTCTTCCAGGCCTGTCCCACACAGTCAACAACGGTCTTCCAAACAGATTCGAACTCGTGTTTTGCTTTCCAACATGGCAAGCTTAACTGCCAGCGTTGCAATCTTAGATTCACACTGTAGTTCAGGGCACTTTGAAAGTACGGAAGTCAGATTTCTGATCGGCCTTGGCAATTTCTGAAGAGTCCAGGACATTCGTGTTCGTGTTTTTGGATGGCAATGGTAGTGGTCCAGAGTCAGACGGAGTAGGGGCAGCAGACTGCATCGGTGGAAGAGGCTGGGTTGGTGGAACGCACTGGATCAGTGGAAGAGGCTGGGTCAATGGAAGAGGCTGGGTTAGTGGAAGAGGCTGGGTTAGTGGAAGAGGCTGGGTTAGTGGAAGAGGCTGGGTTGGTGGAACAGGCTGGGTCAAAGCTGGCCGAGTAGGTGGAGCATGAGATGGGTCGTTAAACTCTAGTGCTGGGCGTGAGAATTGAAAGTTGTGGTGACCGTGAGGGGGTAGCAGATGAGGTAGGCTCACTGTTTCCAGTGGGTATGGGTTCTATAGCTAATGAAGGTGCTAGTGGAGAAGTGGATGGCCTGTTAATCTCTAATGTATCGGACACATCGAAATTGTAGACCCCGTGCCCCCAACTCCAATCACCCAATTCCTGGTGGAATTGTCCTCGGTGAGGTGTGCAGTGGACAAGCCTTTCAAGAGAAGAAAGCCTGTTCAAAATCTGGCCCTGTGCTGACAGAACAGTCTTCGAAGTGGGTTGCATCATCTTGTAGTCACTAATTTTATGTGTATCTGACGCTTCACAACATCCTCCAATTTTTGTGCCAGTTCAGTCACACCCAACTCCAATGTCAGTGGGTCGCTTCCAAGCGACTCGTTTACTTGTTTCTCAGGTGAAGGAGTTGTAGTTGTGTGAGTTGATTCTCCGAGGTAAAACTAGACTCAGAAATAGACATATCTTCGGGGGTGGGTGGGATGGTACTGGTTGTGGTAGGTGGGTTAGGGATCAGTCTTGGTACGTGGGTCAGCAGAATCGGGGGTGGGTGGGATGGGATCGGTCGTGGTAGGTGGGTCAGCAGAATTGGGGGTGGGTGGGATGGGATCGGTCTTGGTGGGTGGGTCAGCAGAATCGGGGGTGGGTGGGATGGGATTGGTCGTGGTAGGTGGGTCAGCAGAATCGGGGGTGGGTGGGATAGGATCGGTCGTGGTAGGTGGGTCAGCAGAATCGGGGGTGGGTGGGATGGGATCGGTCGTGGTAGGTGGGTCAGCAGAATCGGGGGTGGGTGGGATGGGATCGGTCTTGGTGGGTGGGTCAGCAGAATCGGGGGTGGGTGGGATGGGATTGGTCGTGGTAGCTGGGTCAGCAGAATCGGGGGTGGGTGGGATGGGATCGGTCGTGGTACGTGGGTCAGCAGAATCGGGGGTGGGTGGGATGGGATCGGTCGTGGTAGGTGGGTCAGCAGAATCGGGGTCAGCAGAATTGGGGTTGGGTGGGATGGGATTGGTCGTGGTAGGTGTGTCAGCAGAATCAGGGGTGGGTCAGCAGAATCGGGGGTGAGTGGGATGGGATCGGTCTTGGTAAGTGGGTCAGCAGAATTGGGGGTGGGCGGGGTGGGATTGGGTAGGTTAAATGCTTCCACGCAAATGATTGTTCCACTGGGCTTTGCCTCTGCAGACAAAAAAACCCTATAAATACTGCAAGCATAGAGATGTACCAAGTTGTAAGAGCATGTACATATATGGAAGCCAGCCACAGACTTTGTATACATACATGTAATTGTCATGTCTAGACAGTTTTGATAAGACACAACAGCTACCTTGGCAACCAAACACCCCCCCCCCCCCCCCCCCCCCCCATATCCAAAGATCAAAGGATAGCTAAAGCCAAGGGCATAATACATTGTACATGTACACTGTACTGTACCTACAAAGGCACTTTCCTTTCTGTTTCTTGTTAGAATACGAGGGGCAACCGCACTCCTGGTAGCCGCGTTGCAACCCCGGTTGCGACTCGCGTAGCGCAATTCGTTCCAATTAACGCACATGCCACGTGGCAACCACGCTCAGTCGATCACGAGCAATGGCGACCAAAAGGAAGACAAGACATTATTACAGCACTCACAACTTCGCCAGCACGGTGAGTTTCGGCATGTAAGCGTCAGTGAACGACAGCGATCACGGCCGTGTGGTCAGAATCTTCGTGTGCCTTTCCTAAGAACGGTACTGCCACCGGAAGTCGATGGAGCGCTCGAGCAATGGCGGCCAACGGCGAGACAAAATCGCTCATATCTCCACCACCAATGTGAGTTTGGGCACCAACTTTTTACGTTCAGGTCAGTACAAGATAGCGATCACGGAAGTGTAGTCAGAATCTCTGTAGGCCAATCCTAAGTACTCAAACATTATATTAATTATGTTAATTATATTATCGAGGGGCAACCGCACTCCTGGTAGCCGCGGGTACCGGTAAACGGTAGCACAAGCTAAGCGTGACAGTTCATTCCAATTATATCACACATCACCATGCTATATACAGGGAAGATCAGAAATTATTTAGAGTGCTCTCAAGTACCATTCATAAAGTAGCCGCGTTGCGAACTGCCGTAGTGCAAGCTATACGTTCCAATTAACGCACATGCCAACCACGCTCAGTCGATACGCGATCGCGAGCAATGGCGACCAAAAGGAAGACAAGACGACATTACAGCACTCAAAACTTAGCCAGCACAGTGAGTTTTGGCATGTAAGCATCGGTGAACGACAGCCATCACGGCCGTGTGGTCAGAGTCTTCGTGTGCCTTTCCCAAGAACGGTACTGCCATCGGAAGTGGGAGAGAGCGCTCGAGCAATGGCGGCCAACGGCGAGACAAAATCGCTCATATCTCCACCACCAATGTGAGTTTGGGCACCAACTTTTTACGTTCAGGTCAGTACAAGATAGCGATCACGGAAGTGTAGTCAGAATCTCTGTAGGCCAATCCTAAGTACTCAAACATTATATTAATTATGTTAATTATATTATCGAGGGGCAACCGCACTCCTGGTAGCCGCGGGTACCGGTAAACGGTAGCACAAGCTAAGCGTGACAGTTCGTTTCAATTATCACACATCACGTGAGTACCATGATAGATATATATAGGGAAGATCAGAAATTATAATAGAGTGCTATCAAGTCTCAAGTACCATTCATAGCTGCGTTGCAACCCCGCTGTAGCGCGAGCGCAAGCTGCAATTCGTTCCAATTAACGCGCATGCCACGTGGCAACCACGCTCAGTCGATCGCGAGCAATGGCGACCAAAAGGAAGACAAGACATTATTACAGCACTTACAACTTAGCCAGCACGGTGAGTTTCGGCATGTAAGCGTCAGTGAACGACAGCGATCACGGCCGTGTGGTCAGAATCTTCGTGTGCCTTTCCTAAGAGCGGTACTACCACCGGAAGTCGAAGAGAGCGCTCGAGCAATGGCGGCCAACGGCGAGACAAAAGCGTTCATATCTCTACCACCAAAGTGAGTTTCAGCACAATTATTTTGATTTTGTGTCACTGCATCATAGCGATCACGACGGTGTAGTCAGAATCTTTGTAGGCATTCGGAAATAGTCAAACGTTTATTAATTATTTAATTATTTACATTACGCGGCACAATTTTCTCTATACCAGGAGTGTAATTACGCGGCACAATTTTTCCCCTACCAGGAGTGTAATTATATTAATTTCCCCTTGGCCGCTCCGCTTTCCAGGCTTCAAGTCGGATCCATTCTCCTTCCCCCTTGGCTTCTTTCCAGGCTTCGAGTCGGATCCATTCTCCTTCCCCCTTGGCTTCTTTCCAGGCTTCGAGTCCGATCCATTCTCCTTCCCCCTAGGCCTCTTTCCAGTCTACAGCGATGCTACCAACACATACCTGCTGTGCTGCTCACAGGGACCACCTGGTTGACTTCATCCTAAAGGATACATGCACTCGTTTCAAGGTAGCCACTGTTCTTCCTCGAACTGGCTTGCGAGTTCCTTCATCTCACTTTCAGTGCCTGCATTAACTTAAAGGTGGCATGAAAATATTTATAGCCAGGATCATACAACAGGTGTTTAAAACACAAGAAAAAGCGTTCTGAAGATAGAAGATATAAACATGTGAAGTTTAAGCTCTCTGATACACCAAGGGCATGCTAGCTCTAAGCTTAATACCACTGTAATTGTTTGTCAGTCTTTTCAAAAGTGTACATGTATTATGTATGTGCTACTAATACGAGTAGCTTTCTTTACAAACAGGCTCAATTCTGCCCACATCCTCATAACTAGGGAGGTATCACAGTGAGATAAGTTACACAATAGTAAACTTACTTCGCTTCTCTTGCAGTTGTTTCAGTTGCTTTCGCAGAGCCATTCTTGAAAGCACGACGATGCAAAAATGGCTTGAAGAACGCACTCGAAAACGCTTGTCAACTTGAAAAAACGCTTCTGACACGTCCACGTGTAAACGGTTCGTACTACGTACGTTCTATACCGGATCAGTTTGGAAAAGCAGAAGTAGAGACCAGCTGTAGCAACAAAGGGTTAATTAACATGATCCCTACCCATACACCATGTGGACATGCAGTCAGTTTCACAAGTATCATGTGACTATCTGCATATAATTACACCAGTCATATGTTTCCCACCCATGCAGCACTCTGATACCCATACTTTATCATACACCTACGATTCAATAATGTACAGCAGTCAATGGGAAAGCCTGGTACGCAAGCGCAGTTGACAAAAACCCGTATTTTGTAATGTAGGTCACGTGAAAAATCCACATTAAGTACTGTTGGTCACACGAGAAATCCGTATTATGTCACGTGCGTTACAGCAAATCTGTGATACTTTCGTGTCAGAGACTGGCTAGCTACCAGAGGGCTGACTTACATCTCGATACTTCCAAAAGTCAAGGTTGAAGTTGTTCGTTCATATACTCGGGCATCCTGTACAACTGCTTGCCCCTCCCCAGGAGCTCGGAGAGCAGGTGGACCCAGGAGGAGTGAAGGGGGCCACCGAGACAGACCCATGCCACAGTCTGTGTAGCCTACAAGACAGTGGGCAGAGTATACAATGTCATATGCATGTACACACACACACACACACACACACACACACACACACACATACATACACACACACACATATACACATGCACACACACACACACACACACACATACACATGCACACACACACACACACACACACACAGTAGCTGATATGCACCTTGTGTGCCTTCCTGAAGATGTTGGTGAAGAAGCCGTCTACCCAGTCCCCGCTAGGCCACACATCCCCGGGAAGATACGCAGCATCTTCGTGGAGGTATTTCTACCCGTCACTGGGACTTCTAGTGTTCAGAGCTGAGACAACGGTCTTTAGTGGTGACGTCTTGCCAGTTGCAGGCTGTCCAGCCAAGAGAATAGCTGGAACAGGAGTTGTGGAAGAAAATGGATGAAGAAGGAAGGGGCGGGGTGTGGGGTACAATCTTAGTTAACTCTTTACCAACCAATGAGGGAGGAGGGAGGGAGGGAGGGAGGGATGGGGCTCAAAACCGTGGTATGTGCAATTTGAATGTTGTGAACTCATTGTACCGTATGTGCACACATGCACTGATGCATACCTCTCTTCCACAGGGCAGTTGACAGGAGGGCAGCCGAGACTGCAGTGCAGCAGAGATGGTGTGCATCATTTGGGATAGGATGTTGAGAGGGTTTGGACATCAGAGAAACAGACCCAAGAACCATCCTGTGAGACAAAAGACACACAGTATGCATCAACAGTCTGTTTGCCACACCTTGAAGAAGGAAGGGGCTGGGTGGGGGTACAATCTTCCATAGGCATGGGTCTGTTAACACTTTACCAACCAATGAGGGAGGAGGGGAGGAGGGAGGAGGGGAGGAGGGGAGGAGGGAGGGATATGGGAGGGATGGGAGGGAGGGATGGGGCATAAAACTGTGGTATGTGCAATTTGAATGTTGTGAACTCATTGTACTGTATGCACACATGCATACCTCCCTTCCACAGGGCAGTTGACAGGAGGGCAGCCGAGACTGCAGTGCAGCAGAGATGGTGTGCATCATTAGGGATAGCACAGAGAGGATGTTGAGAGGGTTTGAACATCCGAGGAAGAGACCCAAGAACCATCCTGCGAGACAAAAGACACACACTATGCATCGACAGTTTGTTTGCCACACCTTGAAATGGATGAAGAAAGAAGGGGCGTACAATCTTCCATAGGCATGGGTCTGTTAACTCTTTACCAACCCATGAGGGAGGAGGGAGGGAGGGATGGGGCTCAAAACTGTGGTATGTGCACTTGGAATGTTGTGAACTCGTTGTACCGTATGTGCACACATGCATACCTCTCTTCCACAGGGCAGTCGACAGGAGGGCAGTCGAGATTGCAGTGCAGCAGAGATGGTGTGCATCATTAGGGATAGCACAGAGATAGGGATACCACAGAGAGGATGTTGAGAGGGTTTGGACATCCGAGCAACAGACCCAAGAACCATCCTGTGAGACAAGACACTATGCATCAACAGTCTGTTTGCCACACCTTGAACTGCAGGGAGCACCCCCCCCAATCAAGTACTCTAGATCTGGTTCCACTGTGGTATTCAACTTCAGCATACCTGGGCCAGCCCCTCAAAGGTCCTAGCAATGGCCGCCTTCTCAGTGCATGAGAGCAGAGCAGTGGAAGGTGGGAACAAACCTTCCACACAGCCGACTAACCCCTTGCAGGAGAGAGAGAAGCAGGAAGGGTTATTGAAACAGTCAATGAGTCCATCCCACGCTATTAATATAATACAGCTACAATGGACACTGCTATAACATTCAGCTAAGGCAATTATGTAACCAATTTAAGCACTTCATTTCCTGCAGTAGCCTCATTCACAGACCTTCTACACCCGCACTTTTTGGTCACTTGCAGTATCAGATGCCAACTGCTTAGCAAGTAAATGAGTGAGATGTGCTGTGGAAATGCGTGAGATGGTGCTAGAATGCGTGATGCATGCTACTGTAACAGCTCAACAGTGCACACAGCAGTTCATCAAGCTCTAGTTGCTGTTGCCTCATCAACTGCTTTTTTTCCTTCGCAGAAGGCTCCACCACTCAACATTTTGCAGTTTGACAATACGGTAGCGCCTGCGTTTATCCTCTTCGATGCGGATCAACACAGGATAGGAGTCCATTTATGTTGCTCGAATTGCTGTAGTCCTTGTCTGTATGGCTCAAACAACCACGTGTTATGTATACTCGTATTCCTAGGCCCACCCACAAGATAAGCCTGAATGGCTAGCTACTAATGTGTGAGATTTGCTGTAATAAGCGTGAGAGCGTGAGATTGCGGACGAATGCGTGAGAGTTGGCATGTCTGCAGTATGGCCTGGGAACAAGGCTGTATCCTGCAGCCCACTGATGTTCAACACCCAGCCTATACGGACAGGGTGACAGGGTGGAGACTAGAACTCTGATGCGGACTGGTGTCAGTACCTTGATCAGCTGCACATTCCTTGACCCGGTGGGGCCAACATGAGCACTGGCCATGTATGTCGACATTGCCTGCAGGTGAGGAGTGTGTGTGTGTGTGTGAGCAGAGTACAAAATACGGTCAAAAATTTGGTAGGCCGTTTGTCAGAACAAAGTCAATTTTGATTGGCCACCTTTTAAAAATGGTCGTTTTCTTTCCTAGTAGCACTAATATGCACTTGTATCACTTTGCACGAGTACTTTTATTGCCATAATAACAAGGGGCAACCGCACTCCTGGTAGCCTTTCGAAAGTTTCCACACGCCGTTGCGCAAGCTAAGTACTTCAGTTCTTTCCAATTAACGCACATGCCGCGTGGCAACCACGCTCAGGTCGATCGCAAGCAATGGAAGACAACAAATTATTACTTGATGGAGAGAAATGACATGGGGTGTAACTATTGACAAGAGCGCATAAGTAGATCACCCGCTTGGAGTAAGAGCGTGTAACTTCCGGGAAATTCAAACCGGGCAAAATACAGGAGTTGTACTAAAAATAGCTATAGCGTGTCCAAACACTCTTGTAGTGATTCTTTCCGCCACATGATAATTGACTAGAGCGGCGACACTGTGGTCATTATCCTGTGTTGTTGTGCACAGCTGTGTAGTTCTGAGCCAAGTGACTGCAGGAAGCGACAGCGACAGCTACCAGAGAACGCTCTGCTCTACGGCTGTGCTGAAGGCTAACCTACACTGTAGTTAGCCTCATACCCAGGCTGTATGAGGCTATAACCTAGTCTATACTCAAACACAGTTACAACAACGGTTATTAATTGTGTGGATGTGCTTACCTGAGGCTGGAGGTGGAGGACGTCGACATCTGATGATCAGCAACGATCGCCACAGTGGGTTCAATTAAGCTCAGCCAGAGCCGAATTGCTAGCCACTTAGATCTTCGCACTTCGCTAACGCGTTCACAATTACCGCCGTACGGCTTCAGGTGCAACCGGATGTTCTATTTTTAGTACAACTCAAGTATTCCGCCTGCACCACGGGCGCCTATTGAAGTTACACGTTCTTACTCCGGCCGGGCGATCTACTTATGCGCTCTTGCTATTGATCAGAATGTATAATTAGAGAGGGCATTGCCTTGGCAGATACAACAGTTATGTGGGAGGGGGGGTAGCCTCATTCCCAGGCTCCCCTTGTGCGCGCGGTGAAGAAAATTACGGAGGGGGAGAGCCTGGTACGCTTTTGCACATGATTCCATGGCACTGACGCATGTCGAGGTCACGAAACATCAGCAGTGTAAGTGTTCACATCACTCGCGTGCAGCAGCTGCTGTATAATATTGTACGTAGTTTTGAAGCATGGAACCGAGAGTTACAAGTCTTGCCTGTTAACTCTTTAGGGCCCAAATTTATTGAAATCTCCCCCCACAGCATAAATTGGCATTTGCACACAGCGTTTAGCGTTGCCTAGGGCGCGCAGTGTCCAGCAAAACTCGGGGGAGTGTCCCTGGTTGTTAGCAATAATGATTACACTCACCGTTCACCAAGGCAGGAAGGGGCGGAGGCACTGGGTGGAGCCGATAACCGAACTAGCTGTCTAGTTATCGCGCCGTTCGACCAGCTGCTGAAACTCGACTGTTGTCTTGCCATACGCGGAGGACCATCGCTACTTACTTTATTGCTGGAGAGGGGAGACCATCAGTAAGTCGAAACAGGAGCGTTATTGCAAGTAAGCGTATACCGACGGCGAGATAAGGCTTTTTAGCTTTACCGTTCGATCGACTTACAATGGCGGACTTGTTTCTGCCCATAACAGCTGCCAGCTAAGACACTTGGCGCCCTTGATTCTGTTGTTATACAGAGGGGGATTACCAACAAGTCTCCAGGAGTAGTGCTGGTCCAAGCCCGTCCATCGCTAGAAAGTGAGAAGCCATAGTACATGGTTCTGTAATACACGTGACTTTTGGCGGATATATCCGCTATGGGCCCTAAAGAGTTAAAGCGTAAACAAACACCACGCTTTGCAGTAAATGGCACTCATCAATCCTCGGGGACAGATTCTCGTCACTGGACAGTCTGGAATGACTAAGTTGCATTTTGTAGCTTATACCGTAGTCTCAAAAATACGCCCACTCCACTATTTTGGGACAAGTTGTTGCAAAGGGTCCACCCACCCTATTAGCTCACTGTATTAGCTCCAACAGGAAAGCACTTGAATATTACTTGAATAGCTTTGGAAGAAGTACAGAGGTTTGCATAAAGCTTGCAACAAACACCGCTGAGCGGCTGAGACTAGAAAACCACAAGTCCCACCCTGTGAACATACTGACTATTAGTAGTGGGAAGGCTAAGAGCAAATTGTTGTACTAAGGTAATGAACAGGGTGGGACTTGTGGTTTTCTAGTCTCAGCACAGCCAGCAGGGCTTGCTGCAAGCTTTACGCAAACCTCTGTACTGTCAAAGAGGTGGGACTAAGAATTGAAGGCTGGCCATTGCGGTACTAATTACAATGAATTTCATAATGTTGTATCACATTGCATAATCAGCTGCGCATGACAAGAGACAGTGCACGCGCTGTGCATCACGTTTGTGTCTTGCATGTTTGTGTCTTGTGTGTGTGCAATCGCCTAGCGTAGCACTAGCAGACTACAGATTTCTCTCTCTCGGAAGCAGAAGTCCCGAAGATGGTCTGCACGCTCCACATCATTCAAGCACTCCTGCTGTGTCTTGTTTCCTGTTCTTGCAGCTACAGAGCTACTGACACGAAGAGATTGTTCCTGCGCACTAAGAAACTCCGGAAGTAGTAGCTGTAGTAAAGCCTTGATAGAATGACTGTTGCAGTATGGCTCTCGTATATTCGCATATTATTTGCATGTTACTTGCATGTACTTGGGTGGGCCTACTTTCGAGTCAAGGGTGGGCCTATTTTTGGGAGGGGTCCTCGAAAATACGCCCACTCCCCTCTTTGAGCAGATTCTAAATTCATCGCCCATGGGCGTATTTTCGAGGGACTACGGTACTGAATTGTACCACTATCCACGTGTGTCTGTATTGCCAGGTAACGTTCTCCGCAGTCGTCACCATCGGTAAATCTTCCCTATGCCGATCTATCGCTGCCACAGAAGTCGGCACGCTCCAGTTGTGACGTAACAGATAGGTTAATTATAGCAGTGACATTGACGTCGACGTGCCGCGTATCACGTGCAAAAGCGTAACCAACTGCCAGGTTATTCCCTTCCAGCTTCCCCCCCCCCCCCCCCCCCCCCCCCCCCCCCCCCCCCCCACTCTTACCAACTGAGTACCCTGCAGCCTGGTTAGTCCCTTCCGGCCTCCCCCCACTGAGTACCCTGCCGCTTGGCGTCCCTTCCGGCCTCTCCCCACTAACTTTGTACCTGCTGCCTGGTTAATCCCTTCTGGCCTCCCCCACTAACTTTGTACCCTGCCTCCTGGTTAGTTCCCTCCAGTCTCCCCCCACTAACTTTGGATCCTGCAGCTGCAGTTGTGCCCTTAGGTCTCCCCCACTTACGGTGCAACACCTTCCCACACTCAGGGCATATTTTTCTGCGTACAGGCACTGAATTTCCACAGGCTTCACATTCCTTGTATCCCGTAGGCATACCTATTTGAAGTTGGACTCACACCACCCACAACTTGTTAGTCGTCAGTAGACTGTAGTTTGTCCAGAAGACCTCAGTGAAGATCAGTCACCACACCTTCCTAGTGAGGAATGAGAAGGTAGAGTGCATACTAAGTGTCTAATACCCGACACTTTTCAATCAGGAAATGAAAGGAATAGTCTGTGGTAACTTTTGTACAGTCTATTATCCTACTTCCTCACCAACAGACGATGGATTGCAATGGATTCTCCCACAATGAACGATCAGCAGCAACGACAAAAAAGCACAACACGTGTAGTACGCCTAGTGCCTATGGCCTAGTATGTTTAGCTACGAAATCAATAGACCTTATTCGGCTAACGCGCGCGCCGACACTGGCGGCAAAATCCAATTACTTGCGTGGGCGTTCCATACAGCTGCAACTGTTACAAACCATCCTTTTGCGAGCCCTCTGCACGTTTCCAGGTAACAATCATCAGTTAATACAGTACATTGATTTGCGTAGGCATAAGAAAACGACGTTGGAAGCGAGACGAGCACATTCACAGAGAGAAGTCACGAAGTTTGCGAAAGCGCTCCAACACTGCCGTAGGGCTGCAAGCCCACAAACGAGCTTATTGCCAAGTCCACGCAGGGTGGGCCAAACGTTTGAACGCATTTATAGACTGTAAAGACACTTGCCTCACTGTAGCTGCTCTGCAGAACACATCCGGCAAACTCGCGGCGAGCCCCACCTCCTCAAAACACACCCACCTGGAGCCACGCCCAGCGAGTAGCAGTGATGGTGAATGTTTGTGTTGTGTGTGGAGTACGCCAAAGTTCTGAGACAACTGCCAAAGCAATTGTGTATCATCGTATTCCACCACAGAATCAGGCAAGAAAGAGAAAGAAGTGGCTAGAGGGATTGCAACTACAAGAGAATGAAGTTAGCGGTGCAACCAGGGTTTGTAGCAAACATTTCAGGGACAGTGTGCCGTATGCAACCTTGGGTAAAAGTATGGGTGAACATGTGGATCCCACTAAGCGACGCAGACTAACACGTACACCTCTGCCACTGCCACCCACCACTTCAACACCGACAGAGGTGGAGAGCAGTACAGACAGCAGGATACATTGCGTCAATTGTATTGCCTTACAAACTGAAATCAAACAAATGCAAGATGCCCTGGTGAAAAGTAAGTTTGGAATTCACACATTGGAAGGTGACGACTCCCTCACTAGGTTCTATACAGGATTTCCTTCCTTTGGAGTATTCAGCGCATTTTATGCATTTCTTGGGCCATCCGTTAATCAGCTCACGTACTGGGGAACAGATGAGCCAAAGTCAAAGAATGCTTCCCGAACCAAACTCCATCCAATGGACCAGCTGTTGATGACATTAATGCGCCTTCGTCTAAATCTAGAGGAGCAAGACCTAGCCATACGATTCGAAATATCACAGCCAACTGTATCAAAGTATTTCATAACCTGGGTTAGTTTTCTGTACCGGCACTTGTCAGAAATTGATTGGTGGCCGTCACAAGAGTGTGTATTCTCAGCCAGCCCGGTGCCATTTAAGGAGAAGTATCCTCTGGTTTTTGCCATCATTGATGCAACAGAAGTCTTCATTGAGACACCAAGTGATCTCTTTTTGCAGTCATCAACATGGTCAAGCTATAAATCACACAACACCTGCAAGTTTCTAGTTGCTTGCACCCCCAATGGCTGCATCTGCTTCATCTCAGAGGGGTATGTAGGGTCCATTTCTGACGTTGAGCTTACAAAAGTTTCAGGTTTCCTTGATAGAATTTCAAAATGTCCAGGAACAGCTGTGATGGCTGACAAAGGGTTCACAATCAAGGACATGTTGAAATCAGTAAATGTTGATCTCAATATTCCCCCTTTCGTCGCTGGCAAGGCACAGTTGCTCCCATCACAAGTCCAAGATGGTCGGAACATTGCATCACTTCGCATACACGTGGAGAGGGCGATTAATAGAATAAAGAGCTTCCAAATTCTGAAGGGTGTCTTCCACTTGAACTCTGCAAGGCTTCTAAATCAGATCATAACTGTATGCGCATACTTAACAAATTTTCATCCTGTCCTTGTACCACCATCATTGCCTGTGGGGTCCACAGTGGAACGACAACAGCCTGAGGAATAACTCATCTGTTTTTCAGTGCATGTTTTCTTTTTGTAGCAGCGATTCTGTCTTGCTATGATCCTTGCATAAACTTGAGCGAGCACACGTGGTCCATAATTATGTCACGTGCTGAAAATTATACTCTCATGTGACTGACATGTGAATGCGTGCCCACCATCGATCATAGTACCATGCTGCCATCAAGACGATCCTGTACACATCGTCATGTAAGTCATGTAAGATCGACAGTTACAAAGACAAGAGAGTATTAATGAAAACAAAAATGACAGCAACTAGCTTAATGACACTCATCTTAGATCTCTTACAGGTTTACAAACTGGGATGTTGGGTGATACAATCTCTGGTGCAATACATCCCTTGTAAAATTCAACCAGTTTGGGTAGAAGGACTTTCATGTACGTTGCATCATAAGGAATCCGTTCTATAAGCATTCCTTCTGTTGTCCATACAACAAAGTCGCACCAATTTCGTTTTCCGACGACCATTTGTCCCTGTACTTGTGCATAGTACTTGTGTGACTGCTTCAGATGGAAAACGTTGCTTTTGTCAAAAAAGCCACAGAAGTCCTTGTCCGAACATGCCAATGCTGGGCTGACCTCTCTGTGCTTGTATGGGCATTTTATTTCTAGGAAGCCGTATGGATCGTTTGGAGAGGTAGGATCATACACACACCTATCTGGCGACGCTCCAAGGAATGGGTGGGTTTCGCTGACAAGGAATCCACTCTTTGACACTATGACCCCTCCATTACCATTCTTCCTGTGGTACTCAGTATATGTACTCACTGCTGCTGCTTCCTTTTCCCTTCCCCAGACAATGGCTGGTATGTGGCTGATGTCCTGAGGGTACAGTATTTGTTTCACCAAACCCTCAGGCTTGGAATTGGTGAGAACTTTGCCAAAATTGGATGCAGTTAATCGATGCTTTCGGCTTGTATGCCATTCTCTGCACTGACTCTGTTCTCGTGTATTACTCTCCATGCTCCTCCTCTCATCCTCTGACAGTGTCAGTGTCTTGATGAGTACCTCGACCTGCTGTGGTATATCCTCCTCCGGCACCCTGTACTGACTGGTCAATGTCTCATCCATCAGTACTGAGACTCCAAGTTTCGGCTCAAGATCTCTGACTGATGAGAGGAATGTCAAAAGGTTAGTAGGTGCTGTGTCGCGTAGGTGTATTGGTCTTGGGTCAAACTCCTCCATTGTGTCTCTCTTCCTCTTCTGAGGACCAAACTGGTGTTTCTTGAATGCTACTTCACTGATACGGAGATTTGATTCTTTTCTCTTTCTCGGTTGTTTCCATTGACATTGGAATGAGGTGACAGGAAGAGGTTGCTGATCATCTTCATTCTCCGAGTCACTAGTTTCTTGCTGTGAAGGAGTCATGAACTGGTGTCCTTTCAGTCCAACAAGGTAGTGAAGTACTGCCGAAACATGGACACAACTTGCAGAAAGGCTGCAGGAAGTGAGGAACATTATTATTACACAGCATAATAATTTAATTGTACTACAACATACCCAGCAATGCACTTGCATTGTGCCCTCTCAACTTTTGCTGTCTGGTGATTTACGAGAAGGTCTACCACATACACCTCATCCTTCATCGATGGGAATACTTTTGCTCGCACAAAGCAAATGCATGGGTTTTGCATGTTGATGGCAACACTTTGAACCCTTCCAGATGCCCAGAATTTGTATCCCCGTATAAGAGCTCGAAATCGGCCACTGCTGCTGTCATAGCCAACCCCCAAGGCCATATATCTGTACAATTCTCCGGGCGAGAGATTTGGGAGTGCAGCGGAACACTGTGAATAATTATCTCCTTTGATTTCGGTCCATCCAAGTGGTGGAATTTTTGTTGGTATTGGCAGGGGTGGTATGGTGTTGCCGTCCTGTATCAGCCGGACCCTTTTCTTTTCCAGGTAGCTTCCATCAACATCTACTACACTGGCACCCTTCTCCTTAGCTTCAAGAATCCTATATAATAGTAAACAATGTACTTTTTGACACATACTAACAGATTATTAATTTGGTTCTCTCAGACTCTCACCTGCTTATCAAAGTTGCTTTTGTTGCACTTTTGGAGGTTCTGGCTGGCCATGGCAAACCAACCACCATCTCAAAGCACTCTTATGGTGTTTCTCTAGTGGCTCTGAGAGTGCAGCACCATCGACATCGTGTTCAGTTAGCACTAGTTGAGCAGAGTTGCTTGCCTGCTCCGCGGTACCGCTCTCCATGGGCGTGGCTCCAGGTGGGTGTGTTTTGAGGAGGTGGGGCTCGCCGCGAGTTTGCCGGATGTGTTCTGCAGAGCAGCTACAGTGAGGCAAGTGTCTTTACAGTCTATAAATGCGTTCAAACGTTTGGCCCACCCTGCGTGGACTTGGCAATAAGCTCGTTTGTGGGCTTGCAGCCCTACGGCAGTGTTGGAGCGCTTTCGCAAACTTCGTGACTTCTCTCTGTGAATGTGCTCGTCTCGCTTCCAACGTCGTTTTCTTATGCCTACGCAAATCAATGTACTGTATTAACTGATGATTGTTACCTGGAAACGTGCAGAGGGCTCGCAAAAGGATGGTTTGTAACAGTTGCAGCTGTATGGAACGCCCACGCAAGTAATTGGATTTTGCCGCCAGTGTCGGCGCGCGCGTTAGCCGAATAAGGTCTATTGCGCACTTGAGGTTCACGCGCATGTCACATGAGGACCGTCGACCGGCGACCATGCGCATTGCGCTAAGGCGGGTGAAGATATAGATGGCGTTGTCGAGACTCGATTCGATGTGCTCCTGAAAACGTGTACGTGGAGGTGGCAGCTCCGAAACAAGTACAGACTCAGACAAGAGGTGAATGTCAGCATGATCTGGTGTGGTGCTCCAGTAAGGTATCGGAGGGGCGGGGGTTTCCGGACAGCAGTCTATTATTATAGCTCCACTGTGTTACCACTTACCACTAGTATCGACATACCCTGGTTTCTCTTCTGCAGACTAGTTCGGCTCCTGCAGTCTCCAGCGGTACCAGGTCAGTACTTGTGGTCAGTGCAGAGGAGGATGCTGATCTCATGGAGTCCACTGAAGTTCAGGTTGGTGCACTGGCGCCGGCACGTGAGAGTAGCATTAACTTCAGTCTCAAAGTGGTTCACTCGATGTACATGTGCACAAGTAGGAATTTGATGCGCATCATGTGATCATAATCATCATATGCGTAAGTGTGTCAGTGCATGGTTGCAGTGGCGCGGGAGGTAGTACATGTATTATGTAGCCTCGTTCCCAGGCTCCCTCCTGCGCGTGCAGCGGAGAAATATACGTCACCACATGCGCTGGGGGGAGCCTGGGAACAAAGCTACACACAAGTATAGACTCTGCCAATATGCATAATTATATATAGTACTGTAACAAAGCTACAACATAAGCGTAGCCTGGGAACAAAGCTACACCATAGGCGTAGCCTGGGAACAAAGCTACACCATAGGCGTAGCATGCGGTCCGGCTGGTCCAGTTTTAGCCGGACCACTTTTTAGTGCTGAATTTATTTATTTTTTTGAGGGGGAGCCAACTCACGATCGAACTCACTCTCACAGCTTCGACGAACCATAGGAACAAACACAGCTACATCGGCTACCGATGATCGTCACACGAGTAGTAACGGTAGTCTCATGCCAACCTTGGCTCCTCCCCCGCCAGAGGGGGAGGAGCCAAGGTCGTACGAGGTTGCGCATGCATCGGCGCCGGCGCGCGATATAGCATAATAGCATTAGCGTTCTCTGAAAGCGATTTGTTATAAAGAGATATGGCTATGTTGCCTTTCCCAGTCCATAGGCCTGCTTCTGCATGCACGACGTATAGGCCTGAGGATATTATTCTCCAAAAATAGCCCATTATTCTATTCTTGTATTCTCACAAAATAAGAGTATTATTCTTTCTCAAGCAACAGTTATGCTCAACAAAACGTGTATTATTCTCATATCACAGAACATGTAAATGACACAAAATACAAAAGCAAGCAACAGCGCCTTCAGCGCCCATTAAACTGGAGCATCAGAGACACCTCTACATAGTCAGCTAATGCACATTCCTGGCCTGCTGCAAAGGAGCTATTAAGAAGTGAAAAAGCACGCTCAGCTGCTGCTGAGGAAGGCTGAATTAAGATTACTTGGCAAAGAGCACTGGCCCAGTTCGGGATCTCAGAGCTATGCTGCTTCCACCACAACAGTACATCAAAGTCTGAGTCTGAGTCTACATCAGTGGCAGCTGCAAGGTATGTAGGCAGTTCTAACTTCATGCTTTCTAGCAGAGTTTCACTGTCCAAGAACGGGAAATAGCGCAGGGAGTCGACTGCAGAGGCATCAGGCTTAAGGCCCCGCACCTTCTGAGGTAAGAAAAGTCGTGCTGCTTTGAACGCTGCAACAGTACTACTCAACACTCCACTGAATCGGTTGTTAAAGTAGTCAAAGCCAGGTTGAACACAGCTCTCAGCGTACACTCTCCACTGCTGTATGACATGAGCAGGACGACCAGAGAATAGCCGGTTAATCACAGCATCTGTGTTGGGAAAATGTTTAACCCGAATCGACTGAGTAACCACCTCCAGCTGCTCATAGCACTTGAGCACTAGGGGCCCATCCCCCTCTAGGTTGTAAGTTGCCCGGACAAACTCCCTTCCTGAATCAACAACAACAGCCATTTCAACCATGAGGTGAGCCTTCTTCTGGGAATCCTGAAGGATGTCAAGCATTTTTGAACGATTGGCTGGTCCAATATCACTATTCTCTTCTAAAAAGGGCTGAACATCACCGAACAGGTTTAGCAACTGGTCAATGATTTCCCACCGGCTCCACCATCTTGTCTTGCTACAAGACTTTACTGCTCTCCCTGTTCGAGACCGCCAAGATAGTCTAGCCTTGGGGCTGTGTGAGAAGAGATTGATCCAAGCAGAAACAAACTCGTTCAGGTGAGGAGTACAAAACTGCTGACCCACGAGGTCAATAGTGTGTGCAAAGCATCCTACATCAAGGACCTTGGGGTAGATGACCTTTACTGTTCGCATCGCTACCCCATTCACGGAAGCTCTATCCCTCATGGCACCAACAAGAGCATCAGGTGAAATGTTGTAGTCTACTTGAAGAACTGAGATCAACTCCCTGGCAATTTCTTCACCAGTGAGTGACTTTGAGAGGTGGCGGAGGCGGACAAGACGTTGGTGTATTTGCCAGTCATTGACAAATCGCACAATGATGGCCATCGCTTCACCTAAGCGAGTAGTTCCATCAAATATGACAGCGACTTTCTTGCCTTGGAGCTCCTCCTTGATTTGGGCAATCTCTTGCTGATGTATAAAGGGGATTAGGTCACTGAGTGACCTTCGTCCAGCAAGACGTTGGCCATGTTCCTCCAAGAGTTCTTGGAACAGGTCAAGTTTGTTGAGTGGGATGCCTGCTTTAAGGAATACTGTTACAACTTTGATGCGGTAAACTTGCATATCTTTGGGCAGGGTTTCACCAGATGTGTGTGCTTGTTGACTGTACATAGCAAAAGATGTTGCAATATCCCGCTCGTGTGCTTCGTTGCTTTGCAGTCGCTCCTTTCCAGCTTGATGCTTCTTGGACTTAATGTGTAGCTGAATCACCGTCAGCTTTAGCCCTAGCTCTTCTCTGCACCCACTACAGAAGAGTTTGCCACAAGATACAGTGAGATTCTCATCGGGAAACTCACGCGCACGCTGATATGGTGAGGTCGACTTGGGATTGTGTGCCGATCTTCCTGCCATATGAGACCGCTTCTTGCCAACAGCAGCATTCTTCTTCAACTTCCGTGGTCTCGATATATCTGCAGGATCAGCTGCGCGAAGGCGACTCAGAAACGTAGGGGGCGCAGTGTCTGGCTCTTGGTCTGAGTCGACGCAGACTGGGTCAGTACTACTCTCCGCCATTTTCACCTCACCACATGGCCACGTGTTAGACTTCCGGAAGAGAATTAGATTATTCCTCTAAAACTTCCGGATTATTCCCAAATTATTCTCAATTCTTCCGTCAGCCTATTATGCTCAAATTATTCCCGGCATAAAATCCGCAGGCCTAACGACGTACCAAGAACACCTCCATTACTGACTTGCAAAGACCCCACGAGAGCGATTCCTGACCCACTTAAAAGGTTAATGAAAAACATTTCCGCGCACTACACTACTAGTACTAGTACTAAGCCACACTTCAGAGCCGGACCAGCGGCGGATGCGCTCCTACAGAGGAGGTTGGACACACTTGACCTTTTCTAATCAAAATGGCTGCGGTCACACTAACTAAAATTCTACATCTGGATTAAGAAGCATGTTTAGCCAATTTTGAGGTTGGTCCCACTCATTATTAATTTTTGATGAAGGGGACCCTCCTTAGAATTAGCTAAAAATGCCTCTTTCTCAAGATCTTGATACTAATTAGTATGACCCCAGCCATTTTGATTAGAAAAGGTCAACCATGTCCAACCTCCTCTGGCGCTCCTACGCCACTGCAGGGGATTTCCGGACACTGCCCCAGCTTTCGCTCTCTGGGAGCAGTTTTTGCTAACAAGTGCACAGTGTTGGAAACTAGATGTAGTGAAATTGGCCTGCATGCATTGATGGGTACTATTCTCCCAAGTTTACTCCCGGTATAAAATTATCTGAACCATCAGTGTTATGATTTGCAGCATCCACACCCTTAATTTCATTCGTCAATCTTTTTTGTTCTATCTAGATGATCTCACTGACTTCGAAGGTCGACAGTAATAATTTCTACTTTGGATTGAAATTGGAACTATTTAGGAATAGCTTAATTTGTAGTTGTCACCCTAAATATTTGCTCCTAATGTGCACGGCCGTGGATTTGTATACTATAAGTTGCCAATAGCAATATGCGATTTGTCCAATTCACTCACGTCACCATCAATATTTTTGTTCTCTTTATTAATGAATCAGTATACTAGCTCGGTTCAGCAGTACCATCCACTGTCGTACTGAACAACAAGAAGTTTCTGCAATGCGTGATGATATGGTGATTCTGAAACAAGGAGCCACAAATTGAAGCCTGTTGCTTCATCCCACTAAGTTGCCATGGTGTTGCTGTGCTGTTTCCTCTTCATAGCTATATGCAGTACTGCGTTTAAGCACACAGCTGGCATCTGATTGGTACATGGTGAAGTGATGTGAAATCCTACAGATGTAGGGTATGATAATGAAGCCCATGCTTCCAGAAGTGCAGTATACTATACAGATCTAGGTAGCATTAAGCTTGTTCACACAAAAGCACCGCTACTGATTTTCTATGACAATAGTTTTTATGTGGAGGTATGCATGCTCACTCTGGTTCTGAGCCTTCAACAACACACACTGAGGGTGCACTGCATACTGGCAGATCGACTTGTAGAAACCAACTCTACTGTGCTGCCTATATGCATGCTATAACAGAAAGGTAGATCCAACCATAGCTAGGCACTTAACTCACCTCCTACTTTTGTCACCGAATGACACAATAATCATTGACCAACAAAGAACAGCTATGCAATAGCTGACCAATCAATCAATCAAATTTTAAGAACTGGATTGCAACCATAATAATCAATCGGGTTCTTTGCATGTAACTATATATGTTCCAATAACGCAATGAATAAGACCTATGTTGTAACAAATTACAGTGAATATTGTACCCAGGTTGGCACCAAAATGCAGTGACAAATGACTGTTACTGCACTCTGGATAGATGGGTAGTCATGCATAGCTGCAGCACTGGATGCAGCAAGGGACTACTGGTATTTGGTGTGCAACTCACAGAATTACAACTCAAGTCTATACCCAGGAATTTTAGTGATATTGGGGTCTGCACCCTCCCCTGAGTCTAAAGTTTTAGGTTGCAACCATGAGTTAGGTTTCAGGGACTGCTCCCTGAGTACTAGTCTCTAGAGTGGAGGGCAAGTTATTTAATATTAGGGGATTGAGGTAGCAATTTGGCTCGTCACTTATACTTTTTCTATGCCATTCACGGGGCGACAAAACCTAAGCACATGAGTTGCTGCTTGCTGTTCTCAACACAGTGGTCATTTTAAGAGGATGCTTTGCTAAGCAAGTCTGCTATAGCTATGTAGCTAGCTAACACCAAACTCTGCGTCCACCCACAGCTAGTTCTCATGTCAAACTCTCATGCCAGCAGGTCACTTTCAGTCAGACACAACCTTCTACTTCCTCAGTGGTACCCACTGGCTTACTGCAGAAGAACGACTAACAAACCTGGCAATTAACCGACTCCAGATGATTGGTGACGGCCAGTTGGTGCCATCGTCACAGAGTTTTATCTCACTGGAACCATCTGCTGTAATATAATTATATCTTGTAATTCAAATGGGTGGATTCGTGTTTGGGATTGTGGAGTCCTTGCTGATAGCAAACCTCTCGCTTCGACACTGTGGTACGAATATAGTTTATCTCTTTCCATACACAACAATATTATCTTCAGAAGATTGTTATTGCTTTTTTCCTAGTTGAGGATCTAGACCTGTCTGGTGTGCTTGTAGTATGGGGTATAGACTACTATAGCTGCTTTGAATTTGCTTGGAAATTCTAGCATAACCGATTCGGCTTTTGTTTTACCTTCCACCCAGGAGGCAATGCAATGGTCTACTTCACATGCATGTTCAGTGTTCACTAATTCCTGATAAGATAGCTGATCGAGGTGAATCTTGCTAACACATCTTCAAAGTTTATGCATGGAAGTTGTTTACTTCAACAACATGTCAATTGTTGCCACGGACATGATATAGGTGCCAAGTGAGCAACACTTAACACTTACACAGTTGTCCAGATGTGCCACTAGTGTACACTTGCAGTCAAACCCCTGTCACTAGTGTTGGGAACAATTCCCTGTATCTTGTCACAGTATGACATTCATCTCCCTGACTTCTGGACCTAGTACCCTATATGGCAGCTAGCTACTGCACATTAATTTTATTATGTGTGGCCATACATATCTCCATCTTGGTAGAAAGGTATTAGGTGAATGATTGCATTTTTCTTGACAAAGAACTATTTTGAAGTAACAATGTAGCTATTTTTTGCTGTGATATATAATACCAATGTACGGAGAAGTTGATACAGCATCCCTGTGAGAGGTTTATGTGGTTCTATCCATCTAGATTCTCTTGGAAAAAGCCAATCGTACATCTTGCCGGTTCATGCTTGTTCTTGTATATTACGTACATGACATTGTACCATGGCATGAAATGAGCCACATAGCTTAGGTGCCCAGTAGAGCACTTACCCCATATACTGTCAGTTACAGAAATGGACTGTTTATATTTTCTATATGGTCTCATTGACTTCGGAAAACAACAGTCAATCATTTCTGCTATGGACTGAAGTTGAACTATTTTTGGGATAGCTTAATTTGTACTTGTCACCCTAATTACTTGATACCTAATTAGGAAAGGCTTCCATTAGCTTGCAAAACCCTTTTCATCTCGACGGCTTTAACAAGAGAACTATTTTAGATAGATTTCCATCTATCAAGCACAGAAATACCATATTAACTTTGTATTCTGAAAGGAAAGACGACCCCCAAGAAGGTTTGCTGTAACTGCCCACAAAGTTGATGACTGACACTGACACGCAGTCAAACAGACTGATTACTTGTGCGTGCCTGCATGGGGTAATTACGTGGACTTTATGGAGAATTCAATCCATTTAGGATGTGATGTAGTCTTGCAGGAAGTGCATGGACTGGCCCACAGTTCCAACAAAGTGGAAATGATTACTGTCGGCTTCCGAAGTCAGTGAGATCATCTAGATAGAACAAAAAGGCAACCTTAGGTATCCAAGAGTGTGCATGGATGTTGCATTGACCATTGAATTGCAATAATATTGGTTCAGACACATGCATAATTATGCGTGCAGGCCAAGTTTCATCACATCTATCCGGAATAGCTTAATTTGTAGTTGTCTGTGTAACCCTAAATATTTGCTCATGCACACTCTAATGTATGGCTTTGGATCAGTTATACCAACAGCAATATACCGATTTTACCATTGTCCAATCCAATCACAGGACACTTTGCCATGTTCATACACAACTGTCAATAGAAAAATGAGATTAAAAGTATCCACTGCGGCTTTGGATTTCTATATACTGACCAGATCAACACACTCGACCATATGCCATGTATCCTTCTATACACATGACGTGTATGGACTCATGACAGATGGAGCCATGCAAGTGTGTGTGTATGTGTGTTTGTGGGAGGTCCGAGGGGAGTTTAAATTATACTTCAGTGAATCACAGTTTTGCTGAAGGCATGCACTTATGGGAATAACCCAAAGATTGTATGGGCTTTATTCTGGGAAAAACCCAAAGATTGGGCTTCATCATATCACACTCTAGATCTATATAGTAGTACGAATTCACCTACCACATCATTTCACCATGGACCAATCAGATGTCAGCTGTGTGCCTAAACAGCAGCTATGAAAATGTAGCTAAATTTGATATACTTGGAAGTTGGCACACACAGAATCACCAAAACATCATGCATTGCATCACCTTGTTGTTGTTCAGCACCACAGTGGATGGTACAGCTAATATTGAAACCCTGTAGCAGCCATAGAGCCCCTAGAATACCTGTAAGCCCATAAAATTTACACAGGAGGCAGGAGGTTTAAGTGTTAATGCTTTTTACATGCTCTTCTGCCTGCTTCTTTAAGCTATTTGTAATGTGTTAACAAAGAGTATTAACAGTACAGTGATACTACACATTTCATAATTACTTGTATACTCCTGCTGTCAAGTTGTTGCTAAGCACCATGCAGTGGAGTTTGTCGTCTTGAAGCACTATAGGATGTGTGCATTGACAGTACATATAGCTACACACAGTGATACTACACGTTATAGTTATACTGCCAGCTGCTGTGGTTTATCAGGAATACACGAGGCGGTTATTCAATTAGAAGCCGAGGCGCAGCAGAGGCTTCTAATTGAATAACAGCCGAGTGTGTTCCTGATAAACCACAGCAGCTGGCAGTACAACTGGCTTGTACTACAGTGGCTTCTAAGTGCACTTCTTGAGT